>VZRI01004543.1:0-60067 GCA_013397515.1 Upupa epops
AATTTCCCTCAATGTCCAGTAAGTAGAGGTTACTACTACCCTTCTTTTTTCCATTGATATATTTATAAGAGGTCTTCATATTATCCTTAACAGTGGTGGCCAGCCTGAGTTTGAGTTGGGCTTTAGCTTCCCTGATTTTCCTCCTACGCAGCCTGATAATTCCTCGATACATGACTTGAGTGACCTCGCCCTTTTTCCAGAGGTGGTACATCCTATTTTTCTCTCTTAGTTTTTCAAAATTTCTTTATTCATCCAGGCTTAAATTCTTATTCATCCAGGTTTAAGTACTCTGTGCTTATTTGAAACAGAAGAGCTGGGCTTAACCAAACTTTGAACATCTGAACTGCTCTGTAAAATCCTTAACTGCTTAAGAAAGATCACCCTTTTTGTTCCTCAAACACCCCACCAGCCCTGGGTATTGTGCCCATTTCCAACAAGGGCTGAAAAAAGAGAGAAGGACATAAATTAAAACCTTGTGCCAAGCCCTTCTGGGGGTTTTAGCCAGCAGAACACAGCAGGGCTGAAGGTCACATCTCACATGCATAAATAGAGATATTTCTAATACTCACTAAACAAGCCGTCTGGGTACTTGCTTTAGACAGTGCTGAACAAATATTAATTGAAACCATCTGTGGGACATGTTATCTCTGAAGTAATTAAAGATGTTCAGTTGACTTTGCACTACATTACCCAACAGCTTCCACAGAATAAAAGCACGAAAGGAAGTGATTTCATGAAAGAAAGTGATTTATAGTTTTAATATTACACATTACTAGAAAGGGCTTGCTCATGGCCCTGTGGTTTCTATAATTATTCTCTTTAGGAAAGCACATCTGAGAGAGAAAAAACAGCTTGAAAGCTACTGTTGGATCTGTATAATTTGTTTGTGAGTTCTGAAACACCTACTTAAGTGAAGGACCTGAGAGAAAGAGATAAAAAGAAGCCTTTCCTCCAGCACATCACTCATCCCAAGAACCAGTGAAAGTTAGATGTGTTGTACTTAGTAGAGCACAAGGACTGTTCCAGTTATATGTAGAATAATTTAGGTTGGAAAAGACACTTAAGATCATCGAGTCCAACCATTAACCCTACTCTACAAAGTTCACTCCCAATACCACATCTAAATTACCTTTAAACACATTCAGGGATGGTGACTCAACCACTTCCCTGGGCAGCCTGTTCCAAGCTATGACTACTCTTTCTGTAAAAAAAAAATTTCCAGATGTCCAGTCTAAACCTACCCTGCTGCAGTTTGAAGCTGTTCCCTCTTGTTCTATCGCTAATCACCTGTGAGAAGAGACCAGCACCAAACTCTCTAAAAACATCCTTTCAGGTAGTTGTAGAGAGTGATGAGATCTCCTCTCAGCTTCATCAGATTAAAGAACTCCAGCTCCTACAATTGCTCTTCATAACATTAATTCTACAGGCCATATTATAAATACTGGGAGACTGATGAGGAAAAGATATGCCTGCCCTTCTTCCCCATTTCATTTGCTTCTTAATGCTTATAACAAAAAGCATGAGAAATGTTCATCCTGGTCAAAGCTATTTGCTCTACTGGCTCTTTCCTAGCAGTTACAAGGCTAGAAAAAAATTCCACTTACAGAATCATCACACCATTCTGTGCAATGATTTAGCATCAGTCTAAGCATGCTGTCAACAATGAGTCAGCAAGGCCACAGACCTGAATGGCCATTGAAACCCAGACCAAAAAATGCAAAAATGTAACAGAGACACTGATACTGAGGACATATTTGCCACTCAGGCCCTTGAAAAGAACACTGATGGTGAGGGAGTTTCTGTGAAATGATGAAGAGATGGATAAAACACACTTGCCATGGTGGAAGAATAAGGGCTGCTAACTGTACTGAGATAGCATACCAGGAAAGATACAAAATTCTCCAAAAGGCTTGATGTTTTATTGCAAACAAAGCCGGTAGACAGCAAGCAAAACTACGTAGGCTATAATAAATGTTTTTGACTGTAGAGAGAAAAATGAATGGCTTGAGTCCAGAAACTCTGCCTACGTACAGAACTAGGTCTGTAGGAGATCCTTATTCAGCACATTTCCAACAAAAGACATTAATTTACATTTTCTTGCTTAAAGAACAGACAACTTCCTCCATGTGAGAAATTCCAGCAGGCATAGGATCAGAGGAATGAGCAAGCAATGCAGAGACCACTGCACATTGCACACACTCACCAACAGTTGCCACTGTGGGATTTCAAAGCTCATAAGGGAAAGGCATTGCCTGGAGCTTTTTCCAGAGCAGAAACTAAGATACCAACCCTGGCTAATCTGCAGGTTGCTCACTCCCTGGCAGTGGAGTTTGAGAGTCATGAGGCTGTAATCAAGTTCAGACATAAGGAAGGACTTCTTTTAAAGGCTATCAGTGTTAATGAGCAACTCAGTCTTGTTTAAACATCCTCTGATATGGGTAAGTATCTGAGTTTATCATGTCCTCAGTCTTTTGAACGGACAGGTTTTATTTGCTAAACATCGGTCAGGCCAAAAGTAGTGAGCTTATCCTGAGTGGTGGTAGTACTGGACACGAAGCCTGGACTTGAGATGGCAAAACATTCAGTATTTGAAGCAATTTTGCCTCAGATACTTTGGCCAAGTTTTGAGATGTCTCTGTAAACCCAGAGACTAAAGGAAACTGGAAAGCAAGAAGGCATACTCCCACTAAAAAAGGTTTTCACTCCACGCTTATTTACATAAAGGCTAAACAGATACGCTGAATTTTTGTACTGAAGGTACTGATTCATACTCATCTGGATGTATTAATATTAGTTGTGATTATTTTGCTACTCCTTGCACATGTCAGTAGCAGAGGACTCCCAATTAATAGTCATACTGAAACTAAATATCACAACAAGTTTAAAAGCAAACCCTTCAGAAAACTTGTCTCTTCAGCTCAGTGATTTATACAGGTTCATTTTATCCTTTGATTAGTTTTATATTGGGGTTGTTTTTCAACTCTGTCAGTATGGCTGCAATATTGTTGCAGAAAGCATGCAGGTGTTTAATTTAAAATAAAAAGTAGTCATGTAATTTTTAAAATAATGATACTTTTTCTGTTTATATTATATTTTAATGGCACCTTTAGAACTTGGACTTTTCATATACAGTAGTCCAGATCATACACTAAAATGCTTCCTGTAAACCCTGCAAAATTATTAATCTACTAAAATAAGGTTTTTCAGCTGCTTACTCACTGATCTGTTCTGTGTACTGTTGCATAACAGATTCTCATGAATGTATTAATCATAGACATATCACAGTTGAAACATTCAATATGTTACACTGGAGCTTCCCACTTCTTCCCTCAGGGTACGCTCTTTTCTTACTGCTCTAGCTCACTCAGCATGTGTATGATTGGCTTTTTCCAGTAACACAGCAGTTCAGCCGTTGAAGCTTTTGAAGGAAGAAAATTGTAAATGAAAGGTGTGCACAAAAAGGAGTATGAAACACCAATTAACATGTTCAGCTACCTGCAGAAACAAAGCCCTATCCCCTGCCAGCAGGATGAAGCTAATTAAGGGGCAAGTGCAGTCTTACCTGCCTGTGATGTTCATTTATGCCTCTACATTGTTTCCAACAGAGCAGAAGAATCATAGAATCATTAGGGATCGGAAGGGACCTCAGAAGATCATCTAGACCAATCCCCCTGCCTGCAGCCTCTTATCTCACTTGCTCTTTCAACCCTCACTGCAACCAAACATCCTTAGGAAATACAGTGAAATTCACATTCAGCAAATCAGCTGTTTCATGAAAATCGTTCTCTAAGACTGAAGGCTTGCAGGTATCAGGTAGTGAAGGACTTTACCTTTCAGCTTGCTCCTGCAATTGCATTATCACTTCCTCAGGGAGGTCTGATTTTGTCCAAAGCTCTTATCTGTCACCACTCCAAATACAACACTTCAGGAAACTCATATTCAAAGATACTTACATGAAGGCATGATCAAAACATCACTGTCAACATAATCATTCCATGCCCATACTACATGGGTATTTCAAAACACCTATATGTTTCAGGGAATTTTGTTTGGGGGTAACTTTTTCCCTTTTATCTGAAGAAATAACATATAGCAAGCTAACTTCCTGAAGCCCAAACACAGTGTGGATTGTACCACTACTTTACACAGGGTTAAAACCACCGTTATCCAACATAAGAACAAACACTTAATACTTAAATTGGTTTTTTTTGATTTCAGACATGTGGATTGCCTGTCCTCATTAGCAGAAGAGTATAGCACCAATGACAAAACTGCTCCTCTCAACTTAGCTTTTCCTAGAGGATACACAGCAATGTTAGCTGAGTAAGAGAAGGAGGAACCAACCCCAGGTCAGGCCAGATGACTTTGAGAATCATAGAATCATTTAAGGTTGGAAGAGACCTCCAAGATCATTGAAGTCCAACCATCAACCCACCTACATTTCATCTAGTTATTCTGCTACTTCTGTAGTTAATTTTTACACCTTTTTCTCATTCCCTGCAGTTCTGGGAGGCAAGTGCATCACTCCAGACTCACAGCAAGTCCCCAAAACACCCGTGGCATCAGTTCTCCCCATTGGGGTATTTTGCCCATTATCTGCTTGGAGCAGCAAGATAATGTTCACTGCTCAGAGAGACCACATAGGTGTGCATGACAGCAGATCAGCTAACATGTATTTTGCTTCACATGCCTCTTATAATGACGCTGACAGGAGGAGGAAAGTAAGGACAGAACAAATGATTCCCTGCAAATAACCTTCCTGTAATCCTCAGGGATTTTCACACTTAGGAGACCACCTAGCAGCTATGGCAGCTGGAACCAACAGATGGGAACCTCTGTACTGCCTCTGAAGCATCGTTGATTTGGTCAAGGTTGTAGTCATGGCAGAACAGAGCACAGTAAGGAGCACTTGCAGAAGCTGAAATCATGCTTTTGTCTTCATTGCAAGCATTCCTCATTTAATACTAAGTAGTTTGCAATTTTAACTAAGGAGACCATGAATACCTACGTAGTCTTGCCTTGGCTAAGCATTGATCTTATTTATTACTTCAGTTTGCACTTAAAAACTAATTAATAAAAGAATGGGAGTTTTTAAAAGAAAAGTCCTGTTCATCTGCTTGTGTCTTTATCTGTGTGAAGAAATCTTGGCAGTACCTCCTTCTTCCCACCCCTTTACTTGTTATCTGGTTAGCTATAGCTGATTTAAAACATAACAGTAACCTCATTTGATTTGGTAACTCATTTTATTTGCACCAGAGATGTATCAAATATTGTCTTACTATCTTTCTCCAGTGTACTCTCCACAGGATTCCAAACACAAACTTCTCCTGAGCAAACAGAATACGTTACTCAGTAAAATATCTTCAAAGACAAAAATAACATTACAAGAAAACATCCTCTAGAGCTATAAACACTAGCTGTAAGGTTTAATATTCACCACCATAACATTTACAAGCTGAGTCTATTCCAGTTCCTTCTCATTATTAAAGCGAGCAGAATTTGTTTCCATTATTATGGATCTCCTACGTACTAGTTTTGCAGAGATGAAAGCACATGTGTTGACAAATGAGTCTGAAAGGCAATCCAAATTAATATTGGATCATGCATTTCTTGTTTTAAGGTTTAACACCCCCCAAAAAACCCTCCAAATCTATGAATTCATAGCCTGGGGAGGTTCTGCTTTGGCAGAACTTGAGTAAGGCAGTAGCCTTATTAGCCACATTGCTACTGGCATCCAATCTCAGGAAGTTTAAGCTAGCAAAATCACAGCTTGTTTCAGTATAATTAAACCAGATGCTCAAAAGGGACACTGTAAGGCTAACCAAAGAAATTAAGCAAAAATGTATTTTAACAATCAAAATGTCTCAAGCAATTAGAAGAGGATAAAATGGTATTTCTGTGCTTTGAAACTAAATCAGGAAAACGGAAAAATAAAAGCCTCCAAAACTGCCTAATGGTAATTAGATGAGAATTCTCCCCCACATCCCAACCCGGTCAATTTGGACTAGTGCTATTTATTAAACCTCATATTCCATAGGTCTTAATTTTTGCAAGCTCTATATCTTTTGCAAACATGCAGAGATTTTACAAAGAGTTGCAAGCCTTCAAACAAGGTTTACCTAAACGCATGCACTGTCATTTCCTTTAGAACAACTGGATGCTTTGATGTTATTACTCAGCCAGGCAAATTCATATCCACATGGAAAGCGTTCCCAATGTTACTCACTGAAGGTGCTTTACTGCTTTATCTTGATTGAGATGGTAGCAAAATAAAAGCCATTAACCAATTTAATGATTGGTTAAGGAAAGCTCATGTCTAAAACTGGTTCACTTCAGCTATTCTTGTCAAGTTCCATATGGTCTCTATAGGAAACAATTATCACTTTATAAGAAAATGTGATTTTCTATCCAGCTTGTTCCATTTCTAATGGAGTTGGAAATGTTTGTTCATTCTGCTATTTTGAAATAACTTCATTTTTTGGAGCTACAAACATGAATAAAGCTCTAAGTATTAAATACCCCTTTGGAGTCACTCCAAAACTCCAGTCACTATGAAACTCAGCCACACCAAGGCCAGTGCCAGAATGAAGTGAAGGGGGCTCATTAGAAATGGAGAAGTTAGTTTTCCCTAGCATTTAAAGAAAATATAAAGTAAGCTTTGAGCCATAAGCATAACTGTTTGTTAATGGATGTCAATGATCTGTATGGTGACATTTCATCTATGAATTCTATATCTGTCAGCAATATAAAGTAACAGCTTTCTAGTCTTATGATCAGTATTGGCACATTCCATGACCCTCAAAATGTTACAGAGGACTTGTGGCAGAGAAGTTACAAGAAACTTTCACTTCCAGGGCTTAGTTAGGTATTGGTAATTTGGTGACAAAGTTAGGGTGATTCAGACCACATCATTTTTACAATAACACTATGTAAATCCACATGGATAAGTTACAGTATATGAGAAATAGGATAGAAGAGAACCCCTTTATCCAGCCCTTTATTCATTCCTGCAAAAGGAACTTCCTTAGGGAAGTCTGAGTGGGATCATAAATCAGGTCAATATGTTAAAGCTGTTAAAAGAATGAAGTATTAACTTATTTTGGATCAGCAATATTTTAAATTGCTTTACTGAAATTCTTCCAGGGGTTGCAGCCTGAGTTCTGTTCTGCTAGCTGCAGAATGCAGAGGCATCAAAAGCAGCTCACAGGCAAGACTGTTCTCTGCTGTTTACTTCCAGACATTCTTTACACCACCATTTCAGAGTAGTGAGCACTCTGCTTTCTAGGCATTACACAGAGTATTTGTTCCATGTGCTGAGAGATACCCTACATGTCACAGGCAGATCTAATTCGTCTTCTTGTATTCATTTTGAATAAACAGATTATATTTTACTGTGATGTTTTTTATTGAATGCTGTTGTAGGAAAAATTCTCTTATTTTATGACTGATTGGAAGTTAATGTGAATCCATTTAATATGAATTGTAAAATGACATTCTAAAGCAGCTTGCTTTGTCAGGTAGAAGATGTCAGATTAGTCTGGAAGAAAAGGGATTGGTCTCATGATCAAATTTAATACATCAGTTTCATAATTGTCCAAATTGTTTTGGTTAGCCTTGTCATGCATCTTATAAAGCATAAAAATGAAATGGGGCAAACGTAAAATGCCATTCATTGACCAGGTAACTTTTCATTAATTGACCATTTAACCCCATGCACAGAAAGACTACTCAGCTCCAAAAATTGGTAGTAAGGCTATCTCAAGTGTTCTCACGGTTCTGCTATGATTCATGAATAAAGAAGTCCATTAAAATGCTTTCATTAGTCCCCAATGCTTTTACTGTATGCAAAAGGCATGCGGCTTAAATACCAAATTATACAGTAGACTCCCTCCTGAGTCTCATTGACTTAGGGAGGAAAGTGAACACTGAATTTGAATTACTCTAATGAAAAATTTAAAGACAGGTCAGGGCAAAGTGTTTTGCAAGACATGACTATCATGACTTGCATTTGAATGAATAATCAACATTTGGTAGGCCATGGTTTGCCACCTTTTTATACGAATGGGACAGTGTTCAGCTTTGCCTTGGTGAAAAGAGGTTGTACAATGTCTGTACAACCAAGCACAGACAACAGCTGAGGAACAAAAATAAAATGTACTAACTTAGGGAAGGGCAACTGTTTCTTTTCTTGAAAGTGAGCAATTTGTCTCTATTTTCCCTCAAACAGTTATTGATGCTCATTTACCTGCTACATTATGTGACTTTTTGCTTTTGTTGTTGCTCTGAAGGTAGTCATATTGTAAAAATTAGGTTCCATTCCTTGTTTACATTAAGGTAACATTCACTAAAAACAGCAATAGCAACAAAAATAAGTCACATAAGCAGACACTCTAACTGATGTTCTCTACATTCCTACTGCAAAGTAGCCATTTCTGTCCTGTATAGCTGCTTCCAGAGCTATCAGAACTACTCCCATCCATGCAAATCAGAAGACGTAATAAACTCTTAAAAACTAACTTGAGGGTACTGGGTTTCCATCCCCTAAAACTTTTTGGCTGCTTACTTTCATGTAGCCATAGTCAAGGGACAGCAAGTAACAGGTATAGAACTACAGAGCTGTCTGCAGCAGCTGACCAGCCACCACCATTTTCTCTGCCACCTGAAAATTACTCATTCTTTCCTGATGAAGTGCTTCACAGACTTGCTCAAAAGTTTCCAAAGTACCCAGGAACTACCAGTGGAACAGCCATCCATTGATAGGAGGACACAAGATCTGACACAGCAGGAGCAGCTGATTTGGGCTCACCAGGGCTGGGCCATGCTGCCTCCTACCAAGAGATATCCAGCCTGTCTAGGCACGTGGTCCTTTCTGCACCACCATCATCAAACCATTCCACATCAAAACAGCTCTCGCAGCTGGTATTTTGTCAAACCGTCACAGAAGGAGGTCATGAGAGGCTTTTACCTTGGCAGAAACACTCAAAGCCAGTGTCAGCACCAGGTCTCTGCCACTGGTCCCTCAGTGCAGTACAAGCACCAGTTTTTAGGAGAGGTGAGTTCCTTTGCTTTGTATCCATGATAACTGGATTTGGCTAGCTACAGGGTTTTACAGGGAAGGGGTTTCATGTTAATGGGAGGTAATGGGAAGGGCTTTAGGGTTACTGGGAGGGGATTTGGGGTTACTGGGACAGACTGCTAGAGAGTTTGACATGACTGAGAGGGGTTTTAGGGTAAGTGGGAGGTCATGGGAGGGCGTTTGGGGTTCCTGAGAGGAAATGAGAAGGGCTTTAGAGTTACTGAGACTGGAGGAGTTTTGGGGTTACTACGGATGGAGTGGAGTCTGGGGTTACTGGGAGGCAGCTTAAATCAACTTAAGTTCCTAAATTGATCCATCAAGTCATCGTCAATCGATTGAAGCTGCAGTAACGCAATATTGCCCACAGGAGGGCAGCACGGAGCACATCCGTCCATCCGCTGCCCGGCCCTAGAAGCTGCCAGGGTGCTGTACCAAGATTTGCCCATACGAGGGCTGCATCGTACAGAACCGCGCAGGCTGCCGTGCTGCAGCTGCGGGTCCCGGCGGTATCGTCGCAGACTGCTGTTAATTCTGCTGCACCGAACCTGCACCTGGGCGAGCGGTGACCGGGCTCTCAGCCCGCTCTAGACCAGCTCAAGAGAGTAACTACTGACTAGGCTACAGCACAGCCCCGGCAGTCACCTTTGCACCCTAAGCCTTCCAGAACTCCCATCCTTTACCTCGGGATGATTTAGCTCCCCTAACCCTGCACAAGCACAAGGCCTCCTGTGTGGGGCTGGTTACTTGTAGAAGAGATGCTGCACAGCCTGTTACTGTCCGTCCTGCCCTCTCTCCTGCCTGCAAAGGCATCAGGCAGGGAGCAGGGAAAGGCAAGAGGCAGGAAGGCAGCAGCTGTCCTCAACAGGTGACCAGTGAGCTCTGAAGCTTCCATCTTCTCCCTATACAGAAGCGCAGCTCTGCACTGACATTGCTGATGGCAACACTCAGTAGTACATGGTAGGCTGGATGGGTTGTTCTGCCAATGTCTCAGGGGAGCAGCTCCATTCCTTTGGCTGTTTAATTCACCTCCTTGAAACGATCCCTTCAACGCTGTGTTCTGCTATTTCAGACCCCTCTCAATGGCTCCTGGCCTGTGAGACATTTCCAGCTCACAACAGCTGAAAGACACAGCTGGTAGAAATCAAGCTGCTGTCCCCTTGCTTTAACACAGGGGCATATGCAGTTAGAAACATGCACAGGGGGACACACAGTGGGGGTCTGCCCAGGATAAATCCACAGCAAACAGGTCACTAAGGGTAATGCACAAAGGGGAAGCCACACCAAATAACCAACCCATTCCAGAGAAGTGCTATGAAGTATGGTTCTTTGAACTTGAAAAACATCCCATGGAACACTTAGATGTTTACACTAGCATCTGTACCCATGTAGGGACCACACACAGCAATATATATTTCAAATACTCATTAAGTGTAAGCAGATAATATGTAAGTCTAAATATATATGATTACTTATGCTTTAATATTATACCTGTTTAGACTTGGTACATATTACATATTATTAGATGATACTACATTACATACACTTACCTATTGACATTTACAGCTATTGAGGCTTCCATATTAACACCCATCACACAGAACATCTCTTCAGACAATCTATCTGTTTTTACTTACATACTTTGAAACCAAAGCCTTTTTCTAGACTCCTCTAGACTTGACCATTACATCTATTTAGAATTAGTTACCTAGTTACATACAATCTCTAGTTAATCTATCTATTTACACTTGCTATGAAATACACACTGCATCACTGCCCCTCCAGCGACACTGGGATGCTTCAAGTGACATCACTATCACCCTCATTTTATTCACTTCCTCAAAAAAGGCACAAAATGATGGGCTCTGCCCCAACCACCAGCTCCTTACTTTAATAACACCATTTCCATGTGTACATGTTCCAAAAAAGGGGGCCCTCTGCTAGAAAACCAAAAAGAAAACAGCTCCCAGCTGCTCCCCAGCAGCCACCAACCCTCAGGCTGGCAATCACCCCATGGGAGCGTGACAGATGACAGTTCCACATCTCTTGCTCAGGCTCTACTCTTCTGAGATATTCTCCCTCTGTTGCTGTGCTGGAACAAGCTCCCCAAGATAATAAATATCCCCAGTCTCTGTCAATCTGTCATTCTCCTCTACAGACAGCGTTTGCTACCCCACCTTTGGGGCACCCACTGGAGACAGAACCAGGAGCTTTCAGACACAGGGCTGGGTCCTTATACCCCCTATCTTAACAGCTGGCAGGAAAACCTGGGCTGGAGGCACTGACTGAGATTCACAAGACCCTTTCAGCAACACACCTGCGAAACAAACAGCTCAAGTTCTACTTCAGCACATTAACAAGTGGCAGAGAAGAACATGGAAGAATTCATTCAGAATCAAGGGTAGGTGTGGGGTTGAGCTCAGGGAGTATTCTGGGTAAACAGAGTCCTTCAACAACATATTCTTCAAACACTAGAGTGATCTGAGGGTTACTGGGAGGTAATGGGTGGGGGATTGGGGTTCCTGAGGGAAAACAGGAGAGGCTTTAGGGTTACAAGGAGAGACTGGGAGGATGTTTGGGGTTACTGTGATGTAATGGGATGAAGACAAAGGGGCAGGATTTTGGACATAATTTCACCACACTTGTAAATGCTCTTGCTGTTTTTGGAAAACACATTGTTCCTTCCTTACAGAGCACCCTGAGAGGCTGCTGGATGAGGTGGTGCTGAAGTTGGAATTTGCTCGATCCCTAATGATTCTATGATCACAGCCTCCCCATGTGGTGTAAGGGACCTCTGGGGAGCATCCCTGCCAGAACAGGTTACCCACAGCTCTTCACAGGGCAGCCCTTGGCACTGGGGTTCCTTAGAGAGGAAGATAACTGCGATACTGTTGATAACGGCGAGGACGCATGTGGGGCAGCTGGTGGCCCTGGGCCTCACCGGGGAATCACTCCCAGCCCACACCCCCCCTGTCCTGTGCCGGGGTCCAAACCATGCTCCCCTCTCGCTGCGGGTCCATCTGACGAGCAGGAAGGTCCGGGGCGGGCGCAGCAGAAAGCGCGGGGCGGCGGGCGGGGCCGCGCAGGGGGAGCTGCGAGGAAGCAGACGGCAGCGGCGGCGCCGGACAGCTTGGGACTGCGGGCGCGAAGGAGCCGCCGCCGCCGCTAGCAGACTCACTGGCGCAGGCAAGTGGGTCCCGGGGAGCGCTGGGGTAGGAGCGCGGATGTCCGCGGAGGGACGGGGTGTGGATCTCGTAGAGCGCTGGGGCAGGGGGCGGTGTTAGGGAGAGGCGACGGGCGAACACCCAGCTCTTGTCCCTCTGAGAAGCGGGACGGGCTGTCAGTCCGCTGAGCTGTCACGGCTTGACAGCGCCGTAACGTGTCACCTATTGCTGCCAGCGGCCTCCGGGTTGAGCTACAAATGCCAGAGCTTTTTGTGGTTTCGTGTGATTACCTGTGCCCCAAACGGGTACTGGAGTGTGGCGGTGAAAATGCGGTTCACAAACCGTACCTCGAGCCTTGCAAGCAATGGGGCACAGCAGCATCCTTGCATGGGACACGCAGGGCCTCCATGGGGAGCAGCCCGGGTGCAACCTTGCTTAATTTTTATTTTTTTTTTTCTTTAAATAAAAATGTTACGTTTTCTTAGTGATGTTTTTGGGATATCATGATCACCAGAATTTATCAGAAATTGCAATTAAAAGTTCCACTGAAAGAGAACTGGGTTACAAATCTTATTTTGCCGAGAGAAACATGGACATGTTTAAAAATTTGGATTTGGAGCTTAAGGAGCTGCATCATTGGTGGTTTTGCTTTTGTTGGGTTAATGGTTGGACTCAGGACCTTAAAGGTCTTTTTCAACCTAAATGATTTAGTACTTCTATGATTTTTCTGAATGTGAGTTAGTAATGCAGCATCATTTGTTTCCCTGTATGAACATCAAGAAATGAGGTCTGTGTTTCTGTGTAACTATCATAGAATCATAAAATCATTTAGGTTGGAAAAGACCTTTAGGATCATTGAGTCCAACCATTAACCCAACCATACCAAGGCCAGCAATCAACCATGTCCTTAAGCTCCATAGCTACCTAACTTCGGTAGCAAGAAGGCCAATAAAAACACTCCTGTATGTTACTCCTTCCCAGCAATTTAAATAAACAATGAACATAATCAGGCAGCATTTTTACCCCTCTGAATGACTTTTTACTTCATAAATGTCACTGGACACATTTCCACTGATGTTCTATACAATATCCTTCATACCAAACAGAATCAGCCCATCCAGCCTATCTTACGGAGAAACCAAGACTAAAAACTCTCACTTTTACTTCTGCTTAAGTACTGGGTACTTTATTACACCTTTAGATACTGCATTTGTTATTGATTCTTCCCCTCTGACTTCAGAAAATGCAAAATGAAAGACCACAGCATTAAAAAACAAAAGGGGTGAATTGTCTACTGCAAACTGTTGACATTCTGAAACTCTGATTCAGAATTGGAAATAGAAGAGCTGTTTATAAAAAGGTCAGCTTTCTATAAAAATGTCAGTTTTGATGAAATCTCTTTTTTTTTTCAGGAAAAATTTCTATCAAAAACATTAAAATAGATGTAATGTGTTGACCTACTGCAGCACTATGACTGAATTTTGTGCAGTTTGCTAGTATGAACAAATATTCTAAGGAAAGGGTAGACAAATTCTGGTATGGTGTGTAGGATAAGCTCACTCAAGGAGCAAGAACCTCAGAACAATGTTTTATCTTTAGTGTTTCCTACACTGAAAAAAAAATCACAATGAAAATGGGGGTATAGGAGCAGGATTAACAATGATGTGGTGCATCCCTGGAATGCACATACCAGAAAGGTAATGTTCTCTGAAGTGGGGAGAGAGAGACATAGTCAGACAGAGGTGTCTGTGGAGTGCCTGCTCATCCAAGACAAATTCTTCAGTCCATGGCAAGGAGCAGGTATTCAGAGACAGCTCATCCAACCTAAAATCTGGAACAACTACAGTATTTCAGAGAAGAGCAAAAGCTTCATTGGGAAAGTTATTTGAGTAAGAATTTTAGAGCCTGTAATCCCACTCTTGTTTGCCTCTTAGTTTACATATGACTTTATGCTTCTCAAGTTTTTTTCTTTTTATCATGGCGAATCTCACAATTCTATAGCAATTTCAAATGGAAAGGTTGCACTAGATAAATAATTTTTGTTGCAAACCAAGCAACACCTTCTAGATATGAGAACATGTGAGGCTCTAGGAACAGCACTACAACATAACATCAGCAACTTTAGGTGAAGTTGGAGTGGTATGAATTCACTAATTCATTGCTACCTAATTCTCTTCCATTAGAATTGTTTTTCCTGGATTTGAAGAGTTCACAATACTTCTCTTGAAGGAGAAGCTGTGTGAATCTCTTTGCTTTATGAGCATTATACAGTACCCCAAAATACTGCATTGAGGAAGAAAATTGGCAGAGGTGCCCATTCAGGTGTAACAGCTGGGACTTGTAATGTTTCTGCTCAGTTCTCTCCCTTATCCTTTTTGAGTTTAGCCAAGGTAATAAACAAGAATATTAAAATATGTAATGAAAAAGAACTAAAATTATAATTCAGTAGTTTCTGCAGTTGGTGTGATTAATCTGTGTTCACCAAACATGTTTATTCTTTTACAGCATGTCACAATGGAGCCAGGTTCAACAACTGGAAATGAAGTTTTTGGAGCAGGTGGACCAGTTCTATGATGATAACTTCCCCATGGAAATCCGCCATCTACTAGCACAATGGATAGAAAGCCAAGACTGGTAGGATTGAATTTATTCCCTCTTGTATTATTTCAGTCATAAACAATTCTTTAGTCATCTGGCAGGTTTTAGGGGGTTCATTTATGATCTCTGCAGCTACCTGCACTCCAAGAACAGTAATTCCACTACTTATGGATTTATCCCATTGAGCTATCAGGGCTTAAAATTTAAGGCTTGCCTGGAGTTGAGGTTTCATTTAAACTTATTCCTAAACAAAATCAAGTAAAAACAGTCTGGCAAAGCAATAGCTTTTCATAGAAAAAAAAATGCAAGTTAGTTTTCAATGGAAATCCTATATATTAACCTCTTGCAGCACAAAATTATTCACTTGTCCAAAACTGCACACAAACCTGAATATATAATTTTGGGGAACAAGCCAGCTGTTTGCAGGAACTGCTCTCTAGAAGGTGAATTTATTCACAGATTTTGAACAAATTCACTGGATAGTTAGATTTTAAAAATTCAGAACTAAATGAAAAAAAAAAGGAAAAAGGATGAAAAAAAAGGGAAAAAGGTTTATATTAATCATACCTTGAAAAGACATCTCAATTTTTCAAGCTTACAAAACTATTGGAACACTGTTAAAACCAATCAAACAAAAAATAAAACAAAAAGCTAAACCCTCAAAAAACTAAGAAATATAATAATTTCTTACAGTTTATAGCTCAGTGTTTATGAGGCTGTAGGAGCAAGGGTAACGTTAAGATCTTTTTGCCAGATTTAGGAGGCATATCTCAAACAGGCTTCTGTTATCTGGGGAGCAAGGAGAGTGAATGCCCGAAGGACTAGGATGTCATGCAGCCTGCTGTCTGTCTTTCTCTATTTTGCTCACTAATGTTATTGCCCTTCACACACTAAAATGTTCCATAAAAAGCAGAACTGGTAAAAACTGCTTTTGTGTGTGCTTCTGTACTTTGTCCCCTATATACCCTTCACCAGTAGCTTCTGAGTCTGTCTGTATCCCCAAATAGTTTGGCCAGGCAAAGGCTCATCTGGTGCCTGATGTGAAGATATATATCTGCTGACTGGCCATCTGGCTATTGCCTCCTGGAGCAAGTTATTATGCCATTTTCTTCAGTGGAGACACTAATTTGGATTCCTGTCCTCTGCCAACCTGCCAGTTATCCGTGAAATTTCTAAGAACATTCTTTTTTTTGGACTTTGAGATCAGTGTCAACTTTGGCTGAAACTGGGCATCAAATTCAGAAATTATATCTGTGTGACTGACAGAGTGAGAGGAACTGTATGCACAAGCCCCATTTCCTCTGAGAAGTGGGCTAAAAATATTTCAATACTTACTGAACCAGAGAGTAGAAAACCTTGGTTGTCTCCTCTCTGGCTGACTCCATAGACTGTGCTAAGAACATCCTCACCCTCTCTTTTATAGCTGCATATCTACATTAATATAAATAAAAGTATCACCAAATCAGTTATTCACAAACCTCTGTCTGTATGAAAGTCACACTATTTTTAAAGCCTTTTTTTTTCTGCATAGATTTCCAAATGGACTGTAATTCTATGTACCAATAAGATGGACACCTCTTATGACATTTTAAACATACCTGATTCTCATTCATTGATTCTTCAGGGAGGCTGCATCCAACAACGAAGCAATGGCAACCATCCTTCTACAGAACTTGTTAATACAAGTGGATGAACAACTGGACCGGGTTTCACAGGAGAAGAATCTTCTCTTGATACACAACCTGAAAAGAATCAGGAAGCTGCTGCAGGTGGGTTATTACGTCAGATGACAAATTGCATGTACTCTTACTGGTTTCTAGAAGTAGTGTCCAAACTCTGTTGAATGCTGTCTGTTCCTGTGCAAAGATTGGAGCTGTCTTCATTGCTGTAGACTCTAGGCAGCTATGGGAAGACCAAGCCTTCAACAAGATAATGAAAAATAATTCCACTGTTACTTTTTTGAACAGTAATTCTCATTTTAGTGGATACTCCTGTGTCTAGTGAGTACTACTGTGTGACGCAAGGGCTGTGTCTTCATCAAGTCCTTAAAAAATAGGACTCTATAGTCTTATGGATATCCATGTTTATTACATTTCAGACAGACACAGATACTCAACCATGGAATAAAAATGCATATTTTCAGCTTAAAGCAGCATCCTGAAAAAGGAACCCCTGTAAATCATGAGTGTATTTGCCATTTTACGCTTAGCTGTGATTGTTAGGAAATGCTTAAAAGATTTTCCGTTAGCTTCTGCAGAATTTTATGTTTTTTGACTGGGTGAATGTATATTCAGTGATCTTAACGTCTATTAACATTGGGGTACTTCCTTCTGTGCAAAACTCATCCTTTTGCTAAGTAGTAATACCAAATAGCACCTTATACTTTACATGATGCTATTTAAAGCAGTAATGTAGTGGTGCATGTTTAAACTTGTCCCAGGTTCTTGGTTTAACTGCTCAGCTTCTTTCTGAAGACCTTTGTTCTTCTCCAGATAGAACTAAATGGAACATACCAGGGTTTTTTAGTTCAGGTGACTTTTGCACATGTCACTGTACTGCCAGGGTGCAAGCATGAGAGATACTGAGAGCAGTTATATCAATACTTAAAAGACAAACCAGCATTAGATTTGAAATAGGATATTCCAGTTGGTACTTCATGAACAATTCTAGTAAGCACAGTGCTGAGAAACAGTTGCCAAGAATGGAAACATAGCCATTGATGTTTATGTTGCAGTTTCCTGTTAAAGCTTACAACAGGGTGAGAATGGAACAAAACAGAGAAAGTTTCTAATACACCACAGAAGATCCATTTCAATGTGTTATTGTCATGTCTTCAGCACACACGTAATGGGCCAGATCTACACAGCAACAATCTAGAGTAAGAAATGTCTTTTGAAGCAGTGTGCCCTGCTGTCTAACTCGATATTTCTGATACAATTCAGATTGATTTTTCACATTAGCATTTTGCCCACAGTGAGTTTTCCAGTTCAACCATTAAAGCTATTTACAAAATAAGATTTGATGTACAAATGGGAGATGCTGTGCATAAACCTGTCTGCTAAAGCAGCTGTTAGCAGTCTGCTATTAGCGATCACAGGCTGCAACTGCACACCAGCTAAGAAAGGTTTTTTAGATCTGATACAAGACCAAAGAAAGGATACTTACTAGAATGACAATATTTTTCAAGTTCCTTGTTACTACTTAAATAATGCAACTCTAACAGTTTTCTAAACTTTTCAGTTTAGTTTTGCAGAACAAATAGGAGTTAACTTACAAAAATACAAGCAAGCAAACTGAACAGCCTCTTGTGGGCTCTTTGATCTTTCTGAGATATTAAAGGCCCAGCTGCAGACAAACATACGCATGAGAGGTTAGTTAATAATACTCATTTCTTTGTGTCATTTTATTTTACTGGAATCAATCTCCTTTAAATAAAAAGCATCGCTACATTGTTCATACCCCCAGCAGCACAGTGCTGCTTTCCATTTATGAGGTCTACTAGACAGACTTTTTCTGCAGCTGTATCTCATCCTACCTGCTTAGAAACCTGCTGTTTCTACAGACCATTCCCTGACTGGTTTTAGTGTCTGCTGGTAGGGACTCAGCAGTGAAATTTGGGGGCAAACTGTGGTGTGGAATGAGAGCTGATTTCACACCTTTTACAGCTTTGCTTATTTCAGTTTGGCTGCACATGCCCTAAAGAAGTTATGCACTGCATGATACAAGAAAACCAAAACTGTAGTGCTACAGACCTATGCCATAGAACTTCCCACATGTCATAGGAGTTCTCTGAAACAATGAGGTTGCCTTTAAGTTCTTTCACAGATTTTGAGAGGGGGGGGAGTGAAAATCTAAAAATAACAGAGAGCAGTCAAAATAGATGGTGTCACAGGTACTTCCTCTGAAAGACCTAGATAAAACAGCCATCTTTCGAGTATAAAAAGAGGTTTTAGTATCAATTCTGCATGTTTAAATACAGGCTTTCAAAAGTAGTCCTAAGCACTTTACGTGTATCAGGATAACCCAAGGACCAGCTCTTTCTCTGAATTCCAAAACAGTCATCAGACTTTCTGCCAGGAAGCATAAACAAAGGTAGAAACCAAATCAGGACAAAATGTTGTTTGTCGTGTTAGAAGGTGAAAACGGGAAGTGTCTATGGTTATGCCTTCCCACCCACACAGTTATTTGAGAAACATGACTCTACCAGAGTTTCTCTTCTTTCAGAAATAAAATAAGAGATAAAAGGGGTTTTTTTCTCCCTGCTTTTTAATTATATGAAAGATAAGGTTTCTGTTTATCTAGAAAGATGCTGAATATTCAACCTAGTAATATAAACATGTCACAAGTTAGCAACAGATAAGGAAATGTGTTTTTGCTTGACAATGTAATTCTGTTTCCCAACTCTCCATGTTGCACCTGACTTCCACCACCTTCTTTAAATATTCATTCAACTTCAGTAAATAAATCAACATCCATACTAGCTAACAGTTTCATGCCTGCAAGTAAAGCTCTTGTACATTATTAAAAAGCTTAAGCAGAGTCTTTCTAGCAGAAAAAAAGAAAAAAAATACAGTTGATATTTTTCGTAGATTACAAGGGGAAAAAACAGAAAAACAGGAGGAAAACCAAGTGAATTCTGAATCACTTTTTCAGAATGAGAAAGCACTGAAACCTACTCAAGTCCTTTTTAGGTCACCTTCAAAAGGGGGAGATAACCAGGTAAACCCCTGGCTGACTTTTTAAAGGTTGTGCAGCACATGTTTCTGTGTTACATGTAAAGACCAACAGTCACTAGTAACTAATCCTCTACTCTAGTCACTGAAAAAGATTCAAGATACTCAAGCAGTGTATTTGTAGTATTCATTTATAGATGTGTGAACTACACAGGCACCTTGGACACTCAAGAAGAAATAAAGTCAATATTACTGTGGCTGGGAGTGATTCACTTTGTGATGGATCCACAGGCAAATAAGCTAAATGCTGGAATATTTAAAAATGGAAAAAGGAATATGAGAATTAATCTCTGATCTAGATTTCCTCATTCTTCTCAGGAAAACAGCAAGCCTCAGATGCTAAATCTGACAGTTGTTTGGTGTTCTTTTTAAAACCACATCTATTTTTTAGTTGCATTTTGAAGTTGCTCCATGGTCTTTCAACTTACAGAATCAAATCTTGCATTCCCTCAGACACTGCTTGATGCATCTTAATATATCCCAAAAAGGTCAAGCTGTTTTAAAATTTGTCTGAAGGGTCTAAAGTCTGCTCACTATAATGTTTAAGTTGTTTCTCAGAAATGCTTATTTGTTTTTCTTCTTTCTACAAAGATCCTGTGACAGCAGATGCCTGTGGCTTAGAGAGAGTACATGCTGGGCAGTGGTAGGAAGGTTTTCTCCCAAGAAAGTGTCATCAGCATTTGAAGAGAATTTTCACCTGTTCAGAATGAAAGTTCTAATTTCCCATGGGCTTAAATTTAGCATCATGCTGGTAGTTTTTTGAGAAAAAGCCAGTCCAAATAGAACCAAATAGGGCTTGTAGTGGTAGGGTAAGCCAGGACTGAACTCTCCTCAAGTTTTGTAGATTCAGAGAGCCTGCAGATACCAGTGTGTGGTATGGTCCTCATATACTAACCATCTCTGTGGAAGGTATGACCATATTTTAACAGCAAAAAATAACAAAAGCAAAAAGTAGAAGGTAACAGACATTAACTGAGGAATGAGCATGCACATCAGTGAATTTACACCAGTCACAGGTTTCATCCCAAGCCTTATTAAAACTTTTTCCTCTAATCAAGGCACAGACAAATAAGACTGGTCTATGGATACAAATGACTGCAGCTGAAACAAGGCTGGCCTGTTCTGCCCTCTCCTAGCCACTCTCCTCTGTATTTGCATTAACTAGTTCTTAACAATAGAAACTCATCCTTTCCTGACAGGTTCAGTCCACTGAAAACCCATTCATCAAGAAAAGCACTATGGTGGTTTCCATCCCAATTAGCAGTCGGGACTGGCTTACTGGGGAGTCAAACTGGCACTGGACTGGCATGAGTAAGAAGCTGGCACCACACACAGGCATTCTATGTAGCGATTCATTTGCTCTGGCGGTTGTTGTTGGACCCTACCTTTACCTTACTTCCACATGAAGCTCTACTCAACTCAGTCTTTTGCAAGAAGACTGTAGCCCACATTTGTGTATCCTGACACTGTGCAGAGACACCTGTGGAATACTCTCAGTAACAGGGACTATGGATTTATTATTGGAGCTGAAGTTGAGTTGTGCTAAAAGAAGAATGCAGCGAGAACACAGTTACTACTTGTAGCCAAGGACCTGCCAGGAAGAGACAAGTAACAGCAGATCGTTGGCACTGCCATTTGACATCAAAATGGGCAGTGTATCCTTAATGCCAAATCTTCTCACTGCCCAGCCAGGAGCAGGCAGTGCTTAATGTTTAGTCTGAGTCATAGCCTGATGCAGGTGATTGATTGAATAAGGCACAACCTTTAACTACTTCTAAAGAAGTAGGAAGCAAACTGGAACTGCTTTAGTGTGCACTGATTGCAGTGTGGAGCACAAACTCTGTTTGTCCTGAGAAGACCCAAGGAACCCTAGAAACATAGGAGGTTCAATTTAAATAAAGAGGGAAACCTTTCCATAGTGAGTGAAACAGTGCTGGAACAGATTGCTCAGAAATTCATACATTCATAGAATACCAGGTTGGAATGGACCTGAAGGATCATCTAGTCCAAACCTATCAAGCAAAAAATAGAGTTTACATGTCCCAGCAGCTGTCAGGCTGAGTCTTAAAACTGTCTGAAGGTTGTAGATCCTCCTCTGGAGTAATTCAAAACTCTGGCCATTCTGTGATGATGATTCTTAGTTTGCTAACAATGCAACGGCAGTTAAAGTTTCTCTAGAAAGGAATGTTCTTTACATCAGTTATTTAGTTTGAAGAGCCCTGTCTTTCTCACTTTAGTCTCTGCTTAGAACTACATTATAACCAACAGCATCACAGGGAGGTGATCCTCTCCCTATATTTTGCTCTCATGAGACCCCATCTGGAGTATTGCATTCAGTTCTGGAGCCCTCATCACAGGAAAGATATTGAACTGTTGGAACCTGTCCAGAGGAGGGCTACGAGGATGACTGAAAGACTGGAGTACCTCTCCTACAGGGACAGGCTGAGAGAGTTGGGGCTGTTCAGCCTAGAGAAGAGGACACTCTGGGGAGATCTTATAGCAGCCTTTCANTCTCTAATACTGACCAGCTCAAAACAAGTCTCCAGCATCAGTTTCAGTATGTATAAATTAGTGAACCACATTCAGAGATAGCAAGAATACATGAAGAGTATACATAGAGTCTTTGTAGCAGAAAAAAAGAAAAAAAATACAGTTGATATTTTTCGTAGATTACAAGGGGAAAAACAAAAACAGGAGGAAAACCAAGTGAATTCTGAATCTGCTGCCATATGAGTGGCAGCAAAATACAATGAGAGCAAAAACTAATCAGAAGATGGGGAAAAAGCTCTGGAAAACCATACAGGAAAATAAATTAACTGGATTATTTCTTATGAATGGCTGAAAACAGTATGAACACTAAATAAAGGGCATCTGAATGAATGATAGGTGAATACTGAGTAGTGATTAAGAAGTTTGAAAGATGTTGAGGAACACTGAAAAAACACATCACCATGAAAGAATCTGCTTGACAATCCTCAACCATTCCAATTTGAGAAATACAGCTCTAACCAGTATGAGTTCAAATTGTGCCTGGTCCTCAGTCATGCATCAGCATTGCTATGCCTTATTTACACTGATGTAAAAATACTGACATTTTTTGGTTCTTTAGTTTGCGACAAGGTTTGCTTCTTCCTTCGTCTTAGGCACATTATTTGTGGAAGGAGAACAAGCATTCATGGAGATTAAAATTTAAAGTTTATGCTGAGGAAGCTTTTCTTCTCACATCATTACTGTATCGATAAGCTTACCATTTCTTGTTGGCAGAAGAGCTACATGCTAACAGCAACATCCTACTGAAAGTGGAAGACTTGATAAAATCATGCAGAGAATAGGCTGACAGGAAAGCCCTTTCAAAACAGCTGTGTTAGCAGTTGGAGCAATTTGATACACGGCTTGGAGTTGTATCTATAATCTCTGTAGAATGCTGTAAAGAATATTTTATGAAAACTTCATGAACTGATGCTGCACCAGCACTAACAAAGGTTGAGAACAGTAGGGGAGGCTTTTCTACCTGCACCAAGCTGCAGCTTATAGACACCAGAGTACATTGTGATTTCCAGGGAGACACCCTGAAATTAGAATTTGAGAGTTGTATTTACTTGTGCTTGCAGGGCAAATATCATGGTAATCCCATGCATGTAGCAGTGATCATCTCAAACTGTTTAAGAGAAGAAAGAAGAATATTGGCTGCAGCCAGCATGCCTGTACAGGTAATAAAATACATTTCATTAATCTGCTCAATGTGAATCTTTTCACGTGCTTTTTAGACAAAATCCTGTCCTCTCATTCCACTAGAGTGATTTGTGTGCACTAGGGGTTGCCAACATTGCCCTTTAAACTCATGTCTCTACTTCATTAGTGGGTCTGCTGCTGCAGACATTGCTGGTAGTGACTTCTATGTCACAGCTAATCTTCAAATACTTTCATCTGTGCAAAAGTGCAAAAGGCTTTAGAGAGATTATTATTTGCAAAACAGATGTGTATATTTTAAATTATGCAATGCATTAATCCATATTAATTATGCAATGCAAATGTCATTCCATCTGCTGTGTTACAAAGACATTAATAGTTTTTATGTTGTTTGAAGCAAAACTTGAAAATTACATGCAAACCTGTTTTGGTGAAATTGTTACATGGGTAAAACCCGGACCAGATATTAAGTCAAATGTGTTCTTTTTAATCCCCTGTGATAGTAATGTATGACTATGCATGAACATTGTGATGCACATCTTTTTGAGACATACAGGAGTCTACATATAAGCTTCTTTAGTTTACTAGATGTTTAATGTCTGCAGCACACCATTTCACCTTTTGGATTTCAAAGCTAAAGTGTCATGTTTTTTCCAATCTGTAGAACCAGACAAATCTGTTTAGTTTCTGGTTTGTCAGGTTTCCATCTGGCTGAATTCCTGAATTCCCTCTCCAGACTTCTTGCTCTCCTAGAACTTGCAGTACTGTCTGTCCAATGTGTTCCAGGGGCCACTGGAAAAGTCTCTGCAGAACTCTGTGGTTTCAGAACGACAAAGAAATGTAGAACACAAAGTGTCAGCCATCAAGAACAGTGCTCAGGTGGGTTTCTGCTTGTTTGCTTTTTATGCAGTCATGCTTTTCATACAAACATACTGGAACTAGACATACCTGAACTACCTTTAAGCTGGATAGCACAAATGCTTTTGCTAAGTAACGCTTCAGCCCAGACTCAGGACATTTTTGGATCCTCAGGTTTTTACAGCTGCTCTGGGTTCAGTGTGAAAGCTACCTATTTTAAAGCTATCACACTAAGTCCCATGGCAATTTGCAGGCAGACCACGAGAGCACTAAAAACATATATATGATCTCTACAAAGATGTGAAGTTCAATAAGTGTATTTCTGCAACTTCGGCTCTTTTAGTCAGGTCAGCAATACCTATCATACCTATCCTTCATGATGTCTGGGTCACATACAGAGATCTTTGATAAGCTGAAGGTTGTGTGACATCATTATATGTTTTTGAGATGTGAGTGAAGAACACTGAGAGCTTCCCATTTCATTGCAGTGCAAAGCTGGACTAGGTAAAACCTATGGCTATGTCCCAAACTGACCTCGAAAGTTCAATTCAAGGCAAGATAAGGATTCAGATCACCCATGGTTGTTTTCTGTTTTGCTGTCCCAACCCCTCTTGCAGCTTTGCAGCAATGTCAGTGTAGAAGTCATATTTGAAATACCTGACTATGCTCAAGAGGTTCTAGTAGCACTCTCTCACTGATGTCTTCTTACATGAGGTAAAAGGGTTAGAGAGATGAAACCCTTCAAAGGATAAAGGTATCTATAGAAGAATGTGGCACTAGATCTCTATCAACATATAATGTTGTAAGATAAGACTTGCAGAGCAAAAACAAAGCTGCAACCCAGCAGCTTACCACACTGCTCATTCTGCCTGTTCAGGAAAGCACAGACATCCCCAAAATACTGGTGAAAGTGAGAACAATTTTTAGTAGTTTAGTAGCGTTGGTATTTTGTTAGGGTTTTATAGTAGTTAAGTTCAACACAGGAATCATCCAGCTCCTTGTGTACATAACTGCATACTTTACACATACAATTGTAGTTTCTAAACTAAAGAAAAATGTAAAATGGCTAATTCTCTGTGTCCTAAATTAGCAAAAGAGTGTTTGTGCTTTCACAGGGACTTAACATGCACATCTCAAGGAAGTAAAAATCATTGTTTTAGTTGTTGGCAGAGCCAAGGCTTCCTATGAACAGCACAGAAACAGACCTTCAAAGTAAACCAGACAATTTCCTACGATTCTGTTTTCCTTCTTTTGATGTGTTTTTGATTTTGAATTATCATTGTTTGGATACTAGAAAACATGTCCTAGACTTTTTGCAGTATATATGAAAACAAACCCTTGCAAAAAAGTCAAAGCAAAAATGTTTCATTTCTATACCCAAATTCTCACATAATTCTCTAAGAAAAGTCTCTGAGCTCTGATCCTGTTTCTAGGTCCACCTTTAACCACCCCATTCTGATTTCCATTTAAATCAATGCAAATTATCCATTAGCCCTGCTTTAAAGTTCCAATTAAAGTTACATTATAGTCGTAATCATTTCAGCTTGCCTCAGGCTAAATGTAATAATTCTTCTTGTTCACAATGGCATTGAATTAAAATAAGCAAGAAATGGTTAAGCTGTATCAACTACTGTTTGACTGTGGTACTTCTGAGGACTGTGACCTTCTGAACAACGAAAATGAATCTATAACTTCCAATGCACGTTGATATGTATAGATCAAATTCAAGTGTCTTTTTTAAGGTTACAAAACAGTAAATCAGAGTTCCTAGAACTACTTAGGATCTTCAGATGGTACAAAAATACTATATTTTGCATTTGTCCAACACAAAAAAAATTAATTTTTATGTCGCTGTTAACACCCACATTACTTTCCTTTCCCTGGGAAAGATGACTGACCAAGATGTCAAATACTTGGAAGACTTGCAAGAGGAATTTGACTTCAGGTATAAAACCATACAAAGCTTAGGTAAGAAGTTTTTATAAGAATTTTTCGATTCTCTAGGAAACAACTGATTCCACACTGGACCCCAGTATCGGAGGGGTGGGGTGGTAGAGGGAGGCATTACCCAGATAACTTATGTAAACATGGATTGGAAAAATTACAAATTGATATTTTTTTTATATAAAGTTACACTCTTGGAACATAGTGACTCTTGGGGTTAAAAGGATAGAGAGAATTTTGTTGAGCAAGTATATTTATTTTATACAGATAAGCTGCATGCTAGCATGAAAAGTAGACATTTTCTTAATTTAAATAACCTATATTTTCAGTTTCCTTTGACATGGCTCTTCCTTAGCAGGATGTGGAAGAGCCTTTATTTCCTAGAGTAGAGTTGTACAAGATGGATATTTTACTCTCTAATTTGCCTTACTGTTCTTTTTTTGACCACAGTCATGATAACCATCCGGTAAGCAATCTGAGTGCATGTTTGACCAGCTGGTGATGGTTGAGATCTGCACATGGCAACAGTCTTTGCATGATCTCTTTCAGAAAAGAAACTGAGGTCCACTTGTTTCTGCTCAGATAGATACCTTCATATTATCTCCTTCTGAACATGTAATGATATTGGCCTTGAAATATCAGAGTTCTTAAGTTATTATTATTAAACACTATTAGTTTAAGGCCAGATATGGCCAGGCAATTGGAAGAGCTCAAGTTGCTACGGTTTAATGAATTGTTAGTCATCAGGCTAATCATGACTATAACCAGGCAGATGAGTGAAGCCTGTTTCACTTGTAAAATGAAAATGCTTATATAAATGGCTTTCTGGGCTTAAAATTTCACTGAGTCTACAAATGCTCTACTCCAGCACAGACAGCTCAAGTACCTTACAATGCATATGAGCAATTGCTGTGACTGAGCTGACAATGAATTGCTCATCTCCCTCTACTGAAACATCTATGCTAATATAATGGGAAGATGTTAATGCAGAGCTTAGCAGAGACACAGATGGCACTCCTTTCTTTTTTGAAGGTAGCATGAAAGAGCAAAGGGTGGAGCAAGGTGAGAATGGGGAAAGTGCTACATATGAGAAGGCATGGGGCAAGCTTGGGAAGGTTTGAGACAAATACATGATCCAGGGGAGGACAAAAGATTGGACAGAGGGGAAGTAGCCCATGATCAGAACTCCAGGCTGCTGAAATCCCACATCAATGAACCCTTTGTTTCAAGTGCATAACCTCCATTCTCTCAGCCAGATGTGTAGTTCACATCAAGCCTTAACTGCTGACACCACAAGCACGTTTCAGTAGTGTACAGAGCAATTGTCGACTCAAGCCAGATATACACAAGTATGCACACGAATAAGGCATTTATAGATTTCTAAGTATCGTCTCTATGTTTTCTACTTCTTCCTGTTCCGCATACACATCAAGATAAAACCAGATCTTAAACTTGTACTAAAGTTAGTCCATTTGAATGCCATACACTACTGCATAATCTACTGATGTTTGCAGTTTATTCTTTTACTAGTTCATGCTGCAGTCTGGCTGTGGTTTTTTCCACTCTTCCCCTTGTAAACATGCACATGCAACCACACACGTATTAATACTGATTTTTTTCACCCTTGCAGAGCAGAATGACAAAAACAGTGTCCTCATTAAACAGGAAATGTTGGCATTGCAGGCAATGCTCAATACTTTAGACTACAAGAGAAAGGTTAGTGGCATGCTTTGTCATTTGTGGTTTGTTTCCTTTCTCTCCTTGTTCCCACACTGCATACTAAAATACATACACATGCCTTTTTAAATTATCCTCTCAGAAGTACAGACAATTCAACACAGCAGTTAAAAATCCCCAAAAGATTTATGTGGGTATGGATGATTTTAACTACCAGTTAATTGGCAGTTAAGTAATGGCTCAGTCAAGAGTATGATTCTGCACTGCTTAGAAGTAAGTGAGGGCATCACTTCACAGGACTTCTGTGCTAAGTGGAGAACTTAGCTGGCAATGTGTACCATATAAAGTAAAAAAAACCAGGTATCCAAAGTAAATGTAATTTAATAGTTGCAAAGAAAATAAATTGGAAAAAAAAGCCAACAACCCACCAGTAGTTCCTTGCTCTGTTCAGCAATCAAGACTTGCAAATATGGCAAATGTTCCTCTGACCACTTCTTTGCTGGCCCAGCAAACAGTGCATTTAGGTAAATCAACCCGATGCACTGGATAGGATGCAAAACAAAAGGAGACCTTTGTGACCTTGACAGTGCTTGCAACCTCCTTAAAAAATTTTTACTGAGAAAATGTTCCTAAAGATTCAGAATTAATTTAAAGTTCAGTTGTTGATACATCCAGTCACCTGTGAGTTATAGAGACTGAAGTGCTAGGGAGCAAATACAGTTTCCTTCTAAACAATTTTAAAAAAACACTTGATGATAATTGCTGAATGGTTTGACTATTCCCTGTGGTCTGTCTGTGACACCTCTCCTATTTTACAGGAAGTACTCAGTAAAATAGGGCGTGTGATTCATGAAATCGATATGCTTATGAGCAACATGCTGACTGAAGAGCTGCTAGACTGGAAGAGACGGCAGCAGATTGCCTGCATTGGGGGTCCTCTCCATGGTGGGCTTGATCAGCTCCAGAACTGGTAAACTTGTCTTGAGCGTGTGTTTCCAGCAAAAACCACAGGAAGTCTGCTGCTCATGACATACTTGTTCCTCTAGATCTGTTGCCTTGCTACTTCGCAACAGCAGCAAATTCAATAGAGCTAAGCAAGTAAATAACTAAAACCACAATTTGTTTTGCTGGACAGCATCTGCTATTCAGAACTATTAGATATAAGTGGAGCTTGAGCCATGACTGACACTCATTTTTTGGTGTGACAGTTGTTCCAGATACATGATATGTACTCAAGAAAAGCTCTGCAAAGGATAAGAACTGTGCTGACTGGATTTCCCACTGAGGACACTTGGACTTTTGTCTAGGCAGAAGCTAGGTAGACAGCTCATTCCTCCAGACTTCAGACCAGGCAGGAATTGAATTGCAGTAGGTTCTGTGTTGGCAACTCTAAAGGTGATTGCAAATGAAAAGAAAATAGCATTATATTTAAAAAAATAATGCAGCCAGAGAATAGGCATGTCCTGGTCTTTTAACTCACATCAAACTTTTCTTCTGGAAAAGGGTCACTAAAAAGTAAGAAGAAAAAAGGAAGGAGAACAACGAAGAATTTTTTAGGTTTGAAAAGGTGTTTTTTTGAAAAGCAAAAAACTTTTTTTCTGTTTTTTTTTTCCCCTTACTAAAGTTTTTTTCCATTGAAAATGCTAAGAATAACTTAGAAATGTGATTTCCTACAGACATAGCCTATTAAACAAATATGTTTGGATTTGATTTTTCTTACTGTTTTTACACTTCCTCCATCTTGGGTGCTTGCTAATTTTACATACATATTAGACTTTTAAAGGATACATTTTGCAAACCTACTGAAATGTAGTAAAGAATTAAAACTACCATGAGTGCTCTGCATGAAAACTTTAGGACCATGTATATATTTCTTCCAAATTATCACAGACAGCATTGCATAGCTGTTAGTGAAGCCTCTTGTACAGCTACTCCTGTCTGAAAGCAAAACAATTTTATACAAACAAAACATGAATGGACATGAGTTTGGATAAAACTAGAAAGCTGCAATTGGTTCTGATTCTGATTTCCCCAAGCAAGAACTTCAGTAGCTATTATATTCAAAGAAACAGTTGACATGAAAGGTTGCACAATAATCTTTTGTCTTGCTGTAGTTTTACATTGTTGGCCGAGAGTCTCTTTCAAGTTAGAAGGCAACTAGAAAAACTGGATGAACTGTTGACCAGACTTACTTATGATGGGGACCCCATCCCAGTGCAAAGACCTCAGCTGCTGGAAAAAGTCAACTTTCTGCTCTACAATCTTTTCCGGAAGTGCGTAAGCCATAGTCAACATACAGAACCTCTACCTGAACTGGCACTAATGTATTGGAAACAGTGACTACATAGTGTTGATCAGGAAAAAAATGAACTAAAGTTCTTATGACCAAGTTTTCAGTATGAAAAATACATACAGCTGCCATTGAAACCCCTAGAAGTTGATGGTGCCAGGCAGCTTCTTTGTGTAGCAGTCAGGGTGGTCAGAACTTTGTGGTCAAGTTGTGATTCTAAATGCACTCACAAAATCTGCTTATTTCAGTGGGAGTTATGTACATGCTGCTAAGAAAATCTGTGTGGCTGGGTTTCTACGTAAAATGGCAGGCGCTCATTTGCTCTTTGTCTTCCCCACCCAAGACATCCTGCCCTGCCTGCCCACAATTCTCCCTTGCATTTATAGGTAAAATGTTACCATCATTCCTCTTGCCTTTTGTACAGGCCATACTAGAGAAACTCCACAAGTCACTATCTGAAAGGAAAATAGTCAATTGGGGTTTTTTTAAATAAAAAATGAAAAAAAGGTAAAATTATTGTTTCATTTCATTGTAGCCAGGCTCAGCGTATTTTCATACTGTCTTTTATGAATCTGGTAGGTTTCAGTCTTCCTGACTTGTAATAGCCTTTTATATTAGGACTGTGGGATTTGTTTTGTTTTGATTTTTAATGTCTTCCAGATACCAGTTTCTTCTTAGGACAAATTCCACATAAGTTAGAGTACTGGATCATCTTGAGAACTGAAAGTTAGAATATATACTCCTACTTCAGCATGTGCAGAGAAATAAATCTCCAGGAGACAGCAGCACTCTCCCCACACCAAGACAGCTGTTTGATCATACACAGTCCTAACAGCGTGTCACTTTTTTTCACAGTTCGTTTGTGGTTGAAAGGCAGCCCTGCATGCCAACGCATCCCCAGAGGCCAATGGTTCTTAAAACATTAATACAATTCACTGTGAAATTAAGGTAAGGAAAGGAAATTTGATACAAACTTGATTTACATGCTACATTTTATCCTAGAAAAATCTAAAAAGCAAAGGATACCAACTTGTGTTAAGCAACTTTTGTTTGAGTCGAGGGCAATTTTCTCGAACAAGGACATAAAGGCCACAGGACCTGTTGCTCATAAGTAGCAGCAATAATAAATAAAACCATGTGAGAAAGAAAGGCAGATGGTAGGCAAAAATCAGCACCATCAGCATTGTGTTGAATTCTTGTCTTAATGACTTTGCAAACAGAGTAAATAATGCAAGCCAACATCACGAATACTCAGAGCTACCTTCACACATAGGAAAAAGAAGCTTCTGTATTTTGGGGGGCTCTAGTTAATTGATGGTGAAGTTAATGATGATGAAGAGTTATTGCTCTCCCACTAGCTCCTTGCTTTACTTTGTGAAAAGGCCAAAGATTGGAGAACTCTCATTTCATGTCCACATCACAACAAAAGGAAGCTCAAGGTGTGTGGAAAGGGGACAGGAAGAAAAGTACATGTATCTGTAGCACACACACAGATTAGACAAATCATCATTTAATTATTACTTCTTCATTCTCTAACTATTCCAACATGCTTGTAGGGAGAGTAGAACAGCTGTCACTGAATTAGTCCAGCTCCTCTTTCTGATTGAGCAACTCAATCATTATATAATCCTAGATGTCAGATTTTCAGATTGTAATATATTAGCAGAATACATTTATCACCAGAAAATATTAAAGGATCAGTAGCTTCATGATAAAGTATCTCAAAATATTACAATTAATATTAGAATTTTTACATTTTATGTCTGCAGGTTGCTAATTAAATTGCCAGAGCTGAACTACCAGATCAGAGTGAAAGCAACTATTGACAAGTAAGAAATTTTAAAATTAGTATTTTTCTCACTCCCTACAGAGCAGCATAGGCTTTTCAGATGGTACCCTATCTGATTTAGACATTGATCTCAAAGCCAAAACTATTAAAACATCAGAGTAATTATTTTCTCTTTTCAATATGGAACATGTTCTAATTTTTTTTTAAAAAGCTGCTACATATAATTGATATTTTCAAACTGGAGGCAAGACATCCATTTAAGATTTATTTCAAAACTTTATCTAAGTTCATGAGTCTGAAATAGCAGCATCACAGAAAGACTAAATCATGCAATATTGCATTTGTGGGATAGTATGCTCTGAAATACCACTTATCTCTGCTTGCATTAATTAGGCCCAGTACCATCAATGCAACTGCTCCAAGCAGTACATGAAGTTTGTGCTTGAAAAGCTATTGCTGTATTTGGTGACTTTGGCAGCTTATAGAGTTTTACCCCTACCTGAAATTACAGGTTACTGCTACAGAAACTCCTCATTTCTAAGATGTTTGTTTCTCCTTTGTGTTCCCATTATTTCTTAACAGCAGTTCTAAATGAACAGGATCCCCAGTTTCTTTGGTTTATTATAACTTCCTGATCAAAAAACATCTGAGAACCTGGCTATTTTACCTTTGTGAAAATGATGTTAATGCTGCCTGAAGTATTTCTATTTCAATTTATACTTCTGTGAGCAAGGTGTATTGTTTTGAGCAACAGCCAATGCTGCAGAGTGAGCTTGGTTACAGATAGGTTAGGTTCCCCTAGCATGACAAAGGCTGAGGCAGAACAGTTGCTATCAAGGCATGACTTCAAAATCAGCAAAATGTAAGTCTTCACTACCCACCATCCCCAGCCACAGGTACTGGATACCTACCTTCTTCTGGTTGTCATGCTTTTACAGGTCTCCTAAAAACCACCATGGCCACACAAGAGATAGATGTTGGCCCAAAAGAAGGAAAGAAAACACCCAGAGAGAAAGGAGCAAGAGAAAAGCCAGGACTATTTCTATCAAAGCTGTGTATTCCCAATTTACTGATGTGCCCATGTCCTCCCAGTACAGCATGAGCTATCTATGCAGGTTTGCATTATCCTAGAACACAAGTATGCAGGCAGTTAGGTAGTACTGTGACTATGAATACCCACATATCAATCCAGTGGCAGGAAAAAAAAATAGATGAATTGCACTGCTTCCATCAGATGCAAAAGTCTAACAGGAAAGTGCAGGTTTCAGTTCTTTAGTTTAGAAACGGCAATTGTATTGGTGATATGAAATAACATTGAGAAGATAAAATCTACCATTTCAAGATAAGTTTCTCACTACCAATTTACTGATTGACAATGTTTCCTCTTCCCCTGCCCCTCTTCTGTTTTAGGAATGTTTCAACGGTAAGGTAAGAAAATCAAATCTCCTATTTCTTAAATTATCCAATTTGATATTATTTGACTGTGAAAGTGTAATGTCCTCCATAGTAATCGGAGATTTGTTCTGTGTGGAACACATGTGAAAGCAATGAACATGGATGAATCTGCAAATGGAAGCCTGTCAGTAGAATTTCGACATTTGGTAAGTATGACTGCTTTTTATTCCTGCCATGTACTTCTGGTAAAGACATAAAAGATTCTTTAAAAACTATACAAGGAGAACTGTTACTGTCAGTTCACCTCTCATCTTTTTTTCTTTTTTTCTCTTGTACAAGAATTTTATTCCCAGGGCCTCTTTATCCAATCCCATACTTAACCCATTCCAAAGGGAAAAATTAGGTAAATTTCACAGCAATGAGAAATCCTAATTTGTGCCAGAAAAGACTCCTCATGCTGAACTACACAGCCTCTCAAAAACCAAGTTTGGTTACAAGCATCAAGACAAATAAACCAATCCACACCACCATTGTATAGGGCATGTATACAATCGTAGGGTTTTCATCTGCTTGGTGTTAATGCCTGTGCAGACTTTTGAGAGTCAATAGTACTGCTTCCTTAACTTCTCTAATATCCCAGCGTGAGACTCCTTCACCTGTGGTATTTGTTGGATGAATCACAGATGCAGTGCATCAGTACAGTTTTGCAGAAGGAACACTGTACTTTCCTGTGTTATATGCTTCACAAGCACCCTAACTAAACACTTTGTTATAGTAACTTAGTTTCTAAAAAAAGTATCTCAAAATATCGAAAGGCTTCACTGATTAGACTTTTCAGAGCCTTCATTAGAACATATTTGTGTATTGTAAATAAAACCTTTTTATACTAATAACATTATGGTCAGAAGTAATATTCTTTATACTACTTATGTCTGTAGTTTCACTTGCACATATATATTGCTTTGCTTTTTACAGCAACCCAAAGAAATGAAATCAAGTGCTGGAAGCAAAGGAAATGAGGTCTGTATGTTTATTTACATGCCTTTTTTATTACTCTCACAAGTATTTCAAATTGGCTTTTATTTAATCAAAGAGTTACCATATATTTTTAGATTTTTGAAATAGCTTTATAATCCTTATAATAATTATTAGATGGTAGTATAATGAGACCTTTCCAGAAATACTCATCGATATGTTAATGGCATGCCTTAAATTTGTATATTAAAAAATTACAATAGAAGGTAGGTTATAATCTGAATGTATTCATTCCTCCTTAAAGGCAGGTTTTTCAGTTATTTACATTATGAAAAAAATAATCTTTTTGAGTTGTTTGTTGAAACTATTTTCCTATAGGAACAGTTCTTTAGATATGTAAACTATTGGCCAAATTTACATCTGAAAATAAGGGTATCATTTTATTTGCAAATAAGTTTGCTTGCCTCAGCCATTCACCAATAGTTATCTGAATGTGGTCACATGTTCCCCTTTGGTGGTGACACTGTACTATGACATGCCAGCCTGAACATACCAGCAGGTACTGCACAGTACCCACATTCCAGAAACATGCACACACCACCTGGAACATAAGGTGAAAAGGTTTTGCAAGTGCTTGCTTCTAGCAGAAGAGCTTACAATCAATCCATACATTCTTACTTTGTAGAGAGTAGAAATCTGAAGTATTAACATTGTCACTAATACATGCACTCATCACAGCCCAAGTAGAGGTAGTTACAAAAAAATTTCTGTAAATAATCATTTAGGTTAGAAAAGACTTTTAAGATTGAGTCTGACAATTAACTAACTCTGCCAAGCCCACTGCTAAACTGTGTCCATAAGCTCTATATCTGCTTGACTTTTAAACACATACAGGGATGGTGATTAAACTACTGACAGTATTCTTTAAGAAAACAAAGGTGTGATCAGCACCAAGAATTTTAACCCAGAAACATATACCGGGAGATACTTGTGCTCACTTGTGTTTCTGAATGGAATAACTTGCAACCTGATTAGCAAGACTGAAACCCAAGGCTCATCTCCTGCTTACTTAAAGTCTCCTGCAGTCAATGCAGAAATGGAGATGCTCTACTTTTGGTAGCATTTTACTCTCACACATCATGCCTTTTTAACTATACAAAACATAGGGTTGGAAAGAACTAGGACAGCGTATCATGTGGTTCACTGATGATTTCCTTAGAGTTTCTCCTTGATCAAATCAGTCTATGAAGCCATTAGTGCTTCATGAGCAAAGGTGTGTTTTTTTCATTAACAAAAAGTATAAATTTTAAACTTAGTTTAATAGGGTGTTTCGTAAGCTGAGAGTGGAGTTGTTAAGCATGGCTTGACTTGTAAAGACAATGGAAGCTCTCTGTATTTGACATTCATGGAATTGTGCTTTTTTGCATAAATGTTTTTTAAAATGAGAAAAATGTAAGGTTTTACAAAATCATAATGGGGGAGAGAGAAGGGAAGTTTCAGCAACCCTTTTCAACTTTCTGTCATCAATACAGGTTGAGCTGGATTAATTCTACCTGTATTAAAACATTTGAGGTAATTTGAGGTAATTTGATGTATATTTTCTATAAAAGCCTTCAGCTTTAAGTGTTTTTTTCCCTTAGGAAGGCAGATTTTTAGTTCAGATGCTTGAAGATGCCTTGTAGACTCAGTCCTTCATTTAAACAGTACCTTTTGTTGCAGTGGCCTCTACACATCCTAGAGAAGGTGCTTCATGTGAAACAGAAGGCCACAAGGCACTTCCCCAAGGACCAATTTTATTTTGACTGGAAGCAGCCTATTTCAGTAAACTAAAGTTTGGGATTTTGTGTTTCTTTTCTAAAAAGTCTGACCAAACAAATATGCGATGGAGAAGGGGAAACACAACAACAACAAAATAGAAAAAGGACAAATAGATTTTTATACTTTGATATCTGGAGACAGAAATGTATTTCAAAGGCTGTGTTTCCCAATGGGCAGAGATTTGGATCTTCACAGAGCTGTGCTGGATTGTAATCAAAACAAAATGCTCGTACTAAAAACTTGAATCAACTATGACAGATTTCTTGGATGGGAAAAAGAAATAAAATGCTTGGTTCATTTCATATCTGAAGATTTACTTCAGATTAAAGACATAAGCCTCTACTCTTTCAACTACTACAATCAAAGTGTACTTACAACAAACCTGCATTCCCTCTTCTCATTAAAGCTGTGACTGTTTTGTTTCTCCTCAAATTTTAACATCTTTGTTTACGTTGGCATTGTCAATCAGTAAAGAGACATTAAGAAAGGTCAGAGATAAGCTTTCTCAGAGACAAAAATTAATATATTAACTTTATTTGTGCAAATGCTTAAAAGCACCATTTTAGAAAAAAAAAAACAACCTTATTGCCTTCACAGTGTTATTTTTTTTCCAGTTTCCTCATAAAAGGCAGACTTCTAGACTAATTTAATGTCAGACTTCAACAAATTACTTCCTTTCCTTCTTTTCCTGCTCTACTTACATATGTGGTACGTTTTTTCCTTTCAAAGCTTTTTGGTCTCAGCAGTGGGATTACTAGGATGGCATTCGATGCCAACTCTTCATTCACAGTTTTATAACCTATGTACTCCCATAGGGCCCTCACATGGTGACCGAGGAGCTGCACTCCATCAGCTTTGAAACGCAGGTCTGCCTGTACGGATTGACTATAAATTTGGAAGTGAGTATTCTGGACAGATTTTCTGCGGCAAGTATAAAAGGCATTTTCCAGCAGCCTATAAGAACAACCATGTTGGGCCAGACCACAAGTCCATCTGTCCTAGATGCTACCTTCATCTGATACAGAGACACAAGATATCCAGAACTTCTGGACAGAATTGTGTGCTTTGGGAAGGAAGAGGATGCTGAAAATATACCCAAAGCAACACTGCACTAACATTTTGATCCACAACAGTTACATACCCCATTTATTCTTTCCAACAGACCAGCTCCTTGCCTGTGGTGATGATTTCCAATGTCAGCCAACTACCCAATGCATGGGCCTCTATTATTTGGTACAATCTATCAACCAACGATCCTCAGGTAAGTTCTTTCAGTATGCAAGTGCTGACTTGATGCATTTTCATATTTCTATTTATTTGGCTACCAAATACATTCATTACGAAAAATACCCTTGTTCTTCATACTTCACACATGTTGTTCACTGTGTCTTGTATTCCCTACTAAGAGATTAAACCATGGCACACTTAGCTTTACATTTTATAGGCTAAAGTAGTAGTTCTTCAACTAAGGAAAGGAAACAGCCCTTCTCCACAGATTTTCTGGTCTGAATTTGTCTTTTTTTTATATATGTGGTTGACCAAAACTGTACAAAATAATCCTGCTAGCAGCATGTGTCATCAAAACTGTCAGCGTTGGGTAGAGGTGAATCTGTAATGTACCTAAGTGCTATTTTCCTTCATGCATTTTATAGGGACTGGCGATTTCTGTGGAGAAGATTGTGACTGTCAAGTAGCACCTTCTAGTGGCTCTGTGAGCAAAAGCAGAATCATTCTCAGGCTGCAGCAGGCTCAGCACATACTTGAGATTCAATCACTGTTACTGCATTTGCAGACTAACACTAACAGTAGTTCTCAGGCTTAGAGATGAAGATTTTAGTGGCAGTCATGCAGATATTCAGAAAAGAAAAAGATAATTTTACCATAGAGTGCCTGTAAGACTAATGGTAGGCCAACTGTCCAGAAACCTGGCCTTTATTACAGTCTTCAGTATGTTCATTACATGTACAGGTCAGAAACTAAAGAAAAACTGAGCCAAATGGCTCAACAACATATCACTATATTAATATGTTATGGTTTAAGACTTCCATGCACCAAATGTATGACAGTAAGAATATCTGCATTTATTGGGCAGGATTTAAGCCTTTCTTACTGCCTTACCATATGATACATAGACTCATGGCAAGGTATTTTATCATCCAAGACATATACATGGACTCTTGGTCTAATTCTGCCTTCCACCCAAGTGGCCCTTGCTAGGTGGCTGCAAGTATGTGGGCCAACATAACATTTGCCCCAATCACAATGCCCTTGCACATCTCATTTCTAACACTTGCAGATTCTGCTGAAGTATTTCTTTTAGAGCCTGCAGTGTTTTTTACAGTCACTGTCTATACACAATACTATCTCTGTTGCAGAACTTGTCTTTTTTCAACAACCCACCCGCTGCCCCTTTAAGTCAGCTCTTAGAAGTACTGAGCTGGCAGTTTTCATCATATGTTGGCCGTGGCCTCAGTTCTGAGCAACTCAACATGCTGGCAGAGAAACTTACAGGTAAGTATTCAGAAATATACCAATTTCATTTGCTCTGGGGCTCTTTTATTTGATAGACAGAGGTAATGACTTTAAGTGTGACCTCGCTTCCATACCTGACTTTCAAAAAGCCACAGTGACAGCTTTTTTGTAACAAAAAGTACATGTCAGCTTATTCCTACCACAAAGCAGTTCAACTTCTGAACTTCCAGACTGCTACACTGAAGAAAGAGGGCATCAGAATCACACTGAACTGTGGTGTTATTTTGTTTGCTTAGCAAGTCATTATCTTATGCATCTGAAATTTTTGCTTGCTTGTGAGGTTTGGTTTGGGTTTTGTTTCATTTTTAGTACCTGTGGGCATGTTTATCTCTGGTGTCAGCATAGCAAAGGGGCCCTGTAACTTCAGTGAGGTGAATTATTGAATGCTTGAGTCAGACTGTCCCCAAGAAGGGAGAGAAAGGCCTTAGGGAAAGCTGGCAGAAGAAAATAAAGTTTTATCTGCTGCTGAAGAAGAAACAATTATAAACTATATTGTGATCTGTAAGAAACTCCAAGCTGAGAGTAAAATGATGTTGGTGCAAAAGAGAAGCATTTTTTTAAAGACAAGGGTGGGGGGGAAATCAGTACTTTCATTGTTTTCAAAGCTGGGAAGCAAAGACTGGGTAACAGTCACTTTTTCTGAAGGTTTTCTTGATATTTCCTGCATAGTGAAGGTAATGGAGTTGAGAGGTGCCATTGCAAATCAGCAAGAATCATAAGAAATAAAAAATACTGTCCTAAACACAGAAACTAAAGAGAGCTGGCCAAGAGAATTAACACTCAGGCTAAAATCTTAAACTGAGCACACAGTGTCACAGAAACAAAATTCCAGACTACCTTAGACAAATTTTGCCAAAGCTACCACTGCTTCAGAAGGATACCAAACAACTAATGGACAGCACTGTAGCGTGCCCCTCTCAGTCCCTCTTCAAGTCTGAACATACTCTGCTTCTCCCTGCTAACTATGCAGATATCAAGCTACAACTGTTTCAAAACAAAAAATAGACTGACTTTGGGTTTTGGTTGTTTTGCCTTCTCAGGACAGCAAATCAGTTACAATGATTATCAGCTATCCTGGGCAAAGTTCTGCAAGGTACAGTTCAAAATGCTAAATGAGACTCTGCTTTCTCATAACACCCATATGCATATCTAGCTATCTCTCTGATGCTACTGATAGGTAAGATTCTCACCTGCTAATATGTGGGACTTGAAATACAGCACAATCACATGAATTGTAAAACTTTAGGTAGGAAAAGAATATCTCCAGTAGTTTAAAGGTGAGGCGAAGGCAACTACTGACTGACATTGCTACAGATATCATTAAATGTGCCCTGTGTGTGTCCATAAACAATCAGCAGATTGTGCTATCAAAGCATACAATGCAGTTTTCATTAAGTGTACGATACTGTTTCTTCATATGCAATGCTGTGATCTAAACTATTTCAAGTCAGTCAATGCATTCACTAGTTAGTCAATGCACTCACAACTTAGTGAGAAAGAAGGACAAACCCACATTGTTCACAATAAAATTATTTAAATAAACATGGAACTTTGACTTTTTCTCCATCCTTTCTCTCAAAGTGTAATGTAACAAATACAGGCTTGTTTTTTTCTTTGAAAGTGAGATGCTCCCAATGTATGCCTTAAAAATCAATTGGTTTTATGTCAAGCTGAGAGAGAGATGGTACTCAAAGCAGCACTTCAAATTTGTCATTCTTGCTTGAGCAAACTTGGTTATTCTTAAGAAACCAAGATAGCCATGTTATATGGATGTTATCCTTATCATATGGATGTTGAGTAACATTCCTCCCATGATTCTTTTCTTATGTTGTTGGTTTATTTTCTGTTTGGTTGTTGACTTTTTTTTTCTAATTAGGAACATTTACCTGGAAAGTCTTTTACCTTTTGGGTTTGGCTTGAAGCCATCCTGGACTTAATTAAAAAGCACATTCTTCCTCTTTGGATTGATGGGTGAGCAACAAGGAAACTGCTGTATATTCATATTTATCTGCTCTGTACTTTTATTTACTAATCTCAGTTTTATCTATGCAGAAGAGAATTTGCTGACTTTAATGCTTCTGTTTCTTTGAGCTGAATGCCATATTCCACATTTCCCACATTTCAATCACTTGAAACTTCTGTCATAACTTCAAGACCTTACAAAGCTTTTGCAACCAGACTTTGAACACCTATTTAAATTTGGTCAGATACATTCCAAAAGTAAAGCCATGGTTTCCTGTTATCTTCAGGTATATAATGGGATTTGTTAGCAAAGAGAAGGAACGACTTTTGCTCAAAGACAAGACACCAGGAACATTTTTGTTACGGTTTAGTGAAAGCAACCTAGGTGGAATTACCTTTACTTGGGTAGACCAGTTAGAAAACGGTAAGTACAATTTAAATAAAAATAAAATATTATAAACCTCAAACTCTAGAATACACCTGTCATACAGGAGCCACAGTTTGTTTTGAAAACTAAATTCATGTGTATTGTGTCTCAGTATGATTTGGGACAAGATACAATTACGTTATTTACTGAAACACGAACCACATCTTTGAAAGTCTACCTCTCAGCCCTATGTATTTACTCAGTAGGTTCATTTAGGATGTGTACCTGCTTTGTGCAGGCTTTAAATTCGTTTCCATGTCTGGAGGAAGTATATCTTGAGAGATACTAATGTTGGTATGACCAGGTAAATTCTATGCTGGTATATATTGCAAAAGAAAGGCAAAAATACGTTGCAACTGCAGATGTTGATCTACCAATTATCAACTACTATGGTGCCTTTCTATTATTACAGGAGATGTAACATTTCATTCGGTGGAACCCTATAACAAAGGTCGCTTATCTGCATTGCCCTTTGCCGACATACTGCGTGATTACAAAGTTATTATGGCAGACAACGTTCCTGAAAACCCCCTAAAGTACCTGTATCCAGACATTCCCAAAGATAAGGCCTTTGGCAAGCACTACAGCTGTCAGCCAAATGAAGGTGGGGCTACATTTCTCTTTACTCTTTACTCTTTTCTCTTTACTCTTTTTGCAAAGCAACCTCAAAGTCAAGAGGCAATTTGAGGAATGTGGGGGGAGGAGGAAGAAAACAGCATCTTCAAGAAAACTGCTTTAATGCATGTCTGTCATTTAGACAGCTTCACTTTGTAAATAAAACCCTGGGTTTAGAGGTTATTTCAGAACAATGACAACAAAATTTAAAAGAAGTTAAGAAAGATGATCCTGCTTTAGCAGGGGATTGGACTCACTAGAGGTCCATTCCAACCCCTAACATTCTATGCTTCTATGAAATACATTTTAGAGTAAAAAGAATAAAAAAAAAAAAACAACCTTGATTTTCTTCCTGATCAACACATTCCAAAATTCAGTGCTTGCGTGTTTAGAGAAGATGAAGTCATCCTGCTTACCAGATTCACAGTTGTGTTAACACTGCATCTTTAATTGCAGGGAAATTCTGTATTTTCAAAAGGGCTTGGAAGACCTGCTTTTTAAATTTCATGCAGCAGAACCTATAACAGATACCACTTTCCTGCACTGCGAACTACTGACATAACAGAATCATTGAGGCTGGAAAAGTCCTCTGAGATTATCAAGCCCAGCCTATGACCTGACATTACCACATCAGCCAGACCATGGCACTAAGTGCCACATCCAGTCTTTTCTTACATGTCTCCAGGGATGGAGACTCCACCACTGCCCTGGGCAGTCCATTCCAATATCTAATCATCCTTTCTGTGAGGAAGTGCTTTGTAACATCTAACCTTGTAATGATTCTGGAAAATCCCTGGCAACTACATCGAAAAATACAATAAGGCTAGACAAGAATGCTTCCAGATCAGCTCAAGCCAATGCACTTTCTTATCCAAATTACAAGGACATTTTTATATCAAACTCCTTTGCTCTTAAAAAAGCCCTCAAAGCCTTGATTTATTTCTTATAAACAGATAATACACACATTCTGGACTGCCAGGATAAAAGGTTACAATTCCACATGAATTCAGAACTCCTACTGTATTTCTGCAGTAAAGTATTTGGAGACTACAAATATTTTTCCTCTTCATTTTCTTTCTCTAATATTTATTTTCAGTCTCAAAGCCCTCAGATGGGGGAGGTAAAGGTTATGTTCCTTCTGTATTTATCCCAGTCTCCAAAATGTAAGTATCCTTCAGATGTCAAATGTTTTTATTAAATTTGCATACTGTTTCAAAGTATTTCCTGCTTCACTACACACTTCTATTTGGCCAAGAGCTGTTTGAATAGTAAAGAGAAGTAAAGAGCTTCACTTGTATAGTGCTTTTCCCCATCTGTGTGGCAAAACATTTGTAAAAATGGAATATAAACTTTAATGGTACTCTGATCTTCTTATCTTTCACTGTCCTTTTTTTCTCCAGCAGCTGACATTACCCAGTCAGGTTTATCCTCTCTTCCCTTGGTTCTATCTCATACATTTGTTAGTGTATTCAGATTGTTGGCATGTGCTTACAGGGCCACCAGCAAGCCTGAATACAGGCTTAACTAACAAGCATTTACAATTCTCCACGGCTATGCACCAAGCTAGAGGGATTCAAGTTGTTTTTATTTTTGTGGTTTTTATTGTTTTGTTTTTGTTTTAGCTTAAACGATTCTACAGAACCACATTCTCCATCAGATCTTCTTCCAATGTCTCCAAGTGTTTATGCTGTGCTGAGAGAACATCTGAGTCCTACAGTGATCGAAAGTGCTGTATGTTGTAAAGTTTTCCTTTTATAAGTTAATACTAAGCAAATGAGACATGTACTCTACAGGTGCTGGTTATAAAAAGGATGCTTGTAGGATTAATTAAAAATCAGAGCTCTTTCATCACTTGCTGTGTTACATTCTGAAATAGTGCAGGCTCCAGAAGTGGGCTTGTGCAAACTGCATGAATTTCAACAAGGGCTAGAGCAAGGGCCTGCACCTTGGTCATGGCAAATACAGATTAGGAGGAGAAAGGATTGAGAACAGCCCTGAGAAGGAGGACTTGGGGGTGGTGGTAGATCAGAAGTTTAACAGGAGCTGTCAGTGTCTACTTACAGCCCAGAAAGCCAACTGTGTCCTGGGCTGCATCAAAAGCAGCACTGACAGTCCATCAAGGGAGGCAATTTTCCCACTCTACTCTGCACTTGTGANCTACAAGAAAGCTGGGGTATGGCTCTTTACATGGGTGTAGAGCAAGAAGACAAGGGGAAAGGATTACAGAGGGTGGTGATGGTGGTGAGATGCTGGAACAGGTTGTGACTGGAACAAGGAAGTTGTGACTGTGACTGGCCCATCCTTGGAAGCGTTCAAGGCCAGGTTGGATGGGGCCCTGAGTAACCTGATTTAGTGAAGGTGTCCCTGACAATGCAGGGGGGTTGAAAATAGGTGATCATTAAGGTCCCTTCCAACTATGGCCATTCTGTGATTCTATGATTGCATAACATTTCCTTTTCTGAATGGGTCAGAATGCTGCAAGCATACTTGGAAGCACAGTATTACATGAAGTTGTGTGATGTGCTGGCCAACAAGACAAAAATGTCATTAGTTCAGAGATTCCAGAGCTCTTGCACAAAGAAAGCCTTTACAGTGACAAATACAGGATGATATTAATTCTGTAGAGAGCACAAAGGACTTGACTTGCACAGGGAAACTGCTCAAAGACCTAAAAATTCCCCACTCATCAGACTTTTCAATTGTCACACTGCAGGTTTCTAAATGGGGTACCGAAGTGAGACACTAAAAAGTGGTCTAAAACATTTTTAGTGAATAATAATTCTATTTGCTAAAAGTATATACAAAGACTGGGGAAATGCTGTATCAATATGCTACTAAAATGTTACCTGTTGACTAGAAATTCAGTTGAGTCATCATATTGTATGTTCTAGTCTTAGAGCACTGATGTAGACCTCTGCTGGGGATTGTCCAGCAGACGTCTGACGTCTATTAAGAAAAACGGCAATAGTTTAGCTTTTAACAGCTTTTAAAAAACACTCTTTTTTCACACTAGCTCTTAGTTTCTGTATGTTCAATGTTTTAAGATCTCAAAATGGTTATGTATTTAAAAGTCTGTCAACTCCCCTTTAGGTGCCTATTTGTAAATGCTCTTCACCCACACACAGTAAACAAAAATCAACCAGAATCTTGGCTATAAAAAACTGCAAGCAAAGTTAAACTTTATATACAAATGGAGGAGTTCAGTACATACTGAGCCAAGTATCTGTTCAAGAGCAAAAGGTCTTTTTTGTGCATCTTGACCTTTATCTTTGATAGCGCTCATGACAAACTAGTTTTTCAGCTAAAATTGAAGTACTAGCCACACACAAAGTGTGTTAAAACCTACCATACCCAGTCTGAAACATATACCCACTCATTAGTTGTTTGGTTTATACTTATGAAATCACTTCCAACCTTCAAACTGCACGTATGAACTACATACGCATTTCCATTGCCTTGAGTTTTGGCAGCAAAAAGAACAGCTAGCTTCACTTTTGTTTATCATCAGGTTCCATTTGGTTTTGGTTTCTTTTACCACACAAAGTAATTCTCAAATGAGCTCTGCCCAAAGCTTCCACATAAGCTATTACCATGGACATCTTTTGAGGTCATAACTGCACAAAAAGAACTCGTTCAGTGATAAACTGGGAGAGTCAAATACAATGGGTTTCACCAGCAGATGAATTTCTGGAAGGTCTTACAAGAAATGTTTTCAAATTCTGCTAGAAATTGTGGGAGAAACAAAGTTTGGAAGATTTTAAAATTAATTCCTTCCTTTTTCCATTCTGTTTAACTTGCTACCTTACCCCCATCAGGGAAACAAGACTCCAGTAAGAACCTGGCTGTAAATATACATAGGCTGCAAGAACCACATCAAAATATGTTTAATTTTTATTTAGATTATTCCCCACACATTTTCTAGTGAGCATTCCTGTATTTTGTAAAGAACTAGAGACAGGAACTGCAGATCTCTACCAGTTTGTATTATGTTGCCCAAAAACCACTGCAGCTGCCTTGAGCCAGGGAAGGTTTCATCTGCAGTTATTTTCGCATGAACAGTTGTAACTGGCTCTAGTCTAATGTTTTCCTTTTTTCCTTCTAGCTGAGTTCTCCTTACTCAACTGACTGAAGTCCTCATACTGGAAAAAGTAGTAATCATGTGATTGGGTTAAAGAAACAGTAATTTTTCTCAACATCTTAGTAAATCAACCTGGAAACCATTAATGATATTCCTCTTGGGACATTCCTATTATCAAAGCCCTGTAAACCAGGAATCTTCTCTCTAAGGATTATAGAGTCTCCTGCAAGTCAGACTTGCTGTTCTTACTGACCTAACTCGGAGCCCTCTCTGGTTTGGAGGTCATTTGACTTCAGTGGAGCCCAGCAGGGATACAGTTTTACTTTCAGAATTATCGCACTTATAATTGCTGTAAATATGGGACTGTAACAACGAAGTGTTTTCTTTCTGAAAAGGTGGTATTAGTGCATTTGGGGAAATAATGATTTATTATGTAAAATAGTTTTAGTCATTGTCTTGTACACCACTGGCTTAGCTTATGTCTTATACTGAAGACTCTCATCCTTGAATTCAGGTGTCTCACAGATGATACCAAACTACCTTGAACATACTTATTTTTTTATCTGCCACCACAGTATAAGTTGTGGAAGGCAGGCAGGCAAGGCTAGGAAGAGGGAGGAATCCAGAATAGAAACACACAAAACCTTGAGTATCAAAGGGTTGTCTCCATTTTGCCACTGAAAAAAGGCTTAATACACCTTAACCCTTTCACAAGATAGTTGCAGAGGTGAATCTGTGTGTGCACGAAGTGCTCAATACTACAGAAAGTACTGTCAGAAACTCTACCAAAAAAACATCCTGATCTGACAGCTTTTGGATGCTAATCTGGCAAACATGGACGTGGTGGTTTGAGCCAGACGGGGGTTGGGCAATGAGGATAGGAGCTAAAATAACAGCTGTGAGAAGTTTGAAGAGTTTGCAGAAGTCAGAAGAAAACTCATGCCAGCTCTAGGCACAAACCTATCTGGGCTCAGCCAGTCAGCATCTCTGTAAATTATATATTTGGGTGCAGTAACATGTTTTCACAGGCTTTTAGGTTGTTTTTTATTTGCTTTGAGGTTTTTGTGGTGTTACTTTTTTTTTTTCATTTGTGAAGCTCCTCTTTTCATTTGAGAAGGCCAGGAGAAAAGCACTGTGCTGCCGCCCCAGCTCAGAAGGAGGGAAGGGTCCATGTGTACCAGCCCTCATTTCAGAACATGGTGAAAGGCAGTGGTGAACAGAGGTGGTCCAAAGCAGAGAGAGAACTGGCATGGAGCAGAGCTGGCAGGGCATAACCACTGCAATTCTTCAAGAGACACCATGACTTAGAGAGACCCATGTAATCAATTTCCTTTGGGTATTGGGGAATAGGCACTGCCTGTCTTATATTTCAGTTTTTAGCTCTTTGCTAATTAAGCAGATTAGTCCAAGACCTTACCAGCCTGTCAACTGGAGACAACTGGGAAGCATAGGTTTTAAAAATAGTTACTGAACTACTGCAGCATTTGCTAACCACTGGGTAGTTCTTGCTACATGAGATTATTTCCTACCTGTCAGGTACTCAAGTAATAAGGAGGTTAACAAGAATGTTGTATAAATGCCAAATTGCTTTTTTAAAATACTTTTTTAGGCACTGTTTAGTGCTGGCTTTGGATTCTTTGGTTTTGTTGTTGCTTCTCCTCCCCCTCCCCCAATATCATTCCCTAAAACCTCTGTCAGAGTAATAAATAGGTAAAGACAAGGCCACTGTTTTCATACATACAGGCTTCTTCAAGATGTAATTCTTGTGTGCAGAATACACAGTAAACATGCACAAACCTCTTAATACATTTACACCTTACATTCTTCTGGAGTAGCTAGAAATTAGACCCAAGGCAAAACACATAACTGCTTTGAATCAGTGAGACCTGGATTCTACTTTAATTTCTCCTTAATTTCTCCTTTAATTTCTCTTGGTTTACTCCCTTCTCTCACCCATAGTATTGATATTAGCTGAAAGCAATTGAATAGAAACAGAGCAGTGAGATATTTCTGTGATACATGGAAATAGATCTTCATTAGTTTAATATGTCTCTGTTCAGTAATCTCTGTGATTTGTAGCAAGTTGCAAATAAGTCCTTTTATCTCAGAGAGCATCATGTAGAATTTTCTAAAATACAAGCAATTGCGGATATACTTTGCTGACATCTGTAATTTATATAACCAGCATGAATAAAGATAAATTTTGGCTTAAAGTTTTTTTAAGTCTTCTGTGGAATTTTTCAAGAGACAACAAAAGTAAGAGCCTTGCCATGTTTTCTTTCAAGCCTGAACAAGTAGTAATGGAGATTTCTAAAGCAGCAAACGTGACCACCTTGCATCAGTTAGTACATGCCTTTTCATTCTGAGTGTGACAACCAATCTCAATACAAATAAAATGGGAGGCACCCTATGCTTTTGACCATTGAATCTTCATGAGAAGTACTTTAAAAATGTCCAGACATGGTACATGAAGTAATCTTCCTCCCTGCAGTGTACCTCTTCCAGGCTTGCACACAATATTTCATGTTACTGAGTGGCACCATGGAGCAGGTTTTAGCATGGCAATTACCATCATGGTTTCAAAACACATTTAGCAAAGAACAGGTTTAACACTTAATTGAAAGGCATATTTCTTCAGATCAGTGTAAGAGAAACTGAGTCAGTAGTCATTTTCTGTAACATAAACGTATATAGCCCAAGCTGTTTTATTTTAAAAGGTGATGATTTTATCACTACGTCACTACAAGAAAGAATAGGATTCCCTATTAAAACGACCATGAAGGCAGAAGAAAAATACCTGACAGAATCTGAGGCTTGGTTTCAGCATAAGAAACAAAATACCACTTGTAAGCACTTTTTTCTAAATGTGCTTGGGCTTTCACTCTTTTTGTAGCAGCATTCAAAAATATGAAGGGGGGAAAAAAACCCTGTGAATATTCTGTGCTCTGTATCTTGATGCATGATGGTCTCTGCTTTGTGTCATGCTGCACCATTGTAACAATACTAAGCAAAGGTAAAAACTGCCTGTTAGCTTCATTTATAGCCACTTTTACATCTATTGCTTGGTAGTGTTTTGCAGAATCTCTTTGATTGGAAGACTTTTAAGATCATCAGGTCCAACCATTACCTCAGCACCACCTGTAACCATTAAGTCATATCCCTACACACTATTCACTAAAGCTTACCAAATCTTCTAGATAATTTTACTTCATTAGGCTAAGAGGGCAGAGGGTGAGATTAAAATAAAGCCAAGAAGAGTGTAGGTATCCTGGAGACCTATGCCAAAGCTAAGATGTTCACGCTTCCAATCTTTGCTGGCAAGTCCCACGTGACACAAGACTCTGTAGGTCCAAGCAGCACTAACTACACCTGAGCAAATAGGGCTGTTGCAAGAACGACAACAGGAAGGAAAAGAGAAACTTCATCGAGACGTTTGCCAGGAAGAAAGTGCCGAACTGTCAAATGCTCGGGCACCTGCAATTCTTAGGTTCCCGTAACTTGGATGACAGCTCATAAAATACCAACTGCGACTGTCTTACAACCCCTGACAAGGGCCGCTTTCACAGACCTCTGCGCCCCGACGGTGGTTGTCCAGGGCCAGCCCGTCCCTCGTTAAAACCTAGACCATTTGATGAGCATGTCATTATGCCACGTGTATGCCAGTTCACAACTGACTTTATCCTCCTACAAGGAGAACGAGACGGGCAAAACCCAAGGGAGCGGGAGGGTTGCAGGGCTGTCCAGGTCGCCGACGCACACACTTTCCCTTTCACTTTCGCTCAGCAGCGCTTCCCGGCTTGCGCTGCCTTTCCCCGAAGTCACGTGGTGCCGCTGCCCCCTCTCGCCCCGCCCCCGCCCCGCTCCGCGCCTGCGCACTGCGGCTCCGGTGGAGCGGCCCCGCGGTGAGGTCGGTCGCTGCTGGGAACGGTGCTAGGTCCGAGGGGAGGTACTTGTGGCACCTACCGCGGGATCGCCGCTCAGTGCTCGCTGTGACCGAACCCATCATCCCGGCAGCGGCGGAGCGAAGGTGAGTGCGAGTGAGAGGGACGCGTTGTTGAGGTGTTGGGCTGCGATGGGTGCCCGCCCTTTGCCCCTACAGTGACCCAAGGAAGGATGCGGGGAACGACAGGTCAGGGCGGTTCAAGGGAGCTGTGAAGGGGCTGGAGCGCGGCGCTGGAAGCTTTGGTGGTCCCGAGGCCAGTAGAGCCCGATGTGGGCTGTGATCCCCGTTCGGGGAGTCCTGCCAGAGAAGGCAGGACAGCGAGACGGAATCTCCGTCCTGCAGCGCCGGTCAGGCTCTGTTCAGCCTGTCCAGTTGCCTTTAGACATGGAAATTTGGGGGATACCTGCATTTGAACACTGGGGAGAAATAAAAGGATGAACTTCGTGCACTGAGACAGCCGGTTTTATCCTGTCTGTCCTCTCTTGCATCACTTTGAACTCTTCCTTAGTGCCACGGCAGCATACTTGCATCCTGCATTCTCTGTCGTCCTGTGCACGTCACAACCTGCAAAGTCCTCACTCTAAGCATAAAAGCATTTTTAACCGTTATTTGCCACTCATACACAGTATATGCTGCTCAGCAGCTGAAGGAACTGGCATAAAACCACTCATGAATTTGACAGGAAGCCAGGTGTCAATCCTTTACCCCAATGCCGCCCTGTTCCTTGATAGTCTTAAAAAAGGTCCTATCAACTTATTTTTAGTACCAGAATTATTGAGGCTGGAAGAAACCTCTGAGCTCATCCAGTCCGGCCTATGACCTAGCATCACCACATTAGCTAGACCAGGGCAGTAATGGCCACGTCCATTCTGTCCTTAAACACCTCCAGGGATGGGGACTCCACCACTGCCCTGGGCAGTCCATTCCAATGTCTGATCACCCTTTTGGTGAGGAAGGGCTTCCTAAATATCCAACCCAACCCTCCCCTTTAAGCAACTACTACCATCAGAATCATTTTCAGAACATAAGAGATATTTGCAAGATCTCTCCCTTGTGAAAAGGTCAACTGCAATGGAATTATTGTTATTATTGAGGCTGGAATAGACCTGAGATCAAGTCCAGCCTGTGATGTGAAGTTGCAGAAGCAAGCAGATTTGCATCTCGCCACCTGTGTTCTCAGTCTGGGCTGTTCATCAGGCGTATCTTTACACGCCATTTCCACTACAAGACACTAACCTGCAGCCCAGTAAGATGAGCCTGCAGCCCAGTGAGATGGCAGCTGGTCTGCAATCAGAAACCATACACCAGAACTTACAGCCATTGTGATGAACTGTTCTGCATTGTACAGGATGACTCCTCTCAGTCATTGCTAGTTCATTTTAAGTAACCTGTGCCTCATTCAGAGATTCCTTAGTTTACCCTGGAAAACTGATGGTGGGAAATAAAACACATTGTAGAAAAAGCACAGCTCTGAAGTACTTCTGCATTTCAAATGGAGATCCAGGCTGTTTTCAGAGCAAGCAAGCGAGGACAAGTTGCTTAATGCCTAAAAACAGCCTTCTAGAGGCTTCATGGATTTTTTTTCTCCACACAAACTTTATCTAATTTGTAGAACTGTACTGACAAAACATTAAACTCCACATACAGAATCTCAGTTCTTCAGAGTACAGGTATCAATCACATAGGTCCTCATTACTATATCCATACTAAGAGCAGTAACACTGCCAGTACCCTATATCCTGTAAAATGGTGTTCAGAGGAAAAAAACACAAGAACAGCATGATTTCTCATAAGGGTAATTGTTATTTTTCATACAATATCACATTACTGTCTTAATTTGCTTTTTACGTTAAATTAAGCATAGAAGTTGCATTCGGTTTTTATTGACTTTCTAAAGCTGTTAGAGTTGTCAGTACCATCTTTTTTCTACAAACAATTCCCTACTCTTCTACTTACGCCATTGCTCACAAAAATATTGAGTTACCTTTCAGCATTTCAATCCAAATACTGCTGAAACTGTTGCATTGATTATTCCCCCTCCTCCCCCACCCTTCAGGATGACTCAGTGGTACCAGTTACAGCAACTGGATTCCAAGTTTTTGGAGCAAGTTCACCAGCTATATGATGACAGCTTTCCTATGGAAATCCGGCAGTACCTGGCACAGTGGCTGGAAAACCAGGATTGGTAAGCATGGAAGTGGGCCTTTAGGACTCGTGGTAAGCAGTGCTGTCAGTCACGCAGCACCAGCAACAGAAAAATGCTGGGAAAGCAAGCCGCTAGGTGAACCCTTCTGGTAGGACATTGCAGTAGCTTTGTGGGTGCTTTCTAGAAGGACTTAGCACCTGTAATAAAAAATGTGCTTTCATATTTCCCTCAGATAATATTTAAAAAAGAAGCTGTTTTAAGACCTGACAGTTACACCTTGGCAGCCCACTCTATCACAGAATTACAGGATCACCAAGATTAGAAAAGACCTTAAAGAACATCAAAGTCCAACCATCCACCCTACAACCACTAACCCATATCTTGAAACCATGTCTGCCCATTTGTTGAACCCCTCCACGGACAGTGCCTCCACCCCATCCCTGGGCAGCCACTTCCAAGGCCTCACCACTCTTTCTAGGAAGACATTCTTCCTCAGATCCAATCTGAACCTCACCTGACACAACTTGACCCTATTTCCTCTTGCTCTGTCACTATGCACTAGGAAGAAGAGGCCAACACCTGCCTCACTACAATCTCCCCTCAGGTAGTTGTAGAGAGCAGTGAGCTCTCCCCTCAGCCTCCTCTTCTCCAGGCTAAACAGCCAGTGTCTTGTGCATCAGGTTCACTTCTGGCTTCTTCATGTGCACAGAACATGGCAAAAATAACACTGAGGGAAACATTTCTGTGTAAAGGAAAGTAAGGTGAAATTGAGATAATTAAAAATTTACTCATTTCTGAGGCTAATTCTTGTTGCTTGTCTATGTTACACCTGGAGCTGGGGTTAAAAACTGAAGCAACCCCTGTATGCGTTCTTCAGTGCTGTGCTGACTGTGCTGAAAGTGTATTTAACATACATGCCTTCAACTGTTCCAGGGAACACGCAGCCAACAACGTGTCTTTTGCTACGGTGTTATTTCATGACCTTCTGTCACAACTTGATGACCAATTTAGTAGATTCTTGATAGAAAACAACTTTTTGCTGCAACATAACATAAGGAAAAGCAAACGTAATCTTCAGGTATGCCTGGCTGTAAGCCTATACATTTGCTTGAATCACTTCAGTAATGCAGTGGGCTGCTTCTCAGTAAACTACCCTACCACAAAGTACTTCTGCGGAGGTGGTGTGAGAATCCTACTTTAAAAGCTAGAATTCAAATGTTACTCCATCTTTGTTTTTTCTAGCTGCAGTTAGAAAGCTGCAGTTTCATTACCAGTACAGTTACAGTTTCTAAGAAATCAAGGAAGAAGAAATTTGTTGTTTGTAAGGTGTTTACTGTATATATTTGGAGTGGTTACTCAAATGTGGTTTCCCTTACCCTACCCCTTACCCACTCAATTTCCTCAGTGTCTGAATAAGCCTCTGATGCAGAACATAACATGAGGAAAAACCCTCCCCCTGTAACTGCATAACTGCACTTAACAGCAAATAGTTTGTCATTATACAGCACTTGGACAAAGGAAAGGGCCACAGCCATACGTAGGGAGTGACAGTGCAGTACGTAACCTCAGTAGACGTCTTTTTGTGAGTCATTATTCCTCATCTCCCTGTAGGGTTGCATGCCAGAGTATCTTCCAGAGAGTCAATTTGTCCGCAGCCTGTTTCCCACATTCATAACATCTCCTCACAAGTTGGTAGCTAGGGGACAACATGACCAGGATGTACTTGCCCAAGACTAACTATACAACAGATCAGTCAAGGCTAGTACAACTCAGTAACACTCCAGGGGGTAACTAGAATCATAGAATCATCAGAGATCGGAAGGGACCTTGAAAGATTATCTAGTCCAATCTCCCTGCCACAGCAGGACACCTACACCAAGTCACAGAACAGAACATTACAGATTAGAAGTGACCTGGAAAGATCATCCAGTCCAATCCCCCTGCCACAGCAGGATCTCCCAGACCAAGTCCAGGCAGGTTTCAAATGTCTCCAGGAAAGGAGACTCCACATACCCCCCAGGCAGCCCACTCCAGGGCCCCGTCACTGTCACTGGAAACAAGTTGTAGAATCAGTCAGGGTTGGAAGGGACCACAGGATCATCCAGTTCCAACCCTGCTGCCATGGGCAGAGCAGGGCAGTGCTCAATACAGACCATGTTTCAACTTTGCATGCATGTAAAATGGTAGGATTGAATTTGTATCCAGCCTTGGCTGTGGATTCATGAATGGCAGCTAAAATATCTCCTTCATGTCACTAAGCAAGAGCTGGACTAGTCCAACCAGAGCAGCCCACGTTCAAAACTGGCAGCTATTCTGCAAAGGTGTCTGATGGTGGATCAAGACAGATGAGCTCTTTAGAACTGCAGGGTACTGTGTCACTTCTCCTAGTAGTGTCTCAGACCCTCGTTTTATGGAGAGTCTCATCTCTTCATTCACTAATGAGCTAAAGCACCCACTACGTCTCAGAGGTGGTTGCACAAGTCATGCTTTTTGTAGCCTTAGAGCTATGACTAGTGTGAGCCTTGGGGCATGCATTGAATCAGCCACTAATCTTTCTGCAGTTTGGTTTACTGAGGGACAAGAAATGATGGATATAAACTTTTAACAACCAACTCTCTTCAATGTTAGGATAACTTTCAAGAAGACCCAATACACATGGCAATGATCATCTACAACTGTCTGAAGGAAGAGAGGAAAATACTGAACAGTGCCCAGCTGTCAAATCAGGTAACAGTCTCAGAATATTTGCCACAGTTATATTTACCCTTTCCAGTTATTTCGGACATAGAAAGTAGAAGAAGATTGAGAAAGGAAGCTTCCTGCTCAACAAAACAGTTCTTACAGGCAGAAAAGTGAGCACTGATTTGTGCTAGCTGATCAGTGGCTTGTTTGTGTTGTGTGAAGCAGCCAGGAAGTAATTTTTATTCCTTGTGCAATGCCAAAGCCAGACTTTGGGTTTTTTACTGCATATGTACTGTAGCCTGATGGACTCAACAGACTGTATTATGATTTTATAATTAATGCCTTGTATCTCCAGCAAGACGTTTGTTTTTTAGTTCTGCATTTTGCTTCTGAACTTATCCAGCATTAAGCTGCTCAGCTACTGTGCTTCTCTAGGACTTCCTAGGAAAATGATACATCATTCTATATGATCTTTTGAGGTCCCTTCTGATCCCTAATGATTCTATAATTGTCCTTCCCAGTTATCTCCAAGTCTTTCTTTCTAAATTTGTTTCTAAAATAAAAGCCCATTTCTTTCTTCTGAATCATAGGTTTCTTCCTCACTATTCTGACTTTTCATCTTTGTTTTTCCTTCTCCAAGGAGAACAGTAAGGAAATTCTGCAGCTGAGAAAGGCATGCAAGTTATATAGCTAGATGTAACTCACGTATTAATAAAGAGATGCATACTTGTAGAGTGGGAAGAGCATTCAGGAATAGGCTTTCAGCAAGTGTCCCGATGCAGCTCCACAGAGAATGTGACTGACAGAGCTCTTGTGGCCGCAGCACAGCTGCTCTGTTGTGGCACACAGCAAAGCACTCACAACTGCCCTTCCAGCATGCACTACATTTGTGTCATCAGAAAAGGAAATAAGCCCTGCTACACTTAATGTTGGCACTAAATACAACACCATGCCCTACCTTTGCAGTCTGGTAAATGTTCTCATTTCCCAAAGCTGAGAAAACAAAATGCCAAGCAAGCACAATTACAAATATCATAAAACTAAAGAATAATCCTTGGTTGACCGTGGTCTCGATGGTCTGTCTTGCTTAAATCTGTAATGGGCGACCTCTGCCAGTTTACCAGATTAAATAGATGTTGAAGTTGAAGTGTTAATCAGAGTGAAACCTTGTACCCAACTGTCCCACACTGAAGGAACAGCAAGTTTCTAACGCCAACAATACTTTTAACATGTGGAACCAGCTTGTTTTTCAAACTCCTGCAACTCTGAGTGATGTCATGCAATAAGCTGCTGGAATGAGACTGAGGTCAGCTTTGAAAGAAACTATACTGAGATCTAAAATGTGCTTGAATGCCCTGTAGGAAAGAAATTCATACCTGACACTGTGTACCCATACACAGAATTTCTTACTCTTGCTCTTAGCCCATTTCTCCCTGTGTCACAGAATCACAGAATCATTTAGGTTGGAAAATGCCTTTAAGAATATCAAATTGAACTGTTATCCTAGCACAGCGGAGTCTAGTGCTAAACCATGTCTCCAAGTGCCACATCTACACATCTTTTAAATCCCTCCAGAGATGGTGACTCCACTATTTCCACAGGCATCCTGTTCCAGTGTTTGACTACACTTTTGGTGCAGAAAGATTTCCTGGTATTCAGTCTATGCTTTCATGGTACAACTTGAGGCTGTTTTGTCTCATTCCATCACTTTTGACTCAGAAAAAAGACACTAATCCCCACCTCACAATAACCTCCTTTCATGTTACTGTAGACAGCAATAAGGTTCCCCCTCAGCTTCCTCTTCTCCAGGCTAAACAAACCCAGTTTTCTCAGCTGTTCCTCATAGAATTTGTGCTCTTTTGATAGGCTTCAGGAGAGTAGAATGTGCATGGCTTCATACTGCCATGATAAAAGGAGCCTCATCACACAACTGACATTTTAGTCCTTCCTTACTTCTTACAAATCCTCCTGAACTCTATTTTATAATATAAACCCGTAGTGTTTTATCAGAACAAGCTGTGCTCCAGTCTTTTTGTAAGCAAAGCCCACTAGCTTACATTAATGAAAGAAGTATTTGCTGCTGTGAGTCACTTGGGCTTGACTTGTGTTTCTCTTTCCCCCACACCCCCAGATGGAAGTGGGGAGCATACAGAACACTGTGATTGGGATGCTGGACAAACAGAAGGAGCTTGATGCCAAAGTGAAGGCTGTGAAAAACAGTGTTATTGTAAGTAAAACTGCTTACATCAGTGCGTGTTGATTCAGGCATGTTGAAAAGCTTTCAGTACATAAAAAATAAAAAAGACCTAAAATTGCAAGTAAAAAGATGGTAATGGTTTAGTTTACAACTCTTATCACCAGTGACTGGAAATAGAAAGTAATTATCTCTCAGTCATAACTCAGATTGGTATTTGTGTGATCTAACAACATTACTTGTGCTTAAATTTTAGCAACAAAAATGTTTCACCCATCTGAAATACAAGCAATTGAGGAAAAACTCCTAAAAATCAATATGATTAGTGTATGTTTAACTAGAAGATAGACTTTCAGTTACCATATAGATGTTTGTCTTCAATTTTCTCATGACAGAAAGCTTTTCCCCAAGCAATACCAAAGAAAAGGCTATGTGCTGCTCCAAGTTTTCCCACTGTAGATTCAAAGTGGAAAAAGACCTTCAAGATCAAGTCCAGCCATCCACTCTACAACCCCTAATCACTAAACCATCTCCTGAAACACAATGTCTGCCTGTTTCTTGAACCCCTGTAGGGACAGTGCCTCTATGCCCATCCTGAGCAGCCTGTTCCAAGGCCTCCCCACTCCTTCTGGTAAGGAGGTTTTCTTAAGATCCTGTCAGAATCTTCCCTGGCACAACTTGACCCCATTTCCTCTTGTCATGTCACTACTCACTAGGGATAAGAAGCCAACACCTGACTCACTACAACCTCACTTCAGCAGTTGTATCCTAAGTGCTCCTGAATTCTCTGACTTTATATGGCTAGACAGTGAGGATTTCCCTATTTTGTCATTACTGGATTTTATGCAGCTGAGAAGAGAGGGTGAATAGAAGGTGATAAGGACATTTCCTGCTGGAAGTCTCAGAATGCATTGCTGTACAACTATACTGGTGAGAGGCAGTTCCTAATGAGGTGTGGTACAGCATTACATTTAAGTATTGAATTATAGCCACTTTCATTTGTGCTTTTCAGGATGTGGAGCAAGATATCAAGACATTAGAAGATATGCAAGATGAATATGACTTTAAATGTAAAACCTTGCAGAATAGAGGTAATTCATCAGGGACTTACATTACTGCATATAGTTTGTCAGAGTAGACTGCTCCTTTATGTCAGGGAACTGAACCTGTGTACAGCCAGACCTTCTGGTAATGACCCTCACATATTATTTCTGCTATATGCTGAAACCCATTTCCTGAAAATGCGTTCTGCATCTGCTGTTACAAGGGAAAACCTCTTTGTTAACACAGCATTCCTTTGTCCTTTACATTGTTTTGCTGCTAGAGAGGCCAGACTGAATAGACTCTGAAACTGTTGAACCTCTGCGTAGATAATTTTGGGCTTCTCTTTGCCATGTTGTATTTCACAATTACGTTTCATGCTTCCAGTTTTATAGACCTTTGTGGGAAGCAGTTATAGCTGTAGTCCATACTGCTTTCATTATATAGATTTTTTTTTTTTAGTACTTTGCTGTAGAATTGGCTTCAGTTTCCAATACAGATTGGCAGCTGAGTGTTCATCAGAAGACAAACATGTTCATGAGATCCTAAGGGGAGTACTGAGCCATGATCTCACTCTTTATACCTGGAGGCCAAGTAGGGCTTCTGTAAGACAGGTGGGAACATCTAACTTAAGGTTAGCAGGTAGCAGACATAGTAGCTAGGGTTTAACTTCTGGTGCAGTACAGGTTAAGCAGTACAAACGATTTATGTTGGAAGTGAGCATGAGACCAAATTGCTCAGTGCATGTCTTTACACAGCGTAATCACTATTTTAAATCGGGTTCTTGCTTAAGAGGCAAGCAAATTTGCATCTCAATTACTTCACTAGGATAATGGGTTTTCCTTGCGCTAGTGTTTTGTGTGTAGACTTTCTCCTTTCAGAAGGGTCAAAGGAACAAAAAAGCACCCAATCTAGGAAGCAATAAGTATTTCTTCCCTTACGCTTTAAAGATAAAAACTTCACTTGGTGTTAGCCAGGCAGCTCTCTTCCTTCAATCTCTGTTTCCTCCAACCATGTTCTTACAAGGGCACGGCCTGTTGTACTCCTTCAACCTCACCTTCTTCGTTTGGACTTACTTTACAGAACATGACTCCAATGCGCTGTCACAGGAGGAATTTAAGAAAGAACAGATGAATCTCAAGAAAATGTTCTTATCACTTGACCTGAAGAGAAAGGTAGTGTTCTTGTTTTCTTTCAGAAGCTGACAGCATTTTACTTGAAGGACACATTCACATTCATTGGGTTGATATAAATTATGTGAAACTTTGATTGCTATTATCAGTTGAACTAAGATTTCATTCTTTCTATTCTGACTGAAAATCTAGACTCTTTAAGCAATCCTATTTCTCTTCTACAACTTTTATTAAGCTTTGCCAGGTAAAGCTACAAGAACAGTGAGAGGGAGAAGTTAGAATGTTAGATGTTAGAACATGTTCTTGACGATAAAGTGTTAAATCCTGCAGCTAAGTTAAAAGTTCATTGTGCTCACTGTCATTGGAGTGCTCAAGTCTCCAGCAAGCACTGAATGATACCAGATACGCATACATGGAATGAGACACAGCCTCTTCAGAATATATAAATGATGAGTGTGTGTTGTTTCTACACTGTTTCTCTATACAGCGTACCAAACACTCCAGCTGAAAACAAGCAGGTGTTTTAGAAACATCCTCTGTTGACAGAAACTGAGATTCTTCCAGAGCTTTGCAAGACAGGTTGCTTTAGATAGAACAAGACTGATTTTTATTGCATTTAGTATTTCCTAATAAACAGGGTAATTTAATATTTTGTGTAGGAAGTGGTGAACAAGATAGTACAGCTGCTGAATAACACAGAGCACACACAGAGTGCTCTCATTAACGAGGAGCTGGTGGAGTGGAAGCATAGGCAGCAGACCGCATGCATCGGGGGCCCACCCAACGCCTGTCTCGACCAGCTACAGAACTGGTATGTCTTTAGCTAAAGACTACACTGGACAGGAACCTGAAGCAACACCAGATCTGTAAAATATGCTGATTACTCTTCTTCCACATCATAACTACATTTCCTTGGATTTATTATCTCACCATATTGTCAACAAGCGACAAGCATTGTCTATGCAATGCCTGCTTCATAGAGACAGGCACTTGGCTGGCATCACAGCCAAATACTGCTGTGATGTGCCAATACTGCCTTCGGAGCGGCCGGAAGGAGTCGTCTCGGCGGGGTTTTTAAACCGAGCCGGAGCAATGCCACTTCATTTCCCAGCCTGCCTTTGGAGCGGCTGGAAGGAGGAGTCTCGGTGGGGCTTGGCTTCCAGTAATTAAGGCTATGAGCTTCTAGGTAGCACAGTGACCAGGAGTAGGCAAACAAGATCGTAACTGGCTATAGAGAGGCAGTTTGTGTGGCATTTCGCGCAGGTAGGGCTGCGGACACCGTTTTGATTTGTTAGATGGAGTTTACTTCT
>VZRI01004544.1:0-95457 GCA_013397515.1 Upupa epops
AGGCATCTTTCTATTAAGTACTTAAGGCTCCAACCTGCATGTGCATTGCACTGCGTTTTCTTCATGTATGGAAAGGACGTGGCCTGCCATGTCCCCAGATACTCAGAATTTCCTTGCTTCATTCTTTTCCTTTGGATAGCAGTTGAAAAGAATGGAATGCTCTGAAAGCATGCCCTGGTATGCTTAGGAATGCCCGTGTTTCTTAGGAATGGACCTTGTCTCTCTGGCTTATGTAAAAAACACTCAGCGTTGGTGGCTTAGAGGAAATATGTTCCATCTCTATAGAAAAGCTGTTTGTGGATAGATTATCTTTTCATGTCTGCTACTCAAAGCAATGTGTGTATTTTTGGGATGGTAACATTTTTGTCATGGCCAAACAAGAAACTTTAATTCCACATTACTGGGAAAGAAATTATGAAATGAAATGTCAGAATCCAAGCTGTTTGGATAATAAGGACCAATTTTAAAAACATGTTATCTTGTGATGATTTAATTCTATACAATTTTGCTAAGTACATTAAACACTGCTGATGGTGTGTAAGGGGGAGGAATTGAAGCCTGGTAAGCCATGTTTTCATCATCGAGGGTATGACACTCCAAGTGGGCTGTTGCTCGTTTCTCAATCCAAGCCAAATGATGTTATGTCCTGTTTGGACATCACTTCTTGGAACAATGTTTGGTGTTTTTTTCAGTATACATACTAAACATCAAGAACCGTGTTTTTTAAAGTAAAATACAATACACAGTGATTGTTACAAATGACCCCCAAAGTGAAATTTTTAAAGCATCATGATCATGAAATAAAATACTTGACACTTGATTTCCATTTGCCAAGATAAGGCTTCTGAATTGGAATGTATTTCTCATAACATCAGAGAATAATTTTAAGGAGACTTTAAATTTAGCTTCTCAGGGATGTAGTGTGTAAATAGTTTATAATGTTTTATACTTTATAAACTTTAAAATGCTTGGAGTAGTTGTATTTCATTTGTACTGGGCAAATGAGTACTGTATATTGAAACACTTGCTTCCAACTGCTTTTGGTATTCACTTTCTTAGATTTTTAGAATAGTCTCTGAATTCCAGAGATACCAGACATTTAAACCATTGTGAAAGCACACAAAGAAAAGTAGAAGAAAACCCAACCATGACAAGTTGTAGCTCAGAATGGTATCTTCTCAACACACAGTGTTTAACAGCTGGATTTGATTCTGTCTTTCCATGTTTTAAGTGAGAAACACGGTATCACAGAATGTTAGAGATTGGAAGGGACCTCGAAAGATCACCTGGTTTGTTTAGTTTCCTGTAAGAACTGTTAAAATGGGGCAAACTGTGAGGTACCAGTTTAGCCATGAGGAGGGGACCTAACACAAGCAAAGGGTTGCACTTAGTGGATTCCTTTCTCTTTAGTGCAAGCTCGCTGGTTGTAACTTGCAGCAGTTAGTTCATCTGATTGTTCATCTGATTTATTCTACCACAGACATGGAGAAGAAAGAGGAGGAAATAGAACAACTGAGAATGGATTGCGAACACTTCAGAGCCCGTCTGGAAACGGCCCAGGCAGATTGCATGAGAGAGAAGAAGGTAAATCTGCTGTTTGGAATATCTGTGTGCTTGGGTAAAAGCAGTAGTGATCAGCTCTTTGTATTCAAGTCACAAAATGCATCCTCTGCCTGAAAACAACCTGGGATTTTTATCCATATAGCCAGGTGGTGAGTAAGTAACTTACCTGTATGTTAGAACTGAAGTGTTTTCCCTCTTGCTATTTCTAGAGCAGAAGAGTCAATGTTATGACAAACTATTCTATGGTTCAGTATCAGAAAGTATGCAGCATGAACGGAGGTACCAACAGACATTTGCACCCCCGCTTGAGTACATCGCTTTCACGTAGTAAGGACAGGCTTGCATAATCACAGATTATCTGTGGGGTGCAGTCGTATAGGGTTGCATTACAGGCACCTTGGCAGGGTTCATTTTGGTATGCAAAGTCAAAACTCAACCACTAGCATTTCAGTGCTGTGAGCGTGTTAAAGCATGTTTTATAGTTCTAATAGTCTTTCTGATCGTATTTATTGATCTAATTGCCAGTACAGCTGTGTCTCAAAGAACAGTTATAGATCTCCTCCTGCTCTGTCAATGTTGTAGTTAGTGATTACGAGAGGGAAGATTCTTAATAGTAAAGGAATAGCAAAGGCTGACTTCTCAGACATTTGGTCTTCTGTGAAGATACTGGAATTTAAACAGGATCAAACAGAGTAGGAGCTTAATTTAGGAGAGCGGTGAAAGAATCCGTTATTATTTGCTGCAAAAGGTCATTTCTTTGGAGCCAATAGCTATCCTTGGTAGTCAGCAGAAGCTTGCTTAGTTGGGAGTTCTAGAGTTAACATTCTGCCAGCCTTGGGATTGCTGAAAGACAGGTACATCTACCAGACTGATCTTGTTTTCTAAAAGGAGTAAACACAGTGATCACATGGGGAGCTGTAGGGCACAACTATGTGGACCAGTCATTCTGGAATGAAGTTTGATGTGACTGTAAAGTATGATGGAATAGTTGTCCGTCTAGATACTCATTACTTGGGAGTTCCTGTCCCTGGAGGTGTGTAAGGACAGGCTGGGTGTGGCACTCAGTGCCCTGCTCTGGTCTATGTGATATTAAGTCATGGGCTGGGCTTGATGATCTCAGAGGTCTTTTCCAGCCTCAGGAATTCTGTGTGATTCATTAAACCAAACATAAAATGAGTCCATTTTCTGTTTGAGCAGTGCCCTTTTCTGAGGCGACTGTAAATCAGTATTTTGCATTCCAAAGTTAGGAACTCGCCATGCTTTCTGAACCTGAACAAATTTTGAAGGGCACACGCTGTTCCTGGCTAATGGCATCTTGGTCTTTCCGTAAAGCAGTTAAGCGCTGCTGTGCTCTCCTGCCTTCCTCCCTCCTGAAGATGGTGGTGTTGCACAGCACAATGGTACTTACATGCCGTGAACTCGCGAGTGTTGCTTCCAGCTATATTATTTACTTCAGCAGGCTCGGTTTCCTGGCTCTTGAATTTTGTTTTCCTTGCTTCAAACCTTTGTTCTGATGTTGCTTTTGATCTGATAAAAGTTCTAGCGTTTCTTGTGCTGGCTTTGTGCTCTTGTTGGGGCTGTAGCTTTGGCTTTATAAAGGTTTGTGCTGTACTCTTCAGTATTAGCATCCAAATGTAATGTGCAAATAAAAGCTACATCTCCCTGTGACAAGGACAGTGCTGAAAAGAGAAGCAGAGACATCCTAGATGTTAGACAAGAAGATGCTGGATGCACATAGCAGCAGGAAAGCTTTTAGATCAGCCAGTGAGTTACATAAACTATAAACTTTGGCTGACTTGCTTAAAATTACCTAAATATTAAGAAATTGGTGGCTTTCCCCAGGACTTCTCTGCCTAGGGAATTTACAGCAAGTAGCAGTCTTTTGCATTTATTTAACTATAGGATGGAAGATACTCCTGAGAGTGGAATCCATACAGAAATCTGCTTGATCAAATGAGATTTGAAGTTCGCAGTTTGTAGCCTGTGTATTCCATTTGTCAGCATGATAAAGCAATGCAGATCAGGCTGTCAGGTGTGATACAGGAGACTAGGTGGGTAATTGACAAGTAAACACAAAACAGGGAGCTTTGTCCTGGTTGATGCCATGTTATGTAAATTTATGGTACGTGGATTTATGTTTCTGTTCTTTCCAAACCTTCAAAAACATTGAGTGACACCCTAAAATGGCAAGATAATTACATGAAGTAAACAAAAATGTTGTTTTAAAACGTGCTCTTAAAATCTTGATGGAAATACATGGTTGAAAGTTTTGTTCTTTCAAAACTGATGCAGAAAAGATTCCTTCTCATTTCTTCAGACTTCATCCTGATAGTTAAGTGCACAGGGCTGAGGAGACTGTTTTCTGCAGTGACCCCCAAAAGTGAGCAGGTTCCTTCTATTCTTTTGACATTGTGTGTTTCTCTTTCTTTTAATATTTGAGGTAGCACGATTTGTTTTATTGGCCTTTATTATCTCTGTAGCATTCTCTAATACCACCCCACTCAAGCCCACCACCAGCCTGAGAGAGCACAGGCTCTGATATCCATGCCTTCGCCTCAGTTAGCGCTAGTTCTAAGCTGAGAAGTGCAGGATTTTTGCTACCTCTGTGCTGTCAGTAGAAGTCAGTGACATCTAGAATCATGCCTAATTTCATGGTATTCTTCTAGCCACCTTCCCAAGTGATTGGAAAAAAGCACTGCCAAGTTTGTGTTCTAGTGGCATTGTATTGCTCATTTTCTCTTTCTCCTTTGTTACAAAGAGGAACCACTGAGCTTAGGGGATGATCACACAATAGTCTCTGGAATTCATTGGCCTGAAAGGCCCTTGAAACTTCAAACCTGAGGTGTGTTTTTCTAGGGACTCTGTATCTTCCTTTGCCACTGATGATCAGGAATATGCCAGTAGAAAGAAGCTGGAAGAGACAGCAGTGTTTAGCATAGATACTGAGCAACTCTGCCACGCTGGTTAGGGCAGAGGTCTGGTTTGAAAAACAGCTCTCCCTTCCTCCACCATGTTTCCTGTATCTTTTGTAAGGTATCTGGAAAGGCTGACCACTGATCCTGAAATACCTTCTCTCTTAAAGAAATGTGTAGTTATTTGCTTAAGAGGAGTAGAGTCTCCTATCAGACTTCTATAGGTGCCACTCAGTCTCAGTGGGTCACTTGGCCTGACCTTGTGGACAGGCTTCTGGTTACTGTCAGCCTCCACGATGTACTTAATACTTAGATACAGTTCAGGAGAGAAGGTATGTAGCTGAAACTGCTGTGAGTTTGCCACCCCGTTCCCCATTTCATGTATGAGTACACTGTTTCTTGTTCTGCCCCTTCACCTTGGAATGTTCGGCTGATAGGAACTCAACATTTCCTTAATGCTGTTTCAGGAGAAGTTAGACCTCCGCCAGCAGCTGAATGAGGCCAAGCAACAGCTCCTGCAGCAAGCAGAGTATTGCACAGGAATGGGTGCAGTGGTGTGCACGTTGTTGTGGGGTGTATCTAGCAATGCCGAAGCTGTTAAAACCATTCTAGGAGGAGTAAATATGGTAGGTGAATACTTGCTGATGCTAATGCTGTTAGGCCTTAAAATAAGGACCGTGCTCTCTAACACGCTCTAAGAGAGGGATGTAGTTCAGAACATAGTGGCACAACGAGGATGCTTTCTGAATTGTGTCTTTGATAACCATTCATTCTCGTTTAAGAAGTGTTGGAACTGTAAAGTAGCTTGAAGCAGTCTGGGAGTGACAGCAGGAATGAATTTTTATGTTTCCACATAAGGATTACCTGTTTTCCTCTGCGCATGGCTCAACTGGAAGCAGGAAAACAGCTAACACAATGTAAAATAGCATCACAAGCTAACAGAAGTAAATAATCCTTGTCTCATGCTTGTGGAGAGCTTGGAGGAGCTATTTCCATGAAAGGAAGGTAGATCCATCAATTCTTAGCTCCTTTCAATCTTTGTGCTGCCTTAATATTTGCGTAAGTCTTGGGAATGTAGAGCCTAGCTGCGTTGACACCAGTGACTTTGCTAGTCTTCAGTGTTGAAAATGGACATGTGGCTTATTTGAAATAAGAAAAAGTGAAAACTACAACAATTAAAGACAGCGGTAGCATTACACCTAACAGAGTTTCACTGTCAAGTGCAACTGATTGAGTTGGAAGGGATCCCGGGAACAAGCTTGATAAAAATATGATTTTCAGTCTTGTCACAGCCAATGCAAGAAGGATTTGTTGTGTTTAATCCAAGTGAACAGATTCTTGTGGCATTATTTTTCAGCAGCATGATGAACGGCTGAGTGAATAGAATGAGTTCATGCAGTGCTGAAGTAGCATGTTTGTAAGAATACAATAAAAATACAACTTCAGCTTGGCTATTAGAAAGTTGTGCGGTGGTATCAGTGATACAGGTTTAGTGATGACTTCTGATGACTCAAAATCCAAGCAGCAGCAGTTACTAAGGGAAAAATAGTCTCTAAAAATACCGTGTAAAGCAATTGAATGGGCAGATGGGTAAGAGTCAACTGTGTTCCGTGACTAGCCATTGATATTTGACTTACGTAACGATATTGAAATAGTATGTGTCCTGAAAACGGTGATTTCTGTGAGGGTGAGAAGCCCGACTGTGAATCCCAGAATCAGACTGTTAGGGATTGGAAGGGACTTCAAAAGATCATCCAGTCCAGTCCCCCTGCCCCAGCAGGAGCCCCTAGATCTAGTCACACAGGAACATGGCCAGGCGAGTTTGAAATCGAGGACATTATACAACCTCCTTGGGCAGCCCGTTCCAGTGCTCTGTCACTTTCACCCTGAAGAAGTTTCTTCTCCTCTTTATGTGGAACCTCCTCTGTTCCAGCTGACTCCCAATGCCCCTTGTCCTGCCATTGGTTGACACTGAGCAGAGCCTGGCTCCTTCCTCCTGACACCCACCTTTTCCATATTGATCAACATTAATGAGGTCCCCCCTCTCCTTTTTTCAAGCTGCAGAGGCCCAGCTCCCTNTTTCTCCTGTGCTGCTCTCCAGCAGGTCAGTCCCCAGCCAGTACTGGTCCCTGGGGTGGTTGTGCCAGATGCCAGGCTCTAAGATTCAGTCCTTTGTTTCAGGTTTGTTTGAAATGCCAAATACTTCTACTGCAGTAATTCCCAGCGATCAGTAGAGCTGTGCTTCTCACGAAGGTTGCAGCAACGTTTCTGGGCATCATTTGCTAATGATGGTGCGTGTAATGTCGTAAAAATGTGCCTGGGTTTGCCACAAGAGTGCTAGGAGAATAAACAGAATGGATTGCGTGGCGTCGCACCAACCACAGATCACAGCTGGTGGTGAATCAGATTATTAAAAGATTGTGGAGAATTGTCATTCAGAGACTTCAGTTTGGGATGTTTTTGGGCAAGTTGCACAGCTCGTGCAGTCTTCCTCCCTGCTCCCCTGAGAAGGTGCTGTGAACTACTTCAAGAGTGCTTTGAAACTGTTGGTCTTATTTAAGCATGTGGGCAGGGTGATACCAGTTCATGCCTTTAAGGAGCAACGCTCAAGCCTTTTTCAGTCTCTGCACAGATTCAGAAGTAGGTGTTTTACATAGTTCAGATTACAAGATAATGCAGATTGAGACGGTGTTCAGGACTGGTAGACCGTTTGTGTCTGCGTGGCTTGGGAAAATCAAAACTTGAGCAGAAAATCTGAATTTCAAGGCAGTGGGGAAGAGATCCTGTTGCTGCCTGTGCACAACATTTCTAGACAGAACTGGAAGAAACATTCCAAGAAGCAGCATAAGAGAGTTTTGAAGGATTCCTACCCATGTGTGCCCAAAAAGTGGATTAATTACCTGGGATTGCTTTAGATGTCTCTCAGAAAGCTTGAAGCAGACATCCACGTTACATGACTCTCACGTGGAAATGCAGCAGAACAGCATGCTTCAGCTTGAGAAACATTGGTTGTCACAAAGTGGTCTGCTACTTCAGTTGTCTGCTGTGGTGATAAATGGCTTTAAATGTTACGGCAGCAATTTTACACCTCGATTGATGTTTTCATGCAGCAGTCACTTGGACAGCAAAGGGTTCACTGCACCATCTGAGCTCAAGCCCTTTAATAACTGCTCTTAGAACTGCCCTTATCTCGGTGTCTGTGAGTGAGACATTCTTCAGTCCCATGAAAATGCAGTTAAGCTTGTAAGAGACTGCACAGAGTAGGTAAACTTTGCTATTTATAAACCTCATTGGTTTCTGCTGCAGCTCCTCAGACCTCGCTGCTACTAAAGTAATGGCTATTGGCAGAGAAGATTCAGCAGAGAGGATACCAGCAGCACCTGAAGAGACTGGCAAATAGAGTTTACTTGTCTTCTGTGCAAGTTACCTGCTACTTAGTTTGCTTAGTACTCTGTTCCTATGTGGACGTGGATTTTTCTAACAGCTTATGCTAGCCTGTGTAGGCTCCCTGTACTTTCTCACACCTTCTATATCATATGCAGTTGTAAAAAGGTGCATCCAGCCTGTGTAGAAGTGCACTTTCCCCACTCTTTCCCCACGATGCCTTTGTTCCTGTTATTCTGGGATCACAGTGCCATTTGTGAGGATACTGATCTTGCTTTCTGTGCCCTGTTGCTGGAGCCACCTCACAGGAACTGCACACCTTTGTGATGAATGTAACGGAGTGGAGGAATAAATAAACAAAAGTTCTAAGTCGTTTTGCACACTGCAGAAGTAATGGTTTGGACAAAACGTTAACTTTCTCATGAACTTAGAAAAACTAGTAACGATTCAGCCATTTCTTGGTCTGTCCTGGAGGTTTGCTGCTGGGATACTTCACAGAACAACTGGCAAAATTATTAAGGGCACTGGGAAACTTGGCATCATGTGCTCTCTGTCATGCTGTTTTGTTATTAATAGAAGGATCCTCTGTGTGAAGTGGTGTTCCTGCAGTGTTTTAGAGGTCGGAATTACTAATTAACAGAAACAATTTGCTCCTCTTGTGGGGTCTGTCTGCACCTCTGGCTGGGCTCTTTGAACTGCCCTGAGCTGTCTCTCAGGTGGCTGCTTCATCAACCAAGAGACCCAAACTAGAACAATATTCCAGCTGAGGGGAGGAGACTGGAACACGATTACAAGCTGTGGACCTCTGCACTCGGCTGTGATGATCATCTTTCTCACGTGCCACTGCTGAATTAAATTCAGCCTGTGACCCAGGAGAGACCCCTTTCCTTGTCTAAGGAGCTTCTGCCGAGCCCATTGTTTTTCATTGTGTGCTGAGCAATTAACAAATCCTGTTAGGATCCAATGGAATTCCCTTTGTTTTCTGGACATTTCATTGGTATTCTTAGGAAATTAATGTCAAGTCACTACATTAGGATTCTCCCTAAGCTTTGTCTGGGTGAGGTTTTGATAACAGCAGTATTAATTGCCCAGGTGATGTGAAACAGCTGGTGCAGCTATTACAAACAAAGAGATTTATACATTCATTGAATGGTTCAGGATGGAAGGGACCTTAAAGTTCATGTAGTTCCAACTCCTCTGCCAGGAGCAGGGACACTCACCACGAGACCAGGTTGCTCGAGGCCCCAGCCACTCTGGCCTTGAACACTTGCAGGGAGGGGCAGCCACAACCTCTCTGGGCAACCTGTGCCAGTGTCTCAGCACCCTCATTATGAAGAACTTCCTCCTGACTTCCAGTCTAAACCTCCCCTCTTCCAGCTGGAAACCATTCCCCCGCTCCTACCACTACAAGACCTTGTAAACAGCCCCTCCGCAGCTTTCCTGTAGCCCCCTTCAGGGACTGGAAGGCCGCTTTAACATCCTCACTTCTGAAAATAAGCTTGCTTCTAAGGTAATATTTTCATGTGTTTGGGGATCAGACATGACTCTTGGTGCAGACCTGCTGTTTTCCGTTGGGTTTTGACTTAATGAGACTGAAGATTAGTGAGTTTTACTGTAGCACCTAATAATCGTATGCTGTACCATGTGGAGTCTCTTTTTCTCCTCCATAACTGCAGAGCAAGCTAGAAAAGTTTTTCACGATCACTGCACAGACCATGGAAAGCTTTGTGAATTCCTTAAGTGAAGACATGATCCAACAGGATCTGGATTCTGATGAAAATCAGTTTGTCTTGGCTCTGGCGGGGATTGTAACAAGTAAGTTGAAGTTATCTCAGAGTAGTGTTTCATGGGTGCTGGGGATTTCTGTACTGCCTTCTGTGTGCTGCAGTAAATACAACTCTTTGGAGTCAGGTATTGATAACTGAGGTGAGAAATGGCATTGGTGCATCCACTGCCTTTCTGTGAAACTGCAGCTGTCCAAACCACGCTACAAGCACGGTGCAGGATAGATAAAACAGTGCCTGAGTGCTCGAACAGCAGTCCTGCATTAGCATACTGCTTGAACGTGTGATTTTAGGAACGGGGTCATTCAAGATTGTAGTAAAAACCAGTGTGTGATGCATTATGCCCCTGTGCTGAGCTGGAATCCAGTTGTTGCACAGCAAAAGGCTGAAGAATCAGGATAGCGGAACAAAGTCTTGTTTCACTGAAGCCAGTGAAAAGGAAATCACCAAGATTTGTCTCTGTGATTTATGTAAGGAGGTTGCTGAAGCTCAAATGTGATAAGAGTCAGAGAAATGGTGTGAAAGGTACCCGTTTAATCCTTCCAGCTACTCTGTGAAGGAAGTGGCATTACCTTAAAAAGTGGTATGTGAAGAACGCTGAGGCGGTGGTACTGAGCATTCAGAAATCAGGAAACGCCAGACTAGAAGTTCTCATTCGGTGCCTAGTGGTGGTGTCTGTACGTTGTGTCTGTAATACGGACTCTGCTTACTCTAGGGTTAAAAAAGACAGTTTGGTGTGTGTGTGCACAGGACAGAGAACCTGATGCGGGATGAAGTTGGAGAGCTGTGTCATGCACTAGAGCCCAAAACGTTGCCCTGAATGGGAGGCCAGGGACCCGTATTCTGTCGCTAGTCAGATACACAAAGCATCGTGTGTTTGGAGGAGGCTGGGCCAGTGGAACAGTACAGACCTGGTCGGGTGGCTGGAAGACATTTATGGCACACAAAAATGCCCTGAAATATGGGGCAAGCATTACGTTAAATACAAAAGGAAAGCCTGGGTTTGGGCAGTAGTCTTTGGAAGTATTTCTACCTTTTGGGTTGTGCACGAGTACCGCAGAGCTTTCAGAGAGGTAGTAAATGAGCTTTTGAGTGGATGACCATCGGAGCTGGCGTTCTGTGCTGTGCCAGGGCTATTGGATTGAGACTTATAAAACAACCCGCAGTGTCATTTTTTTAAAGTGGGAACTAGAATGGTCATCTTTGCTTCTGTTCCGTGTTACTTGTGCGTGAATCCAGCCTTTTGTTCCATAATTCACTGTTACTATTAGGAGATTGGCCGTGCTGAGTAAGTATTTTGATTACCAAAGTAGAATTACAGAGTTTGACCGGTATAATTTCCAGCTTTATTATTTGCTACATGGACGAATACAGTTTGAAGTTGATGTAGATGGCACAGCTAATTCTTCCCAGCTGCCATATCTTTTTAGTGGTCCTGATAATTAGCATAAACTTTTGTTTGAAACAAGAGTATTTACAGTGATGTTTTTCTGTTCTCTCCTCACAGATGTGGCTGCTCTGGCAAGTGGCCGCGAGTTCTTGGTGAGTTCAAGTCGTGAATTACTGGACACAATGATGTACCTCCTGGGAAACATGAAGCTGGGACTCTGTACCAAATTTAAAGTGTATGATGACTTATTTTTCTCCAAATCAAATGCATTGTCTTGCAATGTAGGTCACAGTAGTTACTGTAGTTTTACCAGTCTCTCATTTTTTTCCTTTCTGGAGGGGAAACATAGATTTTGGAAACTCTTCTTGCAGTAGCTCTCCTTGCAGAGATACCAGGCTTGGCACCCCGGGCTGGCTTCATACATGTTTTGTGTCTCTTCAGAAGCTTCTTACAGTCCATAATACTGTAGAGATGAGCAAGGACGCACCCTGCTACCTTAGGGGAGGGCCTTTGGACTTGAGGGTCAGAAAAGGAAGCAGTGAGGCCGAGATTTGAAATAGAGATGAGGTGGGAAATGTGAGTTCATATGTATTCCCTTCCAGTAGGAAGGATGTAGAATGCTACTATATCTGCTTAGTGAAGAAAGTGAGTTACCTATAAACTAAGAGCAAACATTGCATTCGTTTATGCTTCTTAGTAGCCAGAAGCATCATGCACTTAGGCTTGGAAAAGCTAACGGCTGTAAAGGGACCTTCTGATGCAGCCAGTGTTACAGAGAAAAGGTTCAGGTGCTGGAAAAGTTTAACTTCCCAGCTGATGGTGAAATGAAATAAACTCCTGTCCTTGCCTTTTTATGAGAGCTATTACGATCATTGAGTGAAGCTTAAAGTTACTGCTCATGGAATTTGAGAAGCAAAGCACATGAAATGTCTGTTAAAATAGCTGGAAATCACTGCAGTGAGAATGTGTCCTGGTGTCCTCAGAACCAACCAGTTTTATCATTTCTTTTACCTTTAAACTCCCATTTCATAAAAAAGATGCTGTGTTAAGATATTAGAGAGAGATCTCTCATCTCCAGAAAGGAACGAGGAATCCTGATTTGCTCAAATGTTTTTGTGCAAATGTTTGCCCTGTGTTTGTCTTTCATCTTTGGAGTTGGGTTTGCTTTTGTCTGCAAGCTCTCTGTGTCTCTCAGCACCTTGCAGTTCTTAAAACCTAAGACTGGATCTCCCTCCTGTCCTTTTGAGAGCTTTTACGCTCTCCTAGCCCAACAAAGAAGGGGGATGGGGGTTGGTTTTTAAATTGTCCTCTAAATGTAGGGGGTTTTAGCTGCTTGTTAATCAGAAATCATTCATGAGCTGGTGTGTCAGCAGAGCTCCCTTTTCTCCCTGCTGTAAGGGATTACTTCTGGACCCCTCGCTTCAAGAGATTGAGGTACCAGAGTAGGTCCAGAGGAGAGCAGTGAGACTGGGGAAGGGACTAGAGAGAACGTCTGATGAGAGGGTCTGTGTGTTGTTTTGGAAATTGAAGATGGGTTTTTTTGTGGAAAGCTACCAGCAACTTTAATTTACAGACAAAACTAAGATCATTTTCGAGGCTGTGTTTGTCTTTTGCTCAGTTTGGGGGTGGTACAGGTTTTTTCTAGCTCATTTTTTAAAAGCTATTTTTCTTAATTTTGTGACAAATCAGAGGAAATGGAGTCTAATTCTACGTACAGTAGCATCAAAGAAAGCTGCTAGAGAAGAGTTAGTTTTCTGCTTCTAGCAATCCTGTGTTTCACTTGTCTTGATACCTAAACAACAAGGAGAAGCTGTCTTTCATTCCAGCTAAGCAAAACTGTTCACTGTAGTCCGTAAATACGAGATAAATGTACTGAAGGCATATTCCTGAGAGCTGAGACTGAAGTCTCATGGGTGTCTCTGCCTTTATGAAGTAGCCGTGGTGTGAGTTTTCTTCTCACTGGTACAGGGTTTGCTCAACATTCCTAAGTGTTTATTTACTGCCTAACAATTGCATAGCTGTTTGGAGCAATTAAATAGTTAGGAACATTCAGCTTGGCTTACATAGCAGTTGAAAGTTGCCAGTAAAAATACACAGATACGAGCATGTTTGATGTACTAAATCCTGTGTAGTAGGGAGACGAGAAGGGGCTGTAGCTGTGCTTTTAGTTCTGGATTTTAAAGCATTAACAGATAGAGTAGTGTAAGATGTTAATTAAATTTGGTTTCCCTAATTGGCAAGACTCTGAAGTGCGTAATTAAAAAGCCCTCCACATGAAAAAAACCTATTGTTTACCCAGTAATTAGGGTATTAAGACTTCTGCAGTAATTACTGCAAAAAGTACTTATTGAATGTGCAAGTGTTAGAAATGGAAGTGGTATAAAGGACCTCGAAATGTTCCTCTAGTTTGCCTAGGTGAGTGAGTTGAATTAGTCACAATATGCAATTACACTGGCTGGTGGGGTGGTTTGTGTCTTCTGACACTGAATGCTTCCCTGCATCACCACCTCCAGTCCGTTCTGTCTGCACAAAGCAAACAAGTGAAACAAAAGCACAAACAAAACAGTGTCTTTTTAATGTCACTGTATTTGTGACTGCAAATGTCAAACAGGTTAAGGATGACAGACATTGCCAAGAAAGGTTAACACTTCCTATTATCAGCTGCTGTTGCATTGATTATTCTCATTTAGGCAATTACGGCTGTGCTCCTTTGTCAGGGCACGGGCTCTGTAAGCCAGATAAGAGCTGCAGAGGCACTATGAAGAGAAGAGTATGGCCTTTACAAGCTGCATTTGCAGCTCCGCAGCACTCTCCACTGCTTGTCAGTGGCCACTGATGCAGCAGATCTAATGATCAGTCTGCTGCTTGTTCTTCCAGCTACTTAGGAACCTTCGTGGTCATACTCACCCATGGTGCAGCAAGTAAAACACCATATGCCTCTTACACCTCGATGGCACCTGCCACAGTTGCTTTCTTTGCATAGAGAGTGTCCCAGTGTCTGCTGATGCCATAGTAACTTAAGCCATCTGACTAGGACCTGAGGTGTGAAGTCCATTTGGAATAACATTACTTGCTTTTTGTTGGGAATGATGGCAGTGCAGTGACACGCAGGTTTATCACAGTCATGTGAGATAGCAGCCGCCAAGCTGGCTCCGGAGCAGAGGAGAAAATTCCAGCCCAGTCCTGTTATCCGTGATTGTTTTGTATGCAACCTGGCACTCTGCTGTGAATGAGGATGATGATGGCATGTTCTGTAAATGCTACAGGAGACCTGCTCATTCATTTTCCCTTTTCATTGTCCACAAGACTGATGTGCATGTGATTGTCTTTCAAAAAAAGTAACGGCTTCCCTCACTGCACACTGTGAAGTGTATTAATGCCTGTCCCCCCCAGCTACTCCGCAGCTCTAGAGGTGATCAGCATAGAGGTCAGGACAGGACAGAATGGTGACATTTGACCAGAACAGGGAAGGAATTTGTAAGACAACTTCTAATTCCAGAGTATAAAGTACCAGGCAGATCTTGTCTGGAGTTCATGGCAGAGCTGTGGTCTGAAAGAGGCTGACGGTTAGTTCATCTTATTGCTGTCACTGAGGAATTTTTTCGTGATGCTTTCAGCTCTTGAGTATCAGGGAGCATTCCTACTGGACGTTAAGAGGAAACTGAATGAACTTCATTACACCCACTGAGGTTGTGCTTAGCTGAAAAAAGAAGGCTTTATCCACTAAGCTCATAAAAAACGTGTATCACCAGCGTGGAACACGGCATAGCAACACCCACCCTTTCCCTATTTGTAAACATTCATGAGGTCACCCTTCAGTCTCCTTTTTTCCAACCTGAAAAGACCCAGCACCCTCAGCCTTTCCTCATCAGGGAGGTGCTACACCCCTTCCTTATCTTTGTGGCTCTGCAGTGGGCTCTCTGAAGCAGCACTGTGTCCTGGAACTGAGTGGCCCTGAACTGGACACGGTATTCCAGGTGCTGTCTCACCATGATGGGTGGCAGGTCTTGCAGGTTACTGATAATACCAAAGCTTCTCCTGTCTGCAGTGACTGCAGCGTGAGTCACCAGGGGAGCAGCTGGTGAGATTGGCAGGCCAGTACAGTCCTTCCAAATGTAGAGCCTTCTCCAGCCTACCTGGTCTTCTCTCTGTAGGAAGGTCAGGACTTTGGTTTTCTTCACATCCTGTTATGTATGCAGTCCCCAAATGACTAACACGCTATTTCAAGAGGCTGATAAATACATGAGGTTTGGGAAGCTTTTGAAACTGTAGCTGAAATGAACAGATGCCTCCTGTGTGTTTTTGTGTGTCATTTACACGTGGACAGGTAAGGGGCAGTCTTGGTTTTGGTTTGTGGTCTCCAGCCTTTTTTCAGTGCTTAGTTAAGAAATGTTTTCTGCTTGCCTGACCACACCTACCTGGAAGATACGTTAGGAGTTCTGGCTTTCTTTCACATCAGTGACTATAAAAGGAGTCCAAAAGAAATCGCCTCCTGGAAAAAAAATAGGAACGATGGCTTTGAGTAGGGCCAGATGTTGTTTGGAACCAGCTTTGAGGATGTGTGGCTACAAGTACAGTTTGACCTGTGTTATCACGGTTGATCGCCACTAAGACAAGAGCACAAGTTCCCAGCCAGATAGAATTCCAGTGTTGCTGACTTAAATTTCCACTTGTACATTGGACATAGTCGGTCTGGATTCCTGAAGGCAGAGTAACTGGGAAGGTCCATGATGGCTTTGTAAGAGACAAGCAGTCGTTGACTGTTTTCACAGCAGGATCTCACTCCCTAGTCCTGATCGTGTGGCCCTGCCTGGCTACAGGGTGCTGGAGCAGAGCAGGCTGGTTCTCTGCCTTGCTCCTGTAGCAGAGAGGATGAGTCTAGCTTACAGGAAGATCTGGTTAGCTGAGCTGGGACTACTAGTACCGTCCATTCCCCTCCTTCAGGGAAAGTCTGTTCTACTAAACTATAAATGATCAGAATAGACTTCTGCATGAGCGTATGCCAAAAAGCACCAAGAAATCCGAGGACATCATATCTTCTGTCTTCTTTCAATTCCAGGCTAATGCTAATGTCACTGTACAACGTGAGTATCAACTTGAAAGGCTTGAAGTACATCAGCGAACGGCCAGGTTTCATTCCTTTGCTTGGGTGGCTTTTGAATGGTAAGTGGCTCTAAGAACCTTGCCAGCTGTGACTTTGGGGGCTGTAGATTGGTACTAGATGTTGTAAATAACAACCCAGCAATTGATCTCTGTAACTGGACTGCTTATAGCTTTTGTCAGATTGCAAGTAAACAAGAAAGGCAAAGGGCTAGAGGGAGAAGATGTGTGTTTGCCACAGGATTTTGGCACTGTGTATAATATTCATAGAACCCCAGAATGGTAGGGGTTGGAAGGGACCTCTGGAGTCCAGCTCCTCCTCCTGGAGTAGGATCAGCTAGACATCACACAGGAGCGTGTCTCCAGAGAGGGAAACTCTGCAGTCATTCTGGGCAGGCTGTGCCAGCGCTCTGTTATTTTCAGTGTGAAATATTCCGTTGATATAAAATGTATCTGATATAATTGATATAAAATTGATATAAATTATTGATAGTAAAAATAATTGATATAAAATTATAGAATTAAAAATAAGGAGTGGAGAAATTTCATGTGGAAGTGGAGTAGGAAAAGCCACGTGTATTTTCACAAACCACCTTCCAAGTAAATCCTGAGGAGAAAGTACATCTTAGATCTCCACGATTTAATGGAATATGCATGCTGCCATATTTTGAAGCAAGAATCCAGCCTCTGTAGCTACACTCACCCAGAACAAAAGTGAACGCTTCTACATCTGAAGAGAGGCCTTGTGCTCTAATAGGATTTGGCTTGCAGGGCTTCGGTACTGTACCCAGTGTTGCCTTTGGCCAGTGCGGGATTTCAGGGATGTCAAGGGCTAATGTTACCACTGTCACGTACATGAGTGACATCAAGGCTCTGCTCTTTCGGAGGCTTTGAATCACTGTGTAGGAGCCAGCAGAGATTGACGTTGTCAGTGTGCGTTGGACTTGGCTGGCAGCTGTGTGCACAGCCTGTAAAGGACAGTGAGGACATCAGTAAGAACAGAGCCGTGTCAGAACATTCCTGCCTGTGAACTGCTCCTAGAGTTGCTCTGTCTTGGCTTTCTCAAGTGTTTGTAGCGTGTCCATGAAAAGGTTTGTAGGACTGGGGAGGTTAGTCGCCAGAGCACTGTGTGCTGACTGCTGTGTTACAACCAGTAAATACTGAGAGCAGCCAAAGAGACAGAGGTTCCAGTTGCTTTTTCAGGGAATTGATTTCATGGTGAAGTTTTGGGAAAGCTTTGCTTTGGGCTGGTAGAGTGAACGTTACTCGTGTCACCCAGCTGTCCTACAGAAAGTGTGGACACTCAGGCTTTTCACCAAGTAATTGGCAGTTTTGTGTTCAGAAACCTCAGAAAATTAAGCAGTAACTGTTGGAAAACACCCATTTTGTAGTTTCCTTTATATAGTTGGAGAAAAATGGCACTCTCAGATAACTCTGAATACGTGGACCTTTGTTCTGCTGTGCGTAGACGTTTAACATGTTAGTCCAGACTTTCCTTTTGGCTAATGGGTACAAACACTCGTGTTCTAGCAAACCTTCCCCCCACAGAACGCCCTCAAACCCCTCGTCTTGAGTTCCCAAATGTGGCCCTCCAAATATTGTGATAAAAGGAGCCAATCGTTTGATGCACCCTGTTGTTTGAAGAAGGCTTCTCGGTCACACGGGAAGATGAAATATGGCCCAGCCATAACTCATTTGCAGCTGCAATGGAAATGAGGAAGGGAAGGGCTGCTCTCCGTTTTGAAAGTGTTCCCTGTGTATGGCTGGGTTGTGGAAAAGGAGGAAGGAAGGATGGTCATAGCGAATTCCTTCACTCGTTGATAGTAGAGTTCTCCAGGTACAGCAAAGGAGGAACATTGGCAGGTAAATCACACCTGCTTCAGATTTCTGACTGCAGAGGAAACCTGCTGACTGTCAAGGGGGATGGCTGACTGAGTTTGTGTATCAGATGAGAGGTCAGATCCAAGACCCAGTTGTGTTCCTATCACTGCGTATGAGATCACTGTTGTTTTCTCTACATTTAATCTAAGTGTTTTAACTCACGAAACTCAGTAGCTTCCTCCTGCTTTTGCTCTTCTCCAGTTTCTGTAGTCAGCATTTTCAGCTTTTACTAGCCATGGTTCAGCTTATAAACACCTGAAGTAGCTACAGAATAAGATCTTAGAGGGTTTTCCATGTGAGAGACAGCAGAACACGACACTGCTGGCAGGGTATCCTGTATATGCTGCCTTCCTCCAGGAAGCTTTTTCAAAGAGTGTTTTGATTAAGGCTTAAGACGTGATTCAGCTTTGCAGACTTCTGTAAGCTTTTATCAGCATTCCCACTAAGGGAGGCCCCAGAATCAGCCTCTGACTTTTTTGCTAAGTATTTTCAGAGAATCATCTTGTTTGCTTTTCCATCGACAATCTACGAGTGTCTGTGACCGCAGCCTATAGACCGAGGCCATTTCTTTCCCAGTGGCTTGCACACAGCTGATAAATCCCTCAAATGCCTTCTCTGAAACCTCAGTCTCTGCCCAGTCTTCTTGACCCCTGAAGAATGTCCTTCCCATTGAGTGAGGAGAGCAGTTAATTTGATTGTCTTTATTCCCTTTTGTTGTATCTGATCAAAGAGAGATTTGATTCAGGTTTGTCCAGCAGGCTTTTCCAGTGAGAAATATGCCTTGACATTGGACACATGGGTGGTAAGAGGATGGAGGAAAAACCTAAGGAAGGTTTCTAGTGAAGCAGGAATGTTAGCAGCAAGCTGGATTCATCTACTCTGCTGTCTTCAGAAAATGAGGATAGGCTGATGCGACTTCATACTTGCCAGCATGTATTCCTAATAACTCTTTCTGGTGGAGGCTTTTCCTGATAGCAGGAGAAAATCAAACCTTGGACACCCTTGTTGTAGGTAGCGCAGCTCTCTGTAGTTTTGGCCCTTCGTGAGGTGGGCTGTTGTTTCTGTTTCTGCACTGTTTTGCACGCTGTCTGAAAGGTGGGCACACTTTAATAAGCAGCACTGATCGCTCAGGAAGATACTCTGCTAGCTCACATAGCTGTGGTATTCTTGCGTAGGTATCAGCTGCGCCTACCCACACCTTCCCGGCCGGATACCAGCATCAGACACGTGAGTGCTGACTCACATTTCTGGCTGTGGAGCAGCTTGTGGGATCAATAGGGTGCTCCTCTTCTGGAGCACCATTTGTTTGCAGAGCAGCTGTTCCCACCTTGGAGAGAACAGGCAAGCTTGCGTTTGCTCCATCAGCTGCTGTCCCCTTGTTGATGTTTTGGCTGAAGATCTGAAGAGTGCCTGTCCTCCGCAACAGAAACAGACGTTAGATAATTTTGGAAAGGTACTGCCTGAGGTTTGTCGCTGTTTTTTCTGGTGCGTTACTCAGAGTCACAGGATGATCCTGGTTGGAAAGGACCTGCTGGATCACAGAGTCCAACCATCCCCACACCAACAAAAACCCTCAGCACCTGAGCAGTCGATAAGCACAAACTGACCCCCTGCGTGCTGTCACTCTGCCATCCATAGATGCAAGAAGACTTGCATGCTGGAATTCCCTAAGAGGCAGATGAGGACTTTGCACTGCCCAGGGTCTTCTGTAGAATGAGAAGATGCAGTCAGCTCGGGAGATAGGAAGCCTGTATTTGTGTATTTCATTTATGATCACACAGAAAATCTAGCAACAAATAGTTGCTGGAGAAAAATGGGTCTAGGGTCTTCGTTTCTTTTGCTTTGGTTTGGCTTTTCCTGTGCTCTAGCTCTGTTTTGGTGTTTGCCACTTTTCTGGAATGCAGTTTAAAACACTGCTGCCTGTGGATGCTCGCAGCAGTGTGGAATTCAGAGACTGTCAGTGCCATTCCTCGTCTGTATCGTGGAAATTGCTGCAGGTACTTCATTAAACAAAAGACAACACGAGAAGTATGACTAATTTTAGATCCTGCCCTTCAGTTTCCTCTACCACTGTTCCACATGGAAATCTAACCTTGTTTATCCAAATTCTTTGCAAATGACGGCCTCTGTTATAAACGCTTGTGCGAGGCACATTCTCATTTTGCTAATGCCTCCTGCAACCTCCAGTGTTTGCTTTTCGTGACTAACCTCGGAGGGGTTTAATGCCTCGCTTTTCTGTTTGGATTGGTTATGGCTGCACGAGTGTTCAAAAATGCAGGTTATTTGCATGGCAGCGTGTTACTGAAAAGACATCTGGACAAACAGAACACCCCTATTTATAGGCTCTTGTCAGTTTAGAAAGAAATCTTGGTTCATAAATCAAAACCTCAGCTAGCAGTCTTTCAAGTGCACAACGGTTTCATACTTCTCCAGACAATGAAACTAGCCTTAAAAAGAAGATGGCCCTTCTTGCCCTGTAAGACCACATCCATTTCCTTAAATGCGGTGCCGTCAGCTCTGACGCAGAAAGTCTCTGAACCACAGTTAGCTGAGAGGCTGGAAGAGTGGCCAGGGAGGATCTCACTGAATGCTTGCCCTTTTCCAGACTCTTCTCTGAGCAGCTGCTGCAAACAATACGTGCCCAGATGGAGCACTGGCAGCATGCAGTGTGGCTGTCCTTGCCATCTGAGCAGGAGTTGCATGTCTGGGTCCTCGCCCTGCCTGTTTTTCTTCTGTGTATGTAAGAACCCACCTCTAACTCTGGTCAGTGCATCTGCTGCTGCAAGCCGTTGGTTTGTTCTTGCATTGTTTCTCTGTTCAGTAGCTGCAGCAGGAACCCTCAGAAGCTCAAGCTGGGATTGAGGGGAGCTGGACATGTCTCACAGCTCACCCACAAATCTGGCAGGTGCAGAGTGACGTCTATACAAGCTGCTTCACCCTCACAGCCCCAGTGTAGCAGTCAGGTAAACTGGGGCCAGACTGATGCTTTGATCTGGACCCTGCGGGTCTTTCTCAGGTTTTTCCCTGATGAAAGCATGACAAGCACCTGTCTGTAGGAGAGTGGAGAATTCTGGTTAGCTGAGCTCCATGTGAGACCAGACATCTGGTCAGGGAGGAGAAAGAAGCAAACCCAGACTGTTATAGAGGAGCTGGGTCAGATGTCTTGCAGAGAAAAGGCATGTTTGTGTCCATAGGGATTGCAGCAGCAAAGCTGGGTCTTTTTTCTGCGGTGAGGTTGTCCCTGGCCCTTCCCCGCGTAGTATCTTCAGTGCAATATTTCTTGTCTTCTCATACCTATCAGCACTATGAGAATACCCAGAAAATTCTCTGCTGCTGCAGGTGCTGGCTGGGTTCCGCAAGCATCGGCAGTGCAAATAGATCTTACGTGGGGCAAGCTGCGGCCCTGCCTCTCTCTGTTAGCCGTGCTGTGTACATAGGTGTTCTGACAGCTCATAAAAAGGAGAGGGGGAGAGGAAGGTCACCCCTTAGCGCTAAAATCAAACATTAATTGAATTGAATGTCGTTTATGACCGCGCTGGGAAGTATTTGAAATACTGCTCTTGCACACAGCCATAGCTGTAAATAGCTTGCTGCTGATCCATCTTGTGTTCAGGTGGCCAGGGAATGGTATGGGCACGTGTAAATGGAGTTCACACAACTCAGAGCCGATTGTAGATAAGCTGTTTAGCATTGATGTAACACAATTACTTAAACCCTGCTGTAGGGAACAGCTCATCGGAGAGCATGGTGCTAATGATAGATGTGACTAAAATCCGTCCACGTTATCAGTCGCTTTTGTCACTCCCTGAAAGCCAGTGACATCAAACAGCAGAGCTGGCAGCTAGCAGGACGTCAGCAGGCTCCAGCAGTTTCAACGCATTAGCATTGCATCAGCATTTTGTGATGGTGGTAGGCTTACGCTGCGCTTGTCGTCCCTGGCTGAGGCAAGCAGCTTGATTTCTTTCCCCATTTCCCCAGAAATTACGACCGTGGTCTTGAAATGCTAGTCGGAGAGATGTGTGTCCTTACTGTTGGGAGGATATGATGCAGTGATTTGATTACAGCCGAAGGATTTTTTTGATCTTGCACAAACAAAACATTACTCAGCTAGTGTAGAAATGACTAAATTTGGAAGACGTCGAAATAGACGTGGTGCTGATTCCTTACGTTTCTTTTGAGTCTTCTATAGACAGAGTAGGGAAAAAACATCCCTAAGGATGTTGGAGAGAGAAGAGAGAGACTTCCAGGGTATATATATTTTTATAATATGATTATCCCTAATAAGCAGTGTTCTCAAAACCACATGTAATCTTCAGGGAATATATTTTGAGGCGTGTGTATTTATTTAACTTGGGGCATCTCAGAACACAAGCAAAACAGAGGCAATCAGAGGTTAAATGCATATTAGGTCATCTTCGGGCGCAGGATCATTTCCTTCCTTCTGCTGTATGCCCAAGTGCCTCATCTGTTCTTCCTAGGAGTGACTCAAGCTGTTGAGCTTCCCTGGTTGCTGCTGGAGATCCTTCCTAGAACCTTTTTGCTCTTACTGGAAAATGTTCTCGCTCGTCAAACTGAAAATCATTTCCTGATCTCCTGCAGATCCTAATTTTGTTAGTTCCCCTGCTAATGCTTCTTCCCTGATCGATTCTTTACTTGCTGCAGCCTTTAAATGCTTGCAGATAATACTAACATAGATGCCTGTAACAGGATTAATAAAGCACTTTTCATCCAGGGATTTAAAGCATCTTACATATCTGAAGCTTCTCAGCACCACTGCAAGCTATTAAAAGTATTAATGGCTCTGTTTCATGGAGGAATAATGTCACGCAGGGGAAGACTGTAATGAACTACATAGATTTCACCCCCAAAGCTTTCTTCTTGCCTACTTGGGCTATGGTTTGACAGTGCTATTCCAGTGAGCAAATGCAGAGTATTACTAAGTAGAGAGAAAGAGGCAGGTGAGATGGTTAGAGTTTGAACATTATGTCTGGCAAAAAGTGTAAGAATTCGGAAAGACTTGTGGCAGGCGTGAAGACACAACTGGAAGGAAGGGCAGGACAAGATCAAGGCTTTTAATAGTATTTTGATGAGGTCAGAATAAATCCAAAAATCAGAGTGTGCACCAAAGCTATTTTCAGAAGGAGTCATTGAAATGTTGGTGCCCAAGGATTTGAACATCAAATCTTGCTGTCCTGAGACTGAGTCGCAGCTTTTCCCTGTTAGTTAGGAGTACTCACTACTCCTGCAGGTACTGCTGAAGGTCATGATGGGAAGAGACTCCTTAGAGCCTTCAGTCTGGGTGGCAGCTGTAGAAGCAGCTGTGCTATGGGCAGTGTGTGTGCAGCACTCACCACTGGTTTTTAAAATGCTAATGGCTAAATTGCCCACTGTGTATGCACATTGTGTCACAGAACAGCCTGTTAGTGTTTGGGCTTTGGAAATTCCTGTGTCCTCAGATTATCCCCTACTCTGCTAGTTTTCCAGGAGGAAGCATTCTTCCTCCTTTCTGAAGGGGCTTACATTTTAAATAGAATCACAGAATCATTTAGATCGGATCATTTAAGGTCATCAAGTCCAACCACATTCCCTGCTCTATTATGTCCACTACTAGACCCTGCACTGCACCTGTATGGCTTTTAAACGCATCCAGGGCTGGTGACTCAGCCACTCCCTGGACCAGCCTGTTCCAGTGGGGCCAGGGAAGAAGGTGTGGTAGACCAAGATGTCTTATTTATGATGGAAAGTGGAGGAAGAAAGAGAGAGTGGGTGTAGATCAGATGCCGTAATATCTAGTGTTTTACTTCAGCCATGTGCTGGTGGGAATGGCTTAAACATTCCCATATCAGCAGTCAGTTCCATGCTTAAAGCCATAATGTCCATCGCATTCCATTTTCTCCCCAGGTGCTCTCAGCATTTGCCCTTAGGATTTAATCAATCAGTCTGCATAGTCCTTTTCCAAGTTGCCAGTGTTAGGTTCTAAATAAGCCAGGAAAGGCAAGAACTTGCCTCACCCAAGCAAACGCAGTGTGGTTTAGCATTTAGGCCCCTTTAGTGAGATTCTGGTGTCTGTGGTGCTGTTGTGCACAAGGTGATCTGAATTCATTTATCTCAGCGTTCCTGCACTATGCTTTTGTCCAAAGCTTGCTGAAGTCTCGGGATGCTAATGCCAAACCCACGGCACGTGGAACAAATAGCCATAGGAATATACGATGCTTTTTCATATGGAACATGCAGAACAGAGGATGCACGAGTGGACTTCCCTACTGGAAAAGTTTTTGTAGAGCTATAAACCGCTAAATGCAAACAGACTGCTGCGAACAATTAAAACAGAATGTTCCTAATGTCTCGGTAATTAAAAATGCATCCTGTGTTTTTAACAGTGGGGTTGTTATGTACTCCTAGCTCCAGTCAGACAGCCAGAGGCCTTTGCTGCATTGCTCTGATGCATTCCTAAGCAGCATTGCTCAGCTCCAGTACCCATTTCAGTTCTGTGTGGACTCAATTATTAACGCTTGAAAGGATCACACGTGGTTATCAGAAAGTTTTATAAAGATTAATATGTTATTGATCTTTACAGAAATCTGAAGGCTTGCTTAAAAAGGAATTAAAGAAAAGCCTGGTGATTCAGTGCAGATTCGATTAGTTGGTTTTTGAAGTGTGAGTAGTCACGGGATGTAGCCTGTTCTGCTTTTGAATCAGATTGCATCCAGCACTACATCTGGGCCACAGGTTTGATAAAGTGTGCTTGACAAGTGCTATAAATGGGAGCATTTTCAACAGCTGAAACACGACGGAAGGTTTCCTGGTTATCCCTTCCTCCCAAACACTGCCGAGCACAGGCTGCTAAAGAAGGCAAATAGGATATTTTCGGGTTCCTTTGAGAGCCAGCCAGCACCAAACGGTGGCTGTGAACTGCAAAACTCGAGTTATTCCCTGCCTGCCTGTGGGTCATAAGGAATGGCACTGCAGAGCTTTAATGCTGCTTTTCTGGACTCACCGCTAACGAGCACTGAATTTTTTCCTCCCCCACTTTTAGACCCGGATACAGAAGTTTGTCTTCATGCTCTGCGGCTCCTCCAGTCTTTGCTTCTGGAGCCAGAAGTATTAGCCAAGTCAGCCTCTGCGATGCGTGATGCTTTGCCATTTCAGCGTATCATTGAACTGTCAAAGAGCCGTAACGCAGATCTGCAAACGCTTGCAAAAGAACTACTTGAAGATCTTAAAATACTTGAGTATGAAGCATAGAAGAGCTCTGTGACACCAAACGCTTACGTCTTTCCTATATTTTTATGCTGCAAGAGTTGTTGGAGATGGGCTTGACTGAAAAAAAAACCTCTGCCTGAGTTCCTCTGACAAAATCTTTCTCGGAAATTAGGTAACCCGACTGAAATAAAACTTGGGAAACGTGTTGGGGTTTAGCTTCCCAGATACAGCCTTAGGTGATCTGGTAGAGATGAGGCAGACTTCATTTCTTTGAGCAGAGTTTTGTTGATAGCAGGTTTCAAAACTTATCCAGGTTCCTTTGCCCTTTTACCTTGCAGAGGGGGTAAAGCAGTCCCCCTGTTCCGAGCTGATACCGAGTTGAACGCAGTAGCAAGTAATTCTTGTAATCCATCCTTAAGAGCTGTCACGCTCTGAGGAAGACTTGGTTGCTCTTCCGAACTCTTTGGTGTGAGAAAGCTTCCCGAGTTGCAGTTTTACTGTTGTTGTTTCTCACCTCTCTTCTAATAAAAGCAGATACTGTACAATTCTGTAGTATGTAATGGATTCTGCTTTCAAAATTCACGTTCAGATTCACTTGAACTGCAAGCTGACCCAGTGTGGTTGCCGAGGAGAGCAGACACCGAGCCATTGGTGTTTCACAGGGCCCTGAGAAAGGGAAATGCATTGCTGTTATCCCTGCCACCCGGCTGTGTGCTGAACACAGCAAAGTGAACTGCGTCTCCATCATGGGCAGCTCTGCGTTCCCTCTCAACTGGTGTTCGATAGAGCTTCTGCGAACCACTTTCTTACCTTGGTGGTAGGTCTGAACGCTTGTGTCTTTGTAGTGGTCAAACGTACACGTTTGTTAGGAAAGCAAACAGCATTAACTTCTGTGAGGACTGGAACACAGCCAGTTGAGTGATGCTCTTTGAGGGAATCGCAGATGAGAAGTGCAGTACTGAGGCAGCAACTTTTCCCTTAGTGAAGTTAGGGTACCTCAGCTGTGAACCCAGTGTATTAGCAGAATGCAACCTGACTTCCAACCCAAATGTCTAGAAAGCATGAAATAACCTTCACAGGATTTCGTATTGTGGCTGGCATACACTTCTGAAGGAAGACCACTGTAAGAAAGGCGTTAAGGGAGAGGCTGTCTCCTGTTGGTCTGAATGTTCAGAGTTAGAAATCTAAGGCAGCTTAAAATGACTTGGAATAGTTGTCTCAAATGTGACAAATGGCAGCAGTGTGATTTGGGGCTGTCTGAAATGAGGATTAAGATACAGATCTCACCTGAGTGAAAGGGTTCCGTGGGGTTCTGCTGTGTGTGATTCAACACTACAGTGCACTTAGCAGGTGCGGATTTTTGGGAGGCTTTAGATCATCCTTAAAGTGTGCTTTCTGTGTTTCCTTATCTTGCTGTCCTAGTGGAACCTCACAGGGTTTAATCCTAAAGGGAATCAGAATGATAATCGGTAATTTCCTGGAAGAACAGCTCATGAAAGTGTTCGATTTTCAGAAACACTGAAGGGCATCTACTTTTCGTTTGACGGGTAGCTGCACATGAACATCTTCCATCAAGATTTTAGGAGCCAGTAAGTAACAGAAAGATGAGAGTTTTTCTGTGAGCAGGAGAGCTGGTGCAGCCTTGTGTCCTGGGGAGTGGAGGTATTTCTTGAACACTTTCCTGTCCTTATCAGACCTTCTTCCTGAAACCAAGGCCATCCAAGGGGCAGCATGGGGTGCGGGAGCTTAGAGTGACACGGATGTCCATGGCAATCTGTGGTGATGGGCTGGTTAGCTGCTGCCGAGCAGGGTGTATGCCACTCTGCCAGCTTTGCCCTTGTGGCATTAACCTAGCTGGTCACAGAACCTGAGAGACTTTGATTAGCACTGAGGAGCCTTTTTCCTCTGTCAAGTTTCCTAGGAGCTGACTGACAGTCCCAGTGTAATGAGGGGGACTGGTAATGTAATTGCACCTGCTTTCCCCCCGAAAACAGGAAACAAAACCCTCAGGACTCTTCATTTTAATGGTGTGTCCACTGTCAGGGCCAGCACTTAAAGGCCATGCTGTAATCGGTGATTGGAGACACCATGGCTTTCCCCCAGCAGGCTGCTCAGGCCTTTTGGTAAGTCTCTGAATGGCTCACAGGTGATTTCAGGTGCTGTTTGCAGATGACTCCAAATTGTGTGCGAGTGTTGAGCTGCTTGAGGACAGGAAGGCTCTCCAGAGGGGCTGGGATCAATGGGCCGAGGCCCACAACTTCCCCACTCAGTTTGGTGTCAGTGTGAGTCTTACGCCACTGGCTGGAGAAGCAGCTCCAGTGATTTGCTGAGACAAGGTGCTTACTGTTTAATTTAGATGACTAAACTTTGGCACCGTGGATCCTACCCCTTGCTGTCTATTTCTCAATAATAGATAAAAAGCCACCTTTTCAGGCTACCCCACTGTCAGCAGACAGTGGTTTAGAATTCTGTTAGTTGCTAATATTGGGAAATCTTGGTTTGAAGGAGAAGTGTTTAAAGTTTGAATTCATTTTCATGTGGCTCGTGCCAGAAAATAGACTGTTAGGTACTTGTGGTCCTCTTTGAGTCTCCCTTGTCCTTGAAACATAGGGCTTTTGCCAGTTCATGAATCAAGGAAAGTCTCTGAAGGACAGGTTGTGCTCCAAATCGCCCCAGCTTTGTTTCCAGAGTCGAGCTATGGGTGACACACAGAACAAATACCTCACTGTAAGGTGCTGCTGTGGCTGAAGACTGCTTAGCCCACGCAGTTTAAGTCTTTGGTTCTACTTTGCTGTGGAGTTTCGCTGCAGTCTGAAACTGAGGGCCGTTAAGAAGGCTTGCTGGTTTAAAATCCAGAGTTCAGCACTGTGCTTTGGAATACAGCAGCTGTAGCATGGCGCTTTGTTTCTGGGTCCTGTTGGAAGGTTTGCCATTCTTTTGTGTGGCAGTTGATTAATTGCAGTGCTGGCTTGGGGAGAAAAGGTGGCTCACACAATGGAAGCGCTGTGTTCACCAGCTCTGTTCAAAGTCTGGAGTTGCTCCATCACGTTTCCTCTGTTGCACAATGTCAGAAGTAAGTGAAGAACAAGGTGTGAGCTCAGTGTTACTTCCACATCAGCAGTTACTCCGGTTTTCAGCTCGTTTAACCGAAAGCAAGGTTTGGCTCGTGCTGAGCTGTCTCTACAGATGTAAAACCTGGCTCACAGATCCTTTCAAGAAAGAGCCTGCTTACTTCACAGCATCAGCTGCACGACCAGTGCCGAGTGTTCCTCCTTTCAGATTTACACACTGCTCAGAGCGCTCGCACTCCTGGCCAATTCTTGCTTTCAGATTTGATGCTGGTGATCAGTTAGATGCAAAGAAAAGATTAATTAGGAACCCCTAAGCAGATTTCCTGTGACTTCAGAAGCTTAGGCAGGGGATGTGCCGCCCCACCGGTGCTTTTGTGTCCTCTCACACTGCTGTTCACAGCAGCCTGGCTGACAAGAAACAACTACACTTCATTAGAAGCAATGAAGTTCTGTCTGAAGGCAGACCTGCCCCAGCAGCTCTGTGCCCTATCCCGAGTGGCAGTCGTGGTAGCACTGCTGGCCTGGCGTCTCTGAAGCAGACTGTGAGCTCTTGGGTAGGAACTGTGCAGAAGATTGCCATTCGTGATGGAATCGGTGCCTGGGAGTTCATGACACAGGCGGTGAAGTAGAGTTCAAGGCACATCACCATGTTGTGGCGTTTAAGGGAGGGCAGTAAGTCAGAGGAAGAAAGGGAGAGGATGGCAATTCGGTCGTGTGGCCACGAGTGAACTTTCAGATGATTCAGTCTCAACTGGCTCCACCAGTCGCTTAGCTGCTCCTTTGGGTTAACGTTCGCACTTGCGATACGCGCTGATTAGCACAAACTGGACTTCAGAACTGATAAGGTTTTACGAGTCATGCCAGTGTTACATGATTCATCCCCTCTGCCGCTTCCCGTCCTGCAGGGATGCTGGAGGTGGGGAGAAAGTAGTTTTTCTGAGGAATAAGGATCTTCTGTTTCCTCCATCGCCCCTGCCCAATGCAGGGATATGCGAAGCGCTGCTGCAGCCCCTGCCCTTCATAGCATCTCCTTGGCAGCTGTGTCTGGCCACACCTGTGGTGCTCTGGAGGTGATGTGTGTGCAGGAACTTCTGCAGCTGGCAGCTGCTTCTCGGGCATGTGAGTTACAAGTTAGAGCTGATAAAAAGTAATCAGAGCACTCTTGAGGTCATACTGATCCTTAACTTCTCCGGTGCTTTATGGTGGCCTTTACAGCCTGTAACTTGCTCGGTCGGAAACCTTGAAAAGACTTTGACCAAACGACAGATCCGTGTGTAATTTACAGGACTGCAGGTTTTATTGTGGGTGCGACTGCACTTACAGCACTGCCGGGGCCAGGGGCTCAGTCTTTTTCAGATGCATGTGGTTTTCACTTTCTGTGCTGTTGGAGAGGCAGCGACTGCTGAGGGGAAGGCTGGTGTGGGCAGTGGTGAGGGCTGGGGAAGAGCAAGGTCATCTGTGACCTGCGTGGTTGTGCCAGCTGGATGGGCAAAGCCAAGTCCAAGTGAGCTGTGTAACTGGCTTTCATGCCACCTGGGTCCCAGGCAGAGGGATGGATTGGTGTTAAAAAGTCAAGTGAGCTGTCTGAGGTGCTGTGCAGAGATGAATGCCTCTTGTGCTCTGCAGATTTATCACTGCTGGCGCTCAAATAAGGTGCAGCATTCGCCCTGGATTACGAGGAAACAGAAAAATAAGAAGCCCAGTTGTTGTGTGTGCATCCCTTCCTCCTGAGCAGGAGAAGGACAGGGTGGTCATCAGACAGACACCATAAAGCTGAGTGCTGGTGAGCACTGGCTTTCCTGCTGGCCTGAGTGTCCCCTGCCCACCCAGCAGACCTTGCCTGCACTAGAGGTGTGTGAGCAGAGCTGCTCACAGAGGCGTCTAGGGCGTCTGTAGTGCGTAACAGGCCCATCATCACAACACCTCTCCAGCAGTGATGTCCTGTGCAGCCCTGATCTGCTGCTGAGTATGTAACTCAGACAGTGCTGACTGTGTGTAGTACTGCCCCAGAAACCTTCAGCTATGGCTTGTCAGACACAGGCAGTGTCTCCAGTGCCTAGGCAGCTAACCTAGCAGCAGACACATCTTGGGTGAGGAAGCCTCTTGGTTGTAGATGGCAAAGGACCAAGAGGTGCTGGAATCCTTTAATGAGCACCGATGGCAACTTGGAACACGCTCTGAGAAACAGGGATGCCTCTGGGGATCTTAAAGCTGAGCTGCTGAAAACAATAGAGCTGCTCCTCTAAGTGGCTTGGGGAGAGAGGAGGCTTCAAGGGCAGAGTGCGGGCGTGAGAGCACAGTGAGACTGCTGTGGAAGCTGCCACAGAGGAAGCGGCTTTGGAGTGCTGCACTGAGCCTGTAACTGAAAGTGCCTGTTATCCCACGAGCCTGTGGCTCTGGAGTGGTACACATCATTCTGAGGGTGGGGAGGGTAGGAAGTGTATCTGCCATTCATTTTTAATCGTAATGGAGTGTTCTGTGCTGATAGGTAGTTTCTACTGTATAGCCTTTCCGCAGCAGGGGCTGACCCACTGGCAGCCTCCTCACGGCTGAGGCTATGACGGGAGGAGCGCAGAGGAGAGGGCTGGAGGATGATTGCAAGGCACTGCTGTGATGCCACAAAGGATGAAACATTACTCCACAAACCGACCGCTTCCACTGGGGTGCTCTGCTGCCACTGCACGATAGCTTCTTGAACCTGCGTTTCAGTTTCTCTGGGGACAAGATCTTGCATCTTGTGCTCCACTGGTGGCCAGTAGATAGTGTCTGTGGTTCCTGCTGGGGCCTGAGATGCAGCCCTCCAGGATGCGGTAGGGAATGGCCGTTGGGCTTATCTGGGCTTGTGGGGATGTGGGTTCGGTTCCCTGTGAGGTCACAGGCTTCTTGTGTGCCCAGTTCAGCCACGTGAACCAAATTTGCTGAGAGGCTGAGTTTCTGTGGAAGCATTCTTGATTTCAGGGGAGATGAGCTGCAGGGTTCAGTGCTCCAGATTAGATTTCTGCTTTGGGTGCCTTTCGTGTAGCTCCCCTCCGTTCTGCCTTAGTCTGACCACTTGTATTTGGGTTCTGCAAGTCCTTGTGCTACGTGTTTGAAATGTCTGGTGGACAGGGGGGAGCTGTCGTCTTGCCTGGCTAGTACTGCAGCCCATGTAGTGGGTGGCAGAGGGAAGGAGAAGAGGGATCCCGGGGTGTTGACAACACCCAGAGTGTTCCCAGCCTCCAGCTTGCTCCTGGCTCGCTGAGCTGTGGCGTAGCCTCTGATGCCTTCAGAGAGTCCACTCACGGGTAATGAGTGAGACCCATGCAAAAATCCTGAGAGACCTTTTCAGCCCAGGTTAGAGAGAGCTCAGTGGACGAGAAGGCCTTGGGCATGCAGCTCCTGTCTGTCTGCAGCCCAGCAGTCAGCCCAGAGTGAGCTCTCTCGGGCTCATGCTGTGAAAGCAGGACTTGGGTGCCAAGAGGAGCAGCTCCTGTGTTGCAGTGAGGGCTGAAATGGGGGTTTCAGTGCCACTACTGGAGATTGTGGTGGAGTCTAGGAAAAGCAGGCCAGGTTATCTTTTGTGAATCAGTTTCACAAGGAAGCCTGAACCAAGCTGAAAGTTTTACTTGAGCATTAGGTGCCTGGGTTTGGGTAGGGGAGCTTGTCCTTTAGGGAAGGGCAGAGAGGTAGGTCTGTTCCCTGGGGATTCTCAGCAGGGTTCTCAGGCCAGCACTGATCTGCAGCTGAGCAGCAGAGGAGCTGCGGGTCTGCAGATGGTTAGATTCAGGGGGCACTCAGCTCACAAAGCGTGTGTTCCCTCACAGCTCCTCACTTCCCACCTTCTCCTTGACTTTCATCTTACTAAAATATTTGAAGAACTAACAGGGGATGGGTTTCTGTGGACATCCCGCATCTTCTCTCAGGAAAAGCAATCCAGAAAGTCTGTAAAAGAAATCATTTGGATGAGTTTTGGTTCTTTGTCTCTGCTTTTGTCTGTGGGGTAAGGCTTGCCACGCAGAGCAAGAGCAGCAGTACAGCAGGTCAGGAATAGGAGTTGCCGATAGAGAACGGAAGCAAAACCTGACCTCAGCACTGGTGATGTCATTTTTCAGCTGAGAAGCACGGAAAGGCACTCCTGAGCCCTAACAGCCCTTCAGCTCCTTCCCTGTCTGTGTGCAGAGTCAACCCCCTGGGTGAGCACTGCTGAGGAGATCTCTGCCTGCCTTCCCGTGCCGCCAGTGTTTCTGCCCTTGCGGCGTGTTCCTGGAGCGTACCTTGGGGCTCTTCGTGCTGGGATGCTTTAGAGACTTGTTCCAGGCCGATAGAAGGAAACTTGTCTGTCCTTCCAGGATAAGATCAGGGGAAGCAGGGGGAGATTTTGAACGCTGATTAATTTCATTCAGCACCTCTGTGCCCACACAAGCGAGTCAGGGCATAACCTCTGCCTTTGGCCATACCGGCTGGCAGGAGCTTCCCAGACCAGAGTCCTCCTGTGTAGCGTGGCAAGAACACAGCTCGTGTGACTGCACAGGAGACAGTTACTGCTGTCAGAATCCCCTGGTGATTGGGTGGCTGGTGTCATTTTTCCCCAGAGCTGGCTCTTGAGAGTTTTTCATAGTAGGCTTTGGATAGTATGTCCCTGTCCGAAGAGTGCAGATGGGCTTCTTGTAGCTAGAAGATGCCCTCTTCCTGCATGCTAGGAAGAATTTGAAGGCTTCCATCGTTAGTAGAAACCAACATCTCAGTTCTCCTAATCTTGCTCCAGCAGAATTAGTATTTGCTTGTCTGTGTTTGGGTGCATAAGAGATCCCAGCAGCCGCCGTCTCTGCGGAGCACTGCTGAAGGCTATGGTTAAAACCCAGCGTTACGCTGAACTCCTGGGATCGCCAGGCAAGACATCCCTCTGCTAATGATGACATTTGAAATCGCACTCAGAAGGTTTGAACTCGGTCCCGGTGGGCGTTCTGCCGTAGATCTTAACGGTCCTGTGGCCATCTCTTCATCTCGGAGGCACCTGTGCAAACTCGGCGGTTTATTGCAAACCCACGCGTTTGGAGAATCGCCTCACACTCGTGCCATCCGAGAGAGCGAGTTCTGAGGTCAGCACACAGCACATAAACAGTGAGAGAAAACAATCTGTGCATGTCATCTGTGTTTAACCCGCAGAGTAGCTCCTGAAGAGCGGTTACCCTTCTGTCTAGAGACAGCGGGAGAATTAAACTCTGTGGCTTGGAAAAGCGGGGCTGTTGGAAGTGAGAAGAGCTCAGCGTGGTTGTTTATCTTTGCTACTCTGTGCCCTGGCTTCTCGTTGCTCCCCATGCACATATCTGTTTGACTTCAGTGTCTTTGAATTCGCATGCTGCAGACAAGATAAAGACCTAACCAAAGAATTCCAGGTTCTGCTGCTGAGCTCTGATAACAGAGCTGTTTGCTCTGAGGATAAGTAAGGCTTCTTAGCTGCTGTTTCCAGTAGAAGGAGTTGGGGTGAGTGGGAACAGTTACCCTTCTCCACATCAGGAGGAAAGACAGAATCTGTTTTCTAATGTGAGATGGAGCAAATGCTCTCCAAACCAAAAAGGGCAGGAACAGCTGAAACCTTTATCGCTGGAATGGAGCCTGTCCTGTCAGTACCTGTCCTTGCCTCCAAGTTTGACAGTGTTTTGCTTGTGAAAGCAAGCCTGAGCCTGTGGCCACAGAAGGGCATTTGGGTGAGTACATCAGTAGAAAGACACACAGATACTCCCTGTGCTAGGGACTAGGTGTGGGGAACAAGAGAATGTGGGCAGTGTAAGCTCTCTGCCCCATCAGCATCTCTGTGTCCCCACCAGCTGGGCACTGTGGCATTCCCATTGGTAAATTGGTGGAGAACCAAACCCTCAGCTTAGTAAATACTCATCGTGCTCCAGGCACCTGAGCTGAAAGCTCTGCTGTGTCTCCAAAGGCTGGCGGTGGCCCCAGATGAGTCATTCAAAGCACTCAAGTGTTTCTTGGTTCATGCTGAGTGTACAGGCAGTTGGGCCTTCTCAGGCAGTGGAGGGCTTGGTGTCCAAGATAAACGGGGTGAAGTACACGTTTCTTTATGTGCTGCAGGAACCCCAGGCTATCAGCAAGCCCAGATAAGTAATGGATAATTACTACAAGGCTTTGTGTCCAACGCAAGTGCGACAAGAATTTCCCTGCTGTAAGATGTCAGCGTGTGTGGAAAGTATGTGCTGCTCTTCCTTTTTCTCCTTAGAAGAGTTGTTTGTTCATCCCGGAGAGCGTTAACGCCCTGAATCTGCAGCGTAAGCGGTAGTCCACCAGCTAGGATTTCGTTTTTCACCAGGTTTCTTTCAATATCAGCCACAAACTTAGTGGCCACTTCGTTCCTTACAGCCTCACGCGTTCCTTTCATTAATCCTCTAGCTGAGCAGCACGGTAGAGGCTTGACGTGGGGCTTCGCTCCCGTGAGGGTGGCGTCGGTTTGCTTTCATCGAGCCCAGTGACTTGGTCTCAGTGTATTTGTACGCCCAGAGTTTCAGCCACGCTGGAAAGTAGATGCTATTGGAGATGGAGAGGCAAACGGAAGTGACTGTGGAGACGCTGTCAGGTCTGTTGCACAGGAGGGTTTGGTGTCTTTGCAAATGCAGCTTCTGTAAAAGGCTTCAAGTTTTGCCCGGTGGAAGCGTGACTTGCTGGGATTTGCTGGCCGAATGGCATGTGCACGATGTCAAAACCTCCTGGGTGCCTAATGACCTGTCACTCTGCCACAACAGCAGCAGCAGTCCAGACCTTCCCACCCAGAGGGTGCGATCCGTCAGCATGAAAGAACCAGTGAGAACGGCATCTTCTGCAGGCAGGGTGTTTGAGCTGAGGTGAGGACTGTGCCAAGACAGCAGCAGCTGTCTGGGGCAACATCACAACTCACTAGCCAGAGTCCCAGCTCCAGGGGGAAGGGAAACACCACCAGATGCTCTCCAAGAGTCATTGAGAATGGAAAGGACCCCCAGGATCATCCAGGCCAGCTATGACCTGACATCACATCGGCCACACCAGGTCACTGAGTGCCGCATCTACTCTGTCCTTAAACACATCCAGGATGGGGTCTCTGCCACGGCCCTGGGCGTCCGTTCCAGGGTCTGATCACCCTTTCCATGAGGAAGAGCTTCCTCATACCCAACCTAGTAACCCTCCTCTGGCAGCTTCAGGCCCTGCCCTCTCATCCTGTCGCAAGTTGCATGGGAGAAGAGCCCAGCTCCCACCTGACTACAGCCTCCCTTCAGGGAGTTACAGAGAGTCTTCTCATCTTCAGGCTAAACACCCCCAGCTCCCTCAGCCTCTCCTCATCAGCCTTTCCTTCCAGTCCCTTCCCCAGCCTCCTTGCTCCTCTGGAATCACTCCAGCCCCTGAATCTCCTTCTTGAAATGAGGGCCCCCCAGTACTCAAGGGGAGACCTCCCGAGTGCCCAATATAGGGGGAGAATGATGCCCCTAGTCCTGCTGGCCACACTATTGCTGATCCAAGCCAGGATGCCATTGGCCTTTTGTGCCACCTGGGCACCCTGCTGGCTCCTGTTCAACTGGTTGTCCACCAGTGCTGCCAGGTCCCTCTGTGCCAGGCTGCTCTCCAGCCACTCATCCCCCAGTCAGTAGCTCTGCACAGGGTTCTTGTGGCCAAAATGTAGGACCCTGCCCTTGGCCCTGTTCATCCTCATCCCCTTGGCCTCTACCCATTGCCCCAGCCTGTCCAGATCTCTCTGCAGCATCTTCCTCCCCTCCAGCTTGATGTCATCCATGAATTTACTATGGGGAGATTCGATCCCCTCAGCCAGGTCATACATCAGTAAAGATGTTTCTCACCGTTCACATCAATGCAGCTAACAAAATTCTCCCCAGCGTATCCACCACAGGCATTTTTCCAGGTTTGAATCCAAGAGGCTTTTTAAAATACCCGTGGCTTCTTTCTGTTTCTTACCTGTTGGTGTAAATCGTTGCCTGTATGTGCCTGACCTTGTCTGTGTATGCGTACAATCACAGAATGCGTTGGGTTGGAAGGGACCTCCCAAGGTCACCTAGTCCAACCCCCAGTGCATCCCTTCACTTGTGACTGCTGGGAAGAGTTCAGTTCTGCTGTCTTAACAATTCTAAGCAGGAAAAGGCTCTAGGAGAAGTATAGAACACAGAAAAGAATGGTGCCAGGCGCCTCTGTCCTGCCTGCTGTGCAGCTCCCTGGGAATCCAGTGTAGCTCCAAGCCCAGCGTGTGTGTGGCAGCTTACGGCGCAGGGCAGTGGCTCTGGGTGTGTAGCTTGTTCACTGTGTTTGTGCCCCTGTGTGAAGCAGAGATTTTTCAAATGCAGAGTGCATCCCTCGCTGTTTGTGAAGCCGGGGAGGCCACAGCAGTCAATACCTGATGGGTGACAGCAGTGACGTATCGACCGCCTATCTTGTCTGGTGTATATATTATCTCTCGCGTGTGTCCCCCGTGGCAGCCTGGCATGCCACGAGTCACTGACCCTTTGAGGCACCTTTGGAAGTGTAGCTAGCTGCCTTCTGCGTGGCTCTGGGAACCTGAGGAAGCGCAGGTGTAGGTCTGACGTGTCTGTGCGCCTGAAAACCCCAAACCGAGCAGTTTGCTGGCTGTTTGGACCTAACAGCAGTGGACCCAGTGTAGGGGGACAGGGTGGGACTTGCTTCCCGGCAGTGCATTCCTTGCTGAGTTGTGGACCTAAGGCAGAGATCTCGTGTTCTCCAGATGCCTCTCAGGAAATACCCTTCCCATCAGCTATTATCGCCTAAATAATGGGGAGGGAAGTGCGGCAGGCTTGGGCAGTAGCTGCGGTAGTCCGTAGGGCACATCCCAAATCTTGTGTAGGGCAAGGCTGCTGAGGCAACTGATTGCAATGTCACTCACTGGGCGTGTGCGCTGCTTGTTGTGCCCCAGAGTTGTGAGGTCATGTGGAAAAACACAGGCACTCGTTTGGGAACGGGTAACTTACTGCAAAGAGAAACTACCCAATCTCCTCCTGAGCCCAGGCCCGTCCTGGCGACGCTGGCACTCAGACCCAGCTGCAGTAGCGGGGCCTCTGGGTAGGAAAACACGTACAAACGTTTGCAGGGTTAGAACCTCCAATGTTGAGTTTCCAGAAAGTCCAGTGCAGGAAGGGAAAAGCCTGTGGAGGGAGAGGTCTGCTGGGATTTGATTTATGAACAGGACATCCTGCTTAGTCCTGAGATCCTGCAGATAGGATTCTAGCGAGACCGCTGGCTTATTGTGATGGCAGAGAAAAAGAGCTCGCCCTCTGCCTTGTCTGCCAGAGGCACTCAGGCCTGTCTGGGCATCGTATCAGTGCCGAACAGTTGGCATGCTTCACCACGTTTCATCACCGGTGTTTACCGAGTGCTGTTGCAGACGCGCAGCGTGCGTGCAGCCCCGAGCGAGCACACCGACGGGCCTGCTGTTACCCACCGTTCGGTTCAGCGCTGGCTCTGTGGTTCAGCCACGGAAAAAGACTGTGGAGAGAGTGGGGGCAAAAGGCAGGGGGGAGCTTTTAGGAGGCTGTGGGGAGAGGTAGGACTGTTAGGAGAATGTAGCCTAGTTCTTTCTCTGGATCACTGCAGCTGTGAGCTGTGGTGTGCGTGTAGCTCAGCCTGTGCACTCAGGCTTCCTTTCTGTGGGAATTTTGTGCGATGGGGATGAGAGAAAGCATCGCAAAATCATAGGATGGTCAGAGTTGGGAGGGAACTCAAAAGATCAGCTAGCTCCAACCCCTCAGCCATGGGCAGGGACGCCTCCTGGTAGACCAGGTTGCTCAAAGCCCCATCCAGTGTCAGTCTCCCAGTACTGATGAGGCTGGAAAAGACCTCAAAGCTCATCCAGTCCAACCCAAACCCAACCCAGTAACCCTAACATCTGCCATCTAGCTCATGCCACTCAGCACTGTTTTTGGTAGACATTTGAGATGAAACTGCCTTGTTTTAGCAGATAAGAAAGTTCAGCCGTCTGGAAGTGCCACTGTGCCACAGGACAGACCTGGGCATGTCTGGTGTGCGGTTAAAAACATGGCCTGGGTGTCTCCAGCTGCCAGTCCCCAGGACAGAAGGCTCTTCTGTTCACAGGAGCTGGACAGAGGATTGCACAGTGCTTTAAAGGTCGGATCTGGCTGTTTAACTAAACAGAATATGGTGTAGCTTGGTGGAGCTGGTGAGGAAGGAGGCGGGTCTGGCTTCTTCCTCGCACACGGAGGAAGGAAGCGTCTGAACTGGAAATGGCTGTGCTGTGTTTGCCTGTGTTTCCTTCTGGCTACACCAGTGACACAGCTATAGTTTTACCTCAATTGATGCCCGAGCTGTCAGTTGTTCACTCCGTGTGTTTACGTGGCAGCACTTCCCAGCGTGGAAACCCCTACGATACTGGGCATTGCAGAAAAGCTCCCGACCACCCTGTTGTCAGTGGACAACGTGTGTGTGTGTTACAAGGAGGAGACATTGATCCGTCTGTGGGTTAATAGAAGAGCTCTCCGGGCAGTTTCCTTCCTACCTCCTTCCTTCTTTGTCATTGCCTGAATCCCTGCAGCTCATCTCTGTGCTTTGTCATTTCAGTGGGAGGCCTGGCATTTCGTTCTTACCTCTAGGCAAAGGAAACCCAATCATCAACCCTAGGCAGATGGCTTGCAGCCACCTCAAGGAGCTGGCTGTGTCTCCCAGGGGTTGATACCCAGTTAGCTGTGTCATCTCCTGAACCGAGGGGCTGCGGGTAAGTCTGGTTACCCATGGGTTTCACTTGGAAACCCCAGCACTTCTAACCTTCTAAGCAGTGCTGGAGGTATGTGGGGCTGCTATAATTAAAACAGCCTGACCCCAGGAATGCAGTGGGTGGCACAACAACTGCGTGGCCTTTCAGTCAGTTGTTAACCTCGTGAAGGGTGGTTTAGATCTGCCAGTCGCACATCGACATCACACTGCAGCGATGCCTGCCGGAGATGTGTTCAGAGCCACCCTGCTGCCCAGGCATCTTCACTTCCCCTTCCCCAGGGCTTTCTTCCACATGGGCACAGCCTCAGCCACAAGCCTTGTGTACCAGAGGTGGCACACCTTGGTTTGGAGCACTTTGGCCTGGATGAGTGCTGCAGCCGTGTGACACGAAGCACCTGGAAGGACTGACTTTCCTTGGATAAATCAGAGGTGTGGGGGGTGTTGCACTGCTCTGTGCCTCCATGGCTCTTGATTTTGAGCAGTTGTCCCTTCTCCTTTCCCTTCCCAGTTCTGCAGAGCCATGCCCCCACATCTCTTTTGAGCAAAGTTGTGTGCATACTCACCTTCTTTTGCTCAGGTGCTCCCCTGAGCATCCTTGGATAACCCCGTGCTGGCCAGCTGTCTTCTGCCCACCTCGTCTGCAGGCAGCCACTCAGCTTGTTGAGGCTGAGCAGACACCCTGTACCCAGCCAGCTCTCCCACTGCTTGGCCTCATTGTTCCCAAACTCTGAAAGTGTCTGCTCAGAGGAAGAGAATGCAGGCGCCCGGGTGCAACCCACCTTTGCTTTCTAAGCTCTGAGTGGAGTTTCCAGCAGTGAAGGGGGATGGGGCATAAAAACCCCCTGTGTCCCCAAAGGCTGATGGATTGCACAGAGGGTTGATGAGAGGACAAGCCATGGTTTCAGCATCAGAGATGAGCAACTGAGACACAGAGGACTCGGGCAGGGACTCCATAGCAAATTTAGACACCAGCTCAGACTTCCTGTGTCGGGGCCCCAGCCACATGAAAGCGGCTTTTGGTGTGGTGAATGAGGAGGAACCCCAGTGTCTGTGACTTATCAGCTGGCTCTGTCTGGGGTGAGGTAGTGAGGCTGCATCAGGCCCAGTGCAGAGTGTCCTGGAGGAATGTGGATGAGAACTGGTGTGGGCTGAGTGGGAGGCAAGTGGGCACTGGGAGGGAAGCATGTGACTGGTGAGAAGCGAGGAGCTTCTCCCGTTCTGCTCACAAGTGATTTCAAGGTGACTTTGAAGTGGTATGCAAGATTTTGAACTGTTCGGGCTGGCTCCTGAAGGGGAGCTTTGTGTCTGCCCGTGGAGATTGCACAAGTGGAATAACACATCTGAAGGCAAACCTCGGCAGACAGAACCTTAGTGGGTGCAGATCAGCAGTGCTGCTTGGTCCCGTTCAGGACTGTCCTGGCTGACAGCTTGTGCTTCCAGGCGGCTTCCTGGATGGGAGAAGCATTAGAACAAGTTCTAAGTGTAATTGCCCCTTGTGGGAAAGTCTAAGGAACGACCGCTGTCTTAGTGAGGATGAATCTAGGTCTTTTCCTTGAAAGAGAGCAGAGCTACCACGCCAAGGCAGGCGGACGGGAATGGCATAAACCAAGCAAGCAGGGTGGAAAGGTTTGCCATCTCATGGCCTCTTTTTCCTACACCTTCCTCCCGGATAGCAGCTAGCAGAATGGGTTTGAAAGAAAACCCGAGGGGTGGTGGTGTGAGCAGTCTTTGAAAGAGCCCGGGCTAGTTCTTCTTGGCACCACACTGGTGTTTTCAGCAGTGCACTCCACTGACTTTCACTGCAGTGACCCAGCTGTAAAACAGGCTTCATGTACAGAGATTCATTCAGACCTTGTGTATCTCAGCCTGCTTCTCAGAACTGCACTTCCCTCACAGGCACTAAGAAGTGCCTCGCGTTCGTTTAACCGTGAGCCGCGAAGCTTCAGGGCCCCGTGAAGATGTGCAGATATAAATCCCATGTAGATGACTTCATAAAACGTGAAGTGCTCCGCAGTAGCAGGGTTTAACCTTGGGATGTTGGCTTGCTGTAATGTGATTAACGAGCCTTTGCCCGTGCACAGCACATCTCCAGGCGGTTCTTTGTGTATGGAAGTGGAGCGATTGTCCACACGAGGAGCTACTTCAGTGTGTGCCCCGTGAAGAGACTTGAGTTTCAATGGGCTTGGAGATTGCACTTGTGTGTTGAGTGGAACTGTGATCTTTTTCCAATGACTGTTGCTATGCAGGGCCGATTTGTGACGTCCATTATTCTAAAATAAGTAACTTGGGCGCAGCAGAAATGTGCTCCGCGTGCGCTGCTGCTCCGTCTCTCACACAGAGGCAAGTTTGGAAGAGCAGTTATTTATTGCAAGGAATAAATGCAGGTTCTCAGCAGCATTTATAACTTGGTTTCCAGAGTCAGAGCACTCCAGTTTGAAATGATTTCCTTTCCGTTTGCTGTATTTTCAGCCACTTTCCTGGGTGTTTTACACCATAGACTGCATGCTTAATTATTCTCTAAAGCAGAATCTCAGCCACTGAACGTTGAAGCAAAATTCTTCGTGCAGGAACGTTCAGCAGGAATCACCTCTTGCCTTTTGATAAGAGAGGAAACCTGGCTTTCTGTTAAGTCAGTGTGCTGTGTCCAGGTCTCCTTCACCTGTGCAAGCGGGCAGAGACCTTGTCTGGAGAGTTCATGAACTTTTTTCACCCCTTGGAAATCCAGTCCTTCAAGTGTCCTCTGGTAGGAAATGGAATCTGTAGGTAATGCTTAGCTGCTGTGTCTGAAATGGCAGAGAAGAACCAGAGGGCAGTGGGATTTGAAACCAGCTCATGGGTTTATATCCTTCCCTCTTTCCCTCTGGGTAAGCTGCCTCACTGTGAGAGCGGGGTAGTTTAAAGTCTTCCCAAAGGGACTCGGAGGCCGTCGTTTCGTAGGAAACCATGTGAGTTACTAGCTGCTGAGAACCCCACTTACTGGAGGAGTTTGTATGATTTTTTGGAGACTCTTCTCAAGAAGCTAGAATGCAAGATAGCCATGTCTGGAAGGGCTCAGAGGGTTAGTTTGCCATTTCTTTGTGGTTTAGGCATCAGGTACCACGGGACTGGGAAGCACGACTGAATAATCCCATAGCAGCAAAAAGCCAGTGGTTTGCACTCCTGTTTTGCTTCTGTGTGAGGTTGTCTGAGAGATCTGAACACTTCTCCCTCTCTTAGCAGCAGCTGGCTGTGGCTGTGCAGCTGCACAGCTCTTGCGGCGGGACGAGGGCTGACTCTGTCCTATACAGGATGGAGTGCAGCTGCATCCCTCTCTTGTTTAATCACCATGGATGAATTCATAGCCATCCAAGTAGGTGTGCAAATAATTAGTGAAGTGGAAAATGGTATTTATAGCAAATAAGTCATCTCCTTGAAATCCCTACCTGTTTGGCGTGTCAGATTTAATACCAGAGCCCTTACAGAGTAAGAGAAACTACAGGCATTCCTGTCATCTCTCTGCCGCTGAAAGGAGGGAGAGTTTATGGTTCGGAGCGGGAGGGGTTAACCCACTGGTCCAAGGTCACGCGAAACCGCTGTGAAGTACTGGAAATATCCAGGTTTCTCTCTCATTTCCAGGAGTTCATCCTTTACGGCAGGCTGCAAGAAGTTTCTCTCGTTGTCTGAAAGACCTTCTGCTGTGTCCTCTGAGAAACATTTCTTCGTAGCAGGTTTGCCTTCAGCGTAGCTTGTACCCCAGTGTGACTAGTCTTCACCAACTTCCCTATAAAATGCAGGGTAGACTGTGTTGACTGCTCCCTCTGGGAGTGCAAAACGCAGGACAGCCAGTTCCTTCGCAAGGTGTAAATCCTCTGTGGGATCCTGCTTCAGGCGCTGAGCTCGCCGAGCGTGAGACACCTGCACGCCAGGGCTGGGCTGTACGCCGGGAGCTGTGCGTAAGGCATCTCCGGGTTGCACGTGCAGTCTGTCAGCGCGTTGCTGTTTCAGCCCGTTTTAACTGTGGGACGTGTTGCCTGCTGCCAAGTACAGGGATGCTCACATTGCCTGTGGAGCAAAGCTTTGAGAATCCTCCTCAGCAGCCAGCCTGCACTGACCACTGTTCAAAGGGTGACTGTGAAAAACTGAGAGCTCATCTGTAAATTCATAGCTGTCTTCTCTTCCGCTTCCCTCCCCAGGACATGTCTTCAGTATGAGGCTGGTACTCATGTGCCTGCAAAGCCTGTGCTCGGGGGGAGGCACTCCTAAGTGAGTCAGGAGTTCGTTGTGTGCCAGATGAGCACATTGCAGCTATGCCCGCTAATTCCTGCCGCTCTCAATTTCCATCTTTGCCACCAGAAGGAGAAAAGAAAGCTCTTTCCCTGGTGCTGTCACAACAAATACACTGACCTGACTGGCTACATCCAGGAGGACAGGGGATGCCGTCCCTTCCCAGGGCTCATGCCATGGTCTGGGGTGCCAGTCAGCAACCGTGTTGGTGTGGCCACCTGGGAATGACACACAGGGCAAACCTCAGTGGCACAACGGAAAGGAAGTGCAGTACTTGAGGCATTAAACTGTGGACACTGAGTGTCCCAGCAGTGGTTTGAACCCAGCAAAAGGAGGCTCCACACTCCACATAAATATCTGCAGAGCTGTTGAATTCTTCCGTGCTTACAGAGGTTGTATGTAAACATGAGAACTTCTTTGGGCTTGCTCTGGGAGCTGGCAGTCCAGCTGAGCTTCCAGAAAGCTTGAGCTCTTACTTTGGCATTGAGCTAACAAGTGTAAGTGAAGGTTCAGGGTGGTTTCCTGACCCATAGAAGAGGTGTTCTGTTTTGCACAGCTATCTGTATGCGTGTGTATGTGTGCACACCTTCATAAAGGAGAGATACAGACTGTTCTCTTGGCCTCATCCCACTTTCTGTGAAAAAGGGTCCCCCTGGAAGCTGTAGGTATTCCCGTCTTGCAATCTGCCACCTGTCAAAGCCACTGGAGATATACTAGTGACAAGTGAGTGCTAATGCCTGCCATCCTTGGCCTGCAAATAGCCAGCGCATTCCAAGTCCCATGGCCCTTGGCCCTTACATCAGCTCTCCTCCCCAAGATTAGATCCAACTCCGCCAGTCACCCAGCGGCCGTTTGGGGTGATTCACTCCTAGCAGAACGTATCTCTGACACTCAACAAAACTTCGGGGGGAAAATGAGTCATTTCACCTTCCAGAAAGTCCTGTCTTGCCCTTGGTAGTTCTGTGCACACACCAGTGATAATCATTTATTTTTAGATAGGTTTCTCCTTCTTTTGATAGAGTTTGCCTCCAGAGCCACACGCTAATACCCTGCCTATTGCACAAGAGCAAGAGTGGAGATTATTCCTTCATGCAGGCGTTTTCAGCAGTGCGGTTGAGTGACAGGGAGCTATCAGCAGTAGCTGGGTGTTGAGAGCCAGCCTGAAGACAAGGGGCCTCGTTGCTAGGCTTATCTGTCAAATACGTGTTCAATAATGCAGTGAAATCATCCCCTTCCTGGCGCTGGCTCTCCGTTTGAATCGCTTGGGTCTGCCTCCTCCATCATCTGGCAACGAACGCTCTCAGGATGCAGAAAACCCTGGCTTCTCAGAGGGAGCGTTAGGCGAGGTATTTGTCACGGTGTCCTGGAGGAGCTCTTGGCACAGCCTAACGAACGCTAAGTAAATGGATAAAGCAAAGCTTCAGGCTTCATTAGCTCTTATCCCCATCCCAGTGAACCAAACCTATTAGCAGGGCATTCGTGGGTGGATGTGCTGTGTCACCCACAGCAGGTCTGTGCTGGTACCCGGGGCAGTTTTGAGATGTGCCAGCCATGATGCTGCACCCGGGTGCTTTGGCCGCAGCACCCTCTGCGTAACAACCACATGCTTTTTATACAAAACACAGCAGCACTCCTGCCTTGAGGTCATCCGGCCCTGCCTCACCCGCTTTCGCTCACGGCAGCTCCATCCCCTGCTGACCCTGCATGAAACGGGCAGCAGCTCCTGAGCGGCTCCTGCTCTTGAGTAAGCACAGCCCTTAACTGCTGTCTCAGGCCCTGCCTGAAGGGAAATAGGACAACTTTCTATTGCACTGGAATGCCTTTCAAAAAGCATCTCCTGACGTTTAGACACGTAGGTGTGCACAGGTATGTTTATATCTTGGGTAACGTGGCAGCTGATGCTTAAAACTCCAGACGCATAGCTCGGTGTCTCGCAGGGGAGCTCTGCAGATCGTTGGTGTTTTGTTCACTGCAGCGCTGAGCTGAAGAGGATTAGGATATAATTCCTTACCAAAGTAGCTTTCAGCCCAGTCAATAAAGAATCCCAAGTAAGAGCAACCTTTGCGTCAGGGTATCTGTGCAGCTCAGCAGCCAAGTGTTGAATACCCGGGGCTGCTCAGCATGCCCAGCAGCCCCCTGACAGCAGGAGGCTGCCCCACCAGTTGAGGTGGCAGAACCTTGCTCCACAGCCTGCACTTGGTTGACATGTCCTCATGGTTTTGAAGCTTGGTCCTGGGGTTTGGACCAGATCCCTTGCAGAGCAGGAGAAGAAACGGAGTGATGCCAGCAGCACGCATGGCCGTGGAGCCATTCCCACCTCTTCTTGGGGCACTGTGGTCGGTTGAGCAGTCTCCTGTGCCAGGCTTAGCCCATGCCTTCCTCATTTCAGCTTTCTGCCCTGTAGCATGCACTTCGGGGGAAATCCCCAGTACCTCTGCCCTTCTGTGGGGACATGGGGTTTTCTCCCTGCTCTTCTCACTCCTCTCGTCTGGCCTCCAAGGCTAGAGTTTGTCCCCCCTGGGACTGTGCTCTGGGTCTTCTTCCTCAATGGTGGACACCCGAGAAGCAGTTCTCAGTACACCCAATGAAACCTGGTCCAAGCTGCAGCTCTCCCTCCTTCTCATTCTCCAGCAGTTACTTGTTATTTTGGATATAAACATCCAGATTTAAGAGCTAGCTGAGATATTTAAGTATCATGCTGGCTCCCAAGTTAAATAAACACTATAAATCCCGGAGCCAGTTTGTGCTCGGACTGAACTTTCACATCAAGCTTTAGTTTGATGTTGAAATAAGGTGACATGCTGATTTCAAGAGGACTGACTTATCCCCTATTGGTGTTTATGTAAAGAGAGTTCAGCTCACGGACTTCTCTCTCGGTATCACGGAGATGCTGCCAGTGTTACCCAGAGTGGTCTCTTCCTGCTCTGCCTTGCACTGTTCACCAAGGGTTCAGAGTGAAAGCGGGTCTCAGGCGGTGTCTGTGTAGGAGCTGTTTGAGCACAGAGGTGGTATCGTTTTGGCTGAGAGTGACATCCCATGGTTATCAGAAAACATGTATAGGTTACAGGCTCAGTTACGATGATCTCTGGCAGGTGATGGTACCAGAGGCAAAAGACCAGCCATCTGCTCACGGCACAGTGGATCTGTGAAATGAATACGCGCGGTGACGATACAGGACCTGAAGTCTGCAGAGATCTCTGGCTGCTTACAGGGAAGTGTGCTTGCTGCCTCCCAGGGGAAAGGGGGAAGAGCCAGCAAACAGACAAACTCTGTGTGATGGAAGCTGTGCGCCCCAAGTGTGACAGGCTTCACTGCAGCAGCAAAACGTGCTCTCAGCTGGCTCAGCACAGAAAGCATGGCAGGTATTAGCGTGCCTCCATTAGCACGTGTTTATGGGTTATGTGACTGCGTGGCATAAAACACTGGTTCTCATCGCTTCTGGTAGCTGTGAAAGCTGTTCATGCTTCACTAGGCCCACTGGAGGCAGCCCATCACTGAGGGATGGTTGTTTGGCAACCATGAGCATAGAAATGACCAAAACAGACAGAGCGACCTAGTGCTTCATGCTGTTTCCCCTGCTTGCGGTCCAGCAGCCGAGCACAGCCTCCCGTTCTGCTCCTCTAATGTTTCTGACTGAGACTGTTCCTACCTGAAGGGAAGCTGTAGTCAGGTGGGGAGCTCTTCTCCCAGGACAACTAGTGCTAGGACAAGAGGGCAGGGCCTGAAGCTGTGCCAGGGGAGGGTTAGGTCAGATGTTAGGGAGCCCTTCTTCACAGAAAATGTGACCAGACCTGGACTGGACTGCCCAGGGCAGTGGTGGTGCCCCCATCCCTGGAGCTGTTTCAGGACAGACCGGCTGTGGCCCTTAGTGCCCTGGTCTGGCTGTTGTGGTGACGTTAGGTCATGGGCTGGGCTGGATGAGCTCAGAGGTCTGTGATTCTGTATCTTTTCAAGGCTTGTAAGTGACCACATTCATAGTCTTCAGGGTTTTGTAACCCTTTGTGTCCTTGGTATGACGGAGGGCTTGGAACTTTGTCCTCTGGTTCCTAAAATCAAGCACAACAGCTCTGGGTTGAATGGTGTCTCTCGTGAAAGTTTTGCCCCTCTGGATGTAAAGGCATCAAGTAAGGCGGATTGCATGGTGTGACTGGCTACTGAGTCTGTTGGCTGGTAGCTCTCAGTATTGCATTTCTGCTGGCATACTGCTTCCCTGAATTCGGTTTCTGGCCGCTCAGTTTACCGCTCCCCTGACTGCTTCGTTAAGGAGCCACCTCCACTCCGTGCTGCTTCCTTGGCCAGGCACCTAGACACTTCCCTTTGGTGGGCTGGGTAGAGCTCCCGACTGAAGACAACCTCTTACAGGAGCACGTTCCCCCCTCTAATCTGACAGCTCAGGGAGCGCATCTGCCAACTGCAGTGATGCCTAAGGCCCCGTCGCTCTTAGGGCTGACCGTGTCTCAGTGATGCTAAGCAGCATTCATGTCTCATCAAAATATTTATCGATGGAGCACATTTGGCAGCCGTCAGGGATGTGCAAACCTGGAATTTACTGACACCCGGGCTGTTGTGCTGAAATAACCTCACTAGTCCAGCCAGCAGCCCGTGCGAAGGCAGGCAGGGAACCGCGGGCACCCTGGGAAGATTCGTTGGGGCTGACAGGATGGTCTGTATGAGGGAATGAAAGGGAAGGGGACAGGATGGTCTGTATTTAGAAATGATTCGTGTTCATTCTTTATTTCTCTTTGGTTTGGTTGGTGGTGGTTTGGGTTCTTCTTCTCCTGGAGCAAGTCTTGACAGGTTTTTTTTTGCACAGAAACACGCTGTACTCATCCACGCTAGGAACACAGAGCTGTTTGTGGAGCCGTAGCATTTTTAGCTTCTGCTCCCTAGAGCTGCTGCTGAGGCATTGAGAAATACTTGTTTAGTGGCCTTAGAGTTGTGTAAATAATTTTAGTCAACAGACTTGGCTGCTCTCTCAAGTTAAGATGCCCTCAAAATATAACGACATTAGGCTGTTTGTTTTAGCAGCGTTGCTGTGCTTTTTCTTGTGAATAAAAAGCAGCTATAAAAAGGGATCTGCAAAGCGACAGTCACTTCAGTGTGCAGCAGTCCTCCTTCGGCAGCGCCACTCCTTCCCAGAGAATCAGCTGCATTACCGTCCCGATGGAGCCCAGGGAAGTGTTTCCATTCACTTCGACCTAACCAAGGCTTGGCGTGGTAAGAAAACACCATCAGGGTGTCAACACATTCTCCTTCTCCCAGACGTGCTTTTTGGCTCTCTGACAGAGTACATTTCATAGTCAGGCACCAGTTTATTAATGTAAATTTCAAAGCATTCCTTAAGTCCCTAGGCAAAACAAACATGCAAAACCTAACACTCGCCCATTAGGTGAAAGTCTCCTTCTTGCCTCAGTGGCAGTTGGAATCACAGAGTTGCTTAGGTTGGAAGTGACCTTTCAGAGCATCATATCCAACCAGGAACCCAACTGTCTCGATGGCAGTTGGAATCATAGAATTGCTTAGGTTGGAAGAGACCTTTCAGAGCATCACATCCAGCCATTAACCCAACTGTTCCAAGTCTACCACTGAACCCCATCCTCGAGCACTGAACCTGCACCACTTTTAAACGCTTTCAGGGGTGCTGATTCACCCTCTTCTCTGAGCAGCCTGGTCCAGTGTCTGATGACCCTTTCAGTTCAGAAGTTGTTCTTAGTATCTAACCCACACTTGCCCTGTCAGGCGGGGTCGGTCTGTTCTCCCTGGACACTGGAGACAGGACAAGGGGTCACAGTCTTCAGCTCCATCCATCGGGGGAGGTTTAGACTGGACATCAGGAGAAGGTTTTTCCCTGACAGAGTGATCCGGGTTTGGAACGGGCTACCCACGGAGGGGGTCGGGTCACCGTCCCTGGAGGTGTTCAGGGTCAGGCTGGATGAAGTGCTGAGTGGCATGAGCTGGATGGCAGATGGTAGGGTGACTGGGTTGGTTTTGGGTTGGACTGGGTGATCTTTAAGGTCTTTTCCAGCCTCATCAGTACTGGTTTGGTTAAGATTAGACCACAGCGTGAGGGGCAGCGCTTTTGCTCAATGGCAGCTGCAGGTACTGTCCTCAGTTGTGCATACTCCAGAGAGGAAATTCAGAGGGGACATAGCAGGAGTGACTGAGGGTGGAGATAGACCTCAGATGGACTGAGGATGGATGTGAGGAAGAAGGAGTGAGCAACCCTTACGAAGGAAACAGCAAGAGGTGGATTAGCAATGAGCTGAATGCAAAGGGATGACTCAGTATTGATGCTTCCATTACCAGAGCAGCTGAGGGGGAGTCTTGAAGTGCTGGTGCAGAGAAGGCCAGACATAGGTGCAGGAAAGGAGGAGGGGAGAATGAATGCAATAAAACCTTTATTCTAATGAATAAAACCCCTGAAACTCTTCCTATCCAATGCTGTAAGCAAATGAATTCTGAACTATTTGTGGCACTGATACCAATTCATTGGTCCTGAAACAACAATGGGAATAGGGGGAGAAAGTGGGAGGAAGAAGAGGAGATGGAGGAAATGAACTTTTGGCAGTAAAATTTCTCAGGAGCACTTAGGTACTGCTGGAAGGGTTTTCAGATTGCACAAGTAGTAGAAGATGTGGCTCAGTGTGACACTAAATCAACTTTCAGGACACAGTGCTGACCCAAATCCTTGGCAACCAAACAGCACCACAGAGTTGGCTGCTGCTGTTCTGAATCCCATTGCCACCCCTTCTTCACAGGACAACATGGTTTGGATGCATTAGCATTGTTAAAGCAGCTTCTCTGGTAGATCAGGTGCTACACGTCCTCCTGAAGTGGCTCTGGGCTAGGGTGGTGGAGTAAAGCTGCACAGACATCGGGCCATGTGTTGTGGCTGATTCAGTACGGAGTCACTCCTGCAGGGGTGACAGCTCAGCTCAGTTTTGTCCTGTTGGATGACCTGATAGTATGGCAGAGCTGATGCTGATGCCCTTCTGGGCCAAAAGCCTGCTGGTGGGTGCTGCCAGCGGCTCTCAAAGACCAGCTGTGCCAGGAGCTCCAGGCGGCTGGGCAAGAAAAGGGCCTTTGGGAAGCCACTTCATCCCCAAATCCCACTGAAGCCAGTGTGTTGGAACGTTTGAAAAGCCCACTGGAGGCCTTTACAGAAGTGACTCGGGGTGCCTAATTCTCACCAGAAACCACTTGAATTGTGAAGCTTCTCCATCCCTTCCACAGACGTGACCTGGTGCCCGTGCCTCCCTGGGTCACTGGTCCTCACCTCCCAGGGCACAGTTTGGAATGCCGTCAAGAAAACGTTGGACTCATCGAGTCCACAAGCCCTCCTCCGAGGGTTTCCCTCATTGTGGGGACGAGGAAGTGGCAGCAGCAGTGCTGCCTGAACACCACCCCTCTCTGGCCCAGGGCCGGGGCTGTGATGTACAGGAAAGGCCTTGTTGAGAGAAGCTGAAGTCAGATGTGAGCCGTCAGCCTGGGAGAAGAGCTGCACAGCCTGAGCCTGCAGCTGATGGGGGGTAAAGGAGAGCCTCTTTAATCCTTAGCAAGATGTGGATGTCTTCAAGGTTCTTGGAAACCGACCGTATTTATTTTGGCGTGTTCTGCAGAGCAGCGATGTGATCAAAGGCACCTTAGGGTAGGAGCTTGTTTGTTGTGAGGAGCTCCAAGGATAGTGCACTGTGGAGATAAAGTTCCTCTTTTTCTCTTTTTGAAGAATTTCCTATCGTGAAGCTGAAAGATTTTACACTTCAACCAGCCAGGGACCTTGAGAGAAGAGCTTCAAGGCTGGAAGAGAAGGCCCCTTAGTGAGCTCAGGTCTGTGAGAGACTTGACCAGTGCTGTGTCAACATGACAGTGCTGTAAGGTCAGAGGAGGTCAGCTCTCATGGCACACAGCTAGCAGGATGCCTGGGGAGCCGGGGTGAAAGGAGCACTCCAGCTTGCTGATGCCTTCGTCTGGCTCAGCAATTAATAGTCAGACACCGATTCACAGAACTGGCCTTCCCTGAGAGCTCTGCTAAATACATGGAGTTCTTTAAGGGCTAAGGAGATAAATGGCCATGCTGAGGGTTAAATGCTCCTCTTGTCTGACTTCAGGCATGCTGGCTTCCCCCCAGCCCTAGCTGCCTGCTGCTGAGGCACTCCCATCCCTCTTTCTCCATGTTTTCCCCTTGCCCTTTCCCCTGCTTCCTCCTCCCCACGCCTGTCCCTTTTTGGGGCCATCCCTGCTCTGGCATGGGGTGGGGAACAAGTGTTGAAATCCTTTTCTTTTTTTCCCTGCAGAATGCAGTTGCTGCTCACTGGTTCCTCCTGTTATCCCCCGCCAGACCCCTTGCCCCTTTCCCCAGCCCCAGCTGCACAAAGGTACTGGTGATGTTGCAAGAACAGCTCTCCCCAGAGGCTTGGTCTGGCCCTGAAGGCACCTCACTGGTTCCATCTCCCAGGCTTAGGAGATCTCTGCTGGCCACAGCTTGAGCTGACTAGTGCAGAGGCTGGCTAGAGCCCAGTTGTGCCCACCATTGGGGACCGTAGGTAGCCCTGAGCTACACGTGCTTGCCAAGCATCTTCAGAGGGCTTCTGGTGAAACCCTTCTCTTGAAGGTTTCTTGCTGCTCGTGGGTTTTGGCTGGTCCAGTTCAGACCTGAAATACTGCAGCAGGTATCTCGAGCAGTGTCAGCAGCACCCTTTCATGTGAGTCTCTCAGCTTCCTTTTCACCCCCAGTTGCTCTGTCCTCCAAAGCCTGGCCATTCCTGAAAGGACACGTCCTTGGGGCAGCCTTTTACTCCTTTCTTGATGTCTCTTTGTCCTCTGATGTAAACTCTCCCCATGACAGACTCTGAGAAGCTCTGTAGCAGTTTTCCTTTGGGTTTTGTCGGTAACAAAACCCGTTTGCCATTGGGAAGCCTCTCCTTGCCTGCTTTCATCCCAAGTTTCTTGCCTCTTGTCATCTTGATGTTTAATTTCTCCTGAGCTGCCCTCTTAATGTGTGTTTACTGCTGCATCGGCCTCCTCAGCCAAGCTTCTGTGGAGACAACGAGATTATTTCTCAAACCAGGCTACGCAGGTCAGGAGAACCCACCGAGTCAGCAGAATTGAGAGCCGCAGCAGAGCACAGCTTATTTTAGTCAGGGAAGACATGAAGATGAATCTTCCAAATCACTGCCTTCCAGATATACGCTTAGTCTGCTTCAGGAGATGCTGCTGACACAGAGCAGCCAGTTCAGCTGCTGCTAAAAGCTTTCTAGTGTGAACAAGCGCCCCTGAGTGAGGCTGGCTGAAGTGCCCGTGGTTTGACTCGGTTGCCGCACGTCAGCTCAGTGAGGTCACTGCTTTCTTGGTGCAGGGTTTCTGCAGATTCATGCCGACCCCCGAGGGAGTGACGCTCTGCGGAGAACCTTTCTGCGTTTGTTGTGTTCACGTGTCTCCTAGCACTCATCACGGGCATCGCTGCTCGATTCCAGCCTCTCACGGTCTCAGGTCTCCTCTGCAAGCTGGGTGGGATCTGGCTTGTGAACCTCTGGGTTGGCTACGCCTGAGCGAAGTCCTGGCTTGTAGAAATAGCGGTGCAAGCGGGTCTAGGGGAGTGATCACCCCCCTGTGTTCAGCATTGCCGAGACTCCACCTCCAGTCCTGTGCTCGGTATTGGGCACCTCAGTACAGGAGGGAGGTTGAGATGCTGGAGCAGGTGCGGAGGAGAGCAGCAAGGTTGGTGAAAGAGCTAGAGAGCCAGCCTTACGAAGACTGGCTGAGGGAACTGGGGCTCAGTCTGAAGAAGAGGAGGCTGAGGAGAGACCTCATTGCTCTCTACAACTACCTGAAAGGGCGTTGTAGAGAGGTAGGCGCTGATCTCTGCTCACAAGCAAGGACAGGACTAGGTAGCCTAAAGCTGCATCAAGCTGGACATAGGGAAAAGGTTTTTCTCTAGAGGGTTGAAAAGCACTGGAACTGGCTGCCTAGGGAGGTGGCTGAGTCACCATCCCTTCATGTGTTTAGAAGTCATATAGATGAGATCTGGTTTGGGGGTGATAAGAGTAGGGTTAGAGGTTGGACTTGGTGATCTGGTAGACCTTTTCCAGCCTAACTGTTTCTGTGGTTCTGTGAAGTGCATCATCCTCACGGAGCAGTGTCCCTCCTCCACTGACACTGAGCTGCAGGAAGCCCTTCCTGTGAGCAGTCTTCGGCTCTGTGTGTGTTCAGCAGACCATTTAACCATGAGTTTGACATTAAACTCCACGGCACGCTGCTGGATTGAGGCGAATGCCCACACTAGGTAACTGAGTGAGAAGCAGGTTAGTTACAGGGAGGCAGGAGCTCTGCTGAGCTAGGTTCAGACAGAAGCGTGGAACACTCCTGCCCAGAGGCTTCCTTCCCTCCACCAGTTGTGCATACACAGTTTATTCCCAGCATAGTGTTGGTGTTTCAGCCTTGCTCATCAAGGGACAACTTTGTAGTGTTGGGTTTGCCAAGTGCAATGGACCGTGGCATTGCTCAAGACCTTGGTTGGCTTCGCTGTGTGCTAAGGGTGATGGCAGCTGTGTGCTCCCCTGTGACATGCAGAGGGCATCCCTCTGCACACCCGCTTCAGGTGCTGGAGGTGGAGGAGGCATGAGAAGCTCAGTGGCTGATCTGACTGCTTCTTTAGAGAAGATCTCACACAAGCTCAGAAGGGTAGGAACGTCAATACGCAGTGAGTTTGCAGAAGGAGGGAGGTGACTTCTGTTTGTATGCTGTGCAAGAGCAGCTTGGGCAGGACACCACATGCCTGCTGCTCTCCGTGAAGGGTTCCTTGCTTTCTCTAGATCCCTCCTTCCCTGATTACTCTGCGTAGAAGATGCTAAATCAAGTGTGTATTTAGAAGTCTTCACAAAGTTCTGTGATTTAGAGAGCTCTTCCTCTAAGGCAGGAGATGACATTAAAGTCATGAAGTGGTTTGCACAACTCTGCCTTGTCCCTAACTGCTTGCCCTAAACCATGCTAATCCCTTACAGAGCTGTCTTTCTGACCCAGTGGCAGCTGAGCTGAACACAGCCTGCTGTGGTGATAGCGATGTTGTGCCTGTTTCTAAAGCTAGGCCTCAGAAAGGGTGCAAAACTGTCTAGTGAGCTGAGCAGGATGCACGGTGACAGTCAGCTAGCCACTCCGTACAGAGGGGAGTGCAGGGGGAGCCGCTAGGAAGGTCACTGTTGGGATTTGAGCACTTCAAACTGGATGCTAGCTGCGTAAAGCACTCTTCTGCAAGTTACCCTGAGCGAAAGCTGGCTGCTGCCTGAAGGTTGGTGCTGCCAGTCAGCAAGTGCTGGTGAAGAGTCCACGTTTACGGGCACAGACCAAACTCTTAGTCCTTGCACCACACTTCTCCCTGTCTTTACAGTGGGAATAATAAGAGTTGCTAACCACCCAGCAGCAGTGGAGGTGTCTGTGTTGAAACAGTGCCTTGGACAGAAAGTCTGAGCTCGCTGGCTGACATGCCACTGCTTAAGGACTTCAGTTTAACCGTTGGTTGCCCCAGTGTTTCTTTAGCCTGAGAAACCTGACATGTGACAGCAGGAGGGGACTGCTCTGTGACTCCCAAGGGTGCAAACCAGAAGCCTTTCCTTCACCCGTGCCGCGCTGTGCCATCACGTTGTCCACCGCAGACTGTTACCATAGAGCTTGGTCATCGAATCCAGGGGTTAGTCAGCAAAACCCATCCACCTTCCTCTGCAGATATGAAACAGCCGAAGTTTGGTGAGGTTACAAGGCATCGAAAGTACCCCACCCCGGGCAGTCATTCCCATCAGGTAGCCTTCCTTCCCCCCCTGATGCAGAGCTGTGTGGCTTCTCGTCGGTTGCCCAGAGCTGTGACCCTGGTGCCCATAAAAGGTCTCTGCTGTAACTGTCTTGTTATCAGCCCATCAGTGTCCTGACACTTCCTAGAGATTAATCCCGGGCTGAAATGAGATGAAGTTTCCATATATTTGGCAGAATGACCCCGGGACTTCCTATGTGGGGAATACAAAGAATAAAGCATCTGCAGCCTGCAGGAAGCCAGAGTCCCTGATTTCCTGCGGGGGCAGAACAAGAACAAACAGGGAACACATATTTCACAGCGGCAGCCCAGAGCTCACGTAAAAGCCCCGTCGGCCCCTTACGATGAAAACAATTAAGAAGAGGGAACATCCCTGCTCCCAAAATTATTTGTGGCTGTTTTGTTACATACACAATATGCCATTAGCAAGCAGGGGTAACGCGAGTTAATGGTTTTTCCAGGTGACTAGTAAACTTTCCCTTGGCCTGCGTCGTTCGATTTGCATCAGCAAGACTGTACTCGTGAAGCCGGTGAGTTTTACGCGGCCACTGGCTGCGAGAGCCTCTCCGAATCCATTTGTGCTTAGGAAACACGGACTCCTTGGTCGAAGGCTTTGTTTAAGTAAGCCGAGCCAGAGTCAGGCTGATGTAAACTAAGGTGACAGGGGCAGAAGCTGGCAGTGAGGCAGCAAATCCTGCTTTAGCCTAATCCTGACCTGCAGTGATGGGCCCAGAGACAGTGGGTGCTGTCTCTAGGCACATTGGGCACAAGAGGGTCATTGGGGACAGTCAGGATGGCTTCACCAAGGGGAAGTCACGCTTGGCCAACCTGACAGCCTTTGATGAGGGCATGACCAGGTGGAGAGGTGATGGCAGAGCAGGGGATGTGGTCTCTCTAGACTCCAGGAAGGCATCTGACACAGTCTCAGAGAGCATCCTCACAGCCAGACTGAGGCAGTGTGGACTGGATGGTAGGGTAGTGAGGTGGACTGGGAACTGGCTGCAGGAGAGAAGCCAGAGAGTGGTGGTCAATGGGGCAGAGTCTGGTTGGAGGCCTGGATCTAATGGGGTCCCCTCAGGATCAGTACTGGGACCAGTCCTCTTCAATCCATTCATTACTGATCTGGATGGGGGATCAGGGGGCACTGTCAGCAAGTTTGCTGATGACACCAAGCTGGGTGGTGTCGCCAACCCCCCAGCAGACTGTGCTGCCACTCAGAGAGAGCTGGACAGGCTGGAGAGCTGGGCAGAGAGANTTCCTTCCTGTGAGGGCGCTGAGATGCTGGAACAGGTTGCCCAAGGTAGTTGTGGCTGCCCCATCCCTGGCAGTGTTCAGGGCCAGGCTGGATGGGGCCCCTGAGTACCCTGCTCTAGTGAAGGTGTCCCTGCCTGTGCAGGGGGGCTGGGACTGGGTGATCTCTAAGGTCCCTTCCAACCCTGGCCATGCTATACTTTCTGATTCTGTAGCCCTTAAAGTGTCAATGCCTGGGAGCACAGGATGTGGCTCGCAGGTCCTCACTGTGGTGGGTGACGCTGAGAAGCACACGTTGTCTCAGAAGACTCCCAGAAGAGCTGTGAGTGAACTGTGAGTGAACTGTGGGTGAACTGCGTTTGCACCACTGAAATGCCGAGGCAGTTGGCATCAGAGCTGCTCTGCCCACATGGCACCGGGTACATTCACTGGGTGCAGTCTAGACACACTGACTTGGCAGTTGCTGGCAGTTAAAAAGCCCTTTGTCTTAATTCCTTTGTCATACGGACTGTATTTCCCCTGCAGTCTGGTAAAAGGCTCAAGGAGCACCTGGTTGTGCTGAAACCTGTGGGTACCTGGGGGCTCGGCAGGGAAGAAGGGCGCTCAGAGAGCGAAACGAGGTCTGTGTGACTGCCGTGGTATAGCTCTGCGTCTGCGGGGAGCTGTCTTTCCGCTTCGTTCTGTGCTCTGAGTTTCACAAGGCACCATGTGTCCCTGTCTCTGCCCGTGGGCTGGTTCAGTCTCTCCCAATTATTCCACAATGAGTAATGTGCAGGCGAATGTGTGCGGTGCTGCCAGCGCTTGTGAGTTGGGAAGTCTTGCAGTGTTTGCCTTTTACTCCTTCGTCTTTTGCTGACAGATGAGTGCAATGGAATTCTTCTTCCCGTTAGGAAGCCAGAGCAGCAAGGGGGAAAAAAATCATTCCAGGTGTCTGGTCTACCTGTCAGGAAAGGGCAGCCAAGACCAGTGACACAGCAACCCTGTGGCTCAGGCACGTCAGCCCCGCAAAAGCCACAGCTTCATCACCGTGGGTATTGCTTTAAGTAACCCCAGTGCAGGGGATTAGAGGATCGAGTGACTGCTCAGCTCTCCCAGTGCCACCCACCCCCGTAAACGCACTGTCTCATCATTCTTTTCTCTTACTGCAATGGCACTTTCCTGCTGAGAGCTGATGCTGCTTTCCCACCCTCCCAGGGGAAGCCTTCCCCAGGTGGAGATGTCCACCGTCAGATGCAGCAGCCCAAGACTGGAGCCTCAACAGTCAGGCGAGGAAATCAGGTCTCTTACAGTAGTCATCTGACCTGCTTGGCAGCTCTGGCTTGAAGAGAGCCCACTGGAGAAGCCAGTGATACCCAGCAGCTTCTTCCCCCAGCAGATATAGGGTGCTGTGAGAGGTGGACAGGCTCCTTCCACGGTGCACGGGTGCTGCATGCCCCAACCTTCCCAGGACCTGCACACTCTGCCATCTTTAGCAACAGACAGCAGTCACCCACCAGGCAGGGCTGAACCTGTCAGGCACCCCCTCCAACAGAGATTTATACCTTGCATTATACTGTTGGGCAGGACGACCTGTATGAGAGGCACATAGAACCTAGCTGTCCTTGTACGCCTTTGCCATCTGCTTGTGGCAGAGGCTCCCCCTGCACGTGTGACTCTGCGGTCCAGATGTCCCTCATTCGCAGAGCCTTTGGGCAGCCCGTGACCGAGCGTGCTGCTCATGCTCAAACTCTGCTCCTTCTGTGCCCACATCAGACACAGGCATCCTATTTCCCTTCTCCCTTGCTGACACCAAGCTCTTCTGGCTGTGGCTCTCAGACTTCACGTGATGAGAGGCAGTAGTTACCTGGGGCACCGCTGTTCCACCGCTGTTATAAGCTGTAATGTCATAAAGCACCTCAAGATGCTGTTTCCTTCTGAGATGCCTTGACAAAAAGACAGCCATCTGAGCTCTACTGCTTCGCTTCTACACGGGGACAACCACCTGGGAGGCTTGGCTGCTGCTGCTTTCTGTGGCGCTGTAACTGCCCTGCTGCCAGGGGTTTCATCAGCATGGCTGTTGTGTTAGAGGTGTGAGTGACCAGGCAGTCCACCGGACAGGTCTGAAGTAGCTTCTCCCGATACAGCGCATACCTTGCCGAGCAAGCGTTCCCCTGATTCCCATCGCTTCTATCCCAGCGTAACTCCGTTCGTGTGTCAGTTCCTGGGAGGAAGGGCACCTGTATGCTCTTGAAATTCATGACATGTGTACCTGCCGCGGCTTAGCTGGGGTTGTTCAGTAAAAATTAGCTCTGTACAGAGCTGATGAAACTACTTGCACTTGGGCAACCAAGTCCTGTGTGTAGGAAGTCGTCTGGAAAGCCGTGAGGTCATTGTAAGATCCCTTGAGTAAAGAGACAGGCTTTGTGTCCTTAGTCTCCAGCCCGAGTAGAGACTGCTGCGGCAAGGAACTTTGGGAGGAGTAGGGTTTATGGTTGCCCTTGATGATGTCAAGGTTTTGTTCCAGCCTGAATGGTTCTGTGGTTCTGTATGTGTGATCCATCCCTTGTTCAGCGGTAGAGAGGAGATCAGAGGAAGGTGTGACCCTGACCTGGTCTCGTGCCCCCCACGCATCACCACACAGGGGGCAGTTTTGCCTTTTGATGCTCATTCATCTTCCCATCCTTCGATCTGAAAACAAGTTGGGGTTTCCTCCTTACGGTTAGAAATGCATAGATCCCTCTGAAGATGTAATCCTAGAAGAGAGCACTCCAGGGCCTGGCTGGACCTTGGGTGAGTTTTCATGTCGTGTATACAGTGACTGATGCCATGAAAAAACCCCTTGAAGTCTGAGTCGGGAAGCTTGTGGTCCTCACTGTAGGTTTGGCTGATAGGGAGCCCTTCTGTGCTTCAAAGCTTTGGTGAGATGTCAAACATGTTCGGTTAATTAGGGTTAGGAGCTGTCTCACTGTTTGCGTTTGTGACAGCAGAGAGCTAAATACAGCTTTGCTTACAGAGCCTCTCACTGGGAATGCACACAAAGCTGTTCCCTGTTAACTCCCTGCTTTGCTTGAAGGTTTTGGGATAAACGCTTTCTCCTCTCCCAGTCTCTACAGAGGAGCTATTCCAGGCCTTTATTTACCCTCCTTTCACAGCAGAGTTTGTCTAGGCTTGCTGGGGATTGTGCTAACTGCCGTCACGTCTAGGGTAAGACAGTTAAGACGCTCTGCTTGTGTGGCAGTTCTTCAGGGTGGCTGCTAACAGAGGGCTAGAGATCCGGATGGAACAGCACTGTTGATGCTGTGCCCAGCTGCAGAGCTCACGCTACAGGTAACTGCTAGGATGTGGGCGAGATCTCTTTGAGGGAGTAATTCCACATGTTGTCTCAAAGACAGGCTCGAGGCTTACCGACACGCATCAGGGTTCAGTGCCTCAACTGGGGTAGGCTGCTGCTACTCGACTGATTTACAGCAGAGGAGGGTCTGCTCCCTATGTCCCGGCTGCCCGACCAGCAGTGTTCTCAGAGCACCGAGTGAGGGAAGAGAAAAGGTCTCAGCCTGTTCTCTAATAACATAATAGACCTTTAATTCGATGGTCTTAATTTTATTGGCGACTCTTGTATGATGAAATGAAAACAGATTATCTGGATGAACAAGAAGAGGTCAGATGGGAGCGACCCGGTAGCAAATATCAAGGCATCACCCTGCTGTCCTCATTTAATAAAGGAAATAGAATCACAAACGTTTTTACATTCGAGGGGAGATTTATTTGACATCACTGCCAGCAGATGATGGATTCTTGGGAAAGCAGATGATGAGATAGTCTAGCAGATGAGAAGCCAGCTCCTCTATCCGGCATCAACCAGCGCAGCTGTAGGGATGGAAGGGATTCATTTCACCTCTTACGGCAGCCGAGCTGTCACTTCGGGCTGCGGTGCGATGTTTGAGACTCTCTAGCTTTTCTTTGACAATCTTTGCTTGCTTGCAGCTTCTCTGGCCCCGCTCTCAGTGTCCTGAGCAATCTCTGCACAGAGGTTAACTCCATACACAGTACATACTTGAGGGAAGGAGGGAGCTGGGCTCCTTGTCAGGGTGCAGTCCAGTGCAAAGCTGCAGGTCCAGCACACATGGGCTTGTAGCATCACATAAACCACGTGGGTGCTTAGGACAGCACAGGACTCAGCTCCGCTTGGCCACTAGCACGGCCGTCCCTTGGCCTGCCAGCAAGCAGTCTGCCAGGAACTCCATAGGCATAACTCATGTTATCGAACTACATTGCCGGGGCCACCTTCCCTTCCTCCTCGCCACCACCTCCTCCCAGCCCCAGGCAATGCCTCTGGGTGCTGCCAGCCTCTGCTGTGCCTTGCGCTTGCTGGCCCCTGAGAGCCAGCAGGGCCTGCCTGAACACATTGTGACCGCTGGGCTGGCAAGGCTGGTGACCTGGGCAGAGACAGGGCTCCATGGAGTGAGCCAGCAAAGGTTATCTGCAGCTCCCCAGGCCCAGGAGAGCAGGGAATGGAAGAGCTCTCTGGAATCCTGCCCGCCACATGTGAGACCTTGTCTGAAGAAGCATCTTGTCCCCACACCCCAGATGTGCAACCAAGCTTTCAGCCCCTCTGGGGCTTTTACTGGAAGCCTCCAGACAGGAGCAACTCTGCAACCTCACCTAAGGACAAGAATACCCCGAGAACAGAACAGCTGTCATACAAGGCTGAAGAGAGAGAGTTCAGATGCGGGGAAGCCAGACACGACTCCTTGACTGGTGTAAATCACCCGTGGTGGCCGCGATGTGTGCAGGAGAAACCCAGGCTTCAACAAAAAGCTGTCCAGAGCAACTTTGAAAGCGACTTTTCGGAATCACTGTCTGCAGATGAATCACTGAAAAAGAGCCCCCCAATCTGAGTTTATGCTTCTCTTCTCAGCCGGACGGGTCTGGTGAGGAGTGCAGTGCTTTTCTGTGTGTTTGCATGTGCTGAGGTTTCCTTTGGCCCTGCAGGTACACGGCCTGCAGGCAGACTTCTTACAAAGATGGGACCAGCCATCCCAACCTGGAAGGCTCTGTGGGGAAGCAGTACCCTCACTGCCCATCACTACGTCCCCCACCCCTGCACCAGTGGCCTCATTGTACCACCTCAGGGGGCGAGTGTGCTGCCACTGACCTCCTGTGAGCATCGCTCTGGCCAGCCTGCTCAGGGGTGGGGTGTCCCTGCCCATGGCAGGGGGGTTGGGACTGGATGAGCTTTCCAGGTCCCTTCTGATCCCTGATGATTCAGTGATTCTAAGATGATGTGTCAGAGCCAGCAGGTGCAGCAGGCTTTTCCCTGTGAAGTAGCTGCCTTTCCCCTGGGAAGTTAAACATTAACCCTTTCCATCTGAGAAGCCATCTCTCTCCACAGACACCCCCAGATCCAACCCCGTCCACTCCATTTCATGAATTTTAGTTTTCAGCTCTGTCACAACAGCAACAACAACAGAACGAGGTGGAAAAATGATTTGCCTGGAAAACCAGTTCTAAGTGAACTATTTTTATGGGGTTGGTAGCAGAACATCTTGCAGCTGATCTCCCTGCTTGAATCTCAGCAGTAGCTGGAGTCGGTGACGCAGGACCAGCCCTGCTTTACCGGGCTCCCAGGGCTCTCGCTGTCCTGCTCCACACCGCAAGCTGTGCCTGGTGCAGGGTGGGCTCTGCAAAGGAGGGCTGTTCCATCCCTGGATAGCACCCAGTTACGGAGGAAAAGCAGCTTGTACCTTAACGTGTTTCGCCTGGCAGGCATTTCAAAGGCTTCTCCTGTGAATCAGAGCTGCAGGCACTGTCTGCGTTTCCTTCCAGCAGAAGCTGGCAGGTTGAGCTGTGCAAAACTCCCTAATCCTGTTTATCTGCTGCTGCCTTCCCCGGAGCTACAAGGCTCCCATGGTCTCCTGGAGTGTTTCTCTCTGCCTTTACCGGAGTTGTGTTTGCCTGTTTGGAGGCCAAACAGAGGCGGGGAGGGAGGAAAGGAGCTCAGGGCTCTGACACAGCAGAGCTGGGGACTGCAGCATGCAGTAAGGCAGGCAGGCATGGTGGCACTCTGCCCCTTCAGCCTTTCCTGAATTAATGAACTCCACGGCAAATGACTCGTGTCCAGAGCAGCTACTGGCCATGTCGGAGGAATTCATTGCCCAAGGCTTCAAGCAGCAGAATTATATTAGGGAAAGAGTGCTCCCCATTGCCTTTTCCCTGCTGCCCTGTGGTCCTGATGGGGCAGGAGGAGAGTAGGGTGAGGATGCGCAGGTTGTAGGTCTTCTGGGCCAAATCTTGATCTCAGTGCCTCGAGCTGCTTGATGCAGAGATGCAGCTCTGTGCAGCGAAGCTTTGTAGCCCCAAGGATAAGGGGGCAGTACATCAGTTCTGTCCTCAGCCTTTGCCCTCTGTCCTTGCCAGGGAAGACTGCCGGTCTCATCCTCAGGGTTTCTGCTTGAAGCCAGGCCTGCTGGCTGGGCCACTGCTAGGGTATCCATGGGGATAGGGGTTGAGCTGGGGGAAGGACCAGGGGCGGTGGCGGTGGGTCAGGCTGCAGAAGAATGGAGGCACTGCTGGGCTGAAGAAAGAGGAAGAGCTCAGGCTAGAGCAGCCTGAAGGAGAGAGGAGGGCTTTCAGCTGTGGGTAATAGCTCAAGTCCTGTGCCACAGAGTGATGCTCACCTCCTGGACTGTAGACTGCTCAACTTTTCATGTGGCTGCTGTGGGCCAAGGTGTATAAAAGCCCTTAGGGTGCTCACGTCTCAACCCTCTCCCCTCCTGGCCTACAGATGCCCATCTGTGTAGGCATCCCTTTCTCCATGAGGTCTGCAGTGAGGGTCCAGGATGTCCAAATCCCACTGGTGAGTGGTGTGGGAGCTGGCACAGTGCAGTGGGGCGCTCCTGAAAGAGGGCTGGCGGCACACCCGTGCCCACATGGTGCTCAGCAGCTGTCAGAGGAGAAACTTGACTCTGAAACCATAGCAGCTTGAGCAAAGGTTGTGTGTGGGTATTGACCGTGCTGGGATCCTGACTGGATCCAGGTCACCTTCCTTCGCCCTCAGGGGAGGTGCATTTGGGAGCCTGTCACCAGGTTGGCAGCAGCTCTGCGAAGCACTGGCTGTCTCCTGTGGGGCTAAGCAGGGAGGCCACCTTAAGGACATCTCTAAACTCAGCTTCTTTCTGTTATTCATGACATTATTCTGCGTAATGAGCGTGGCTCGCGAGCGCGTTCTCTGGGCTGGCATACTGCAGGACCATATGTCACCGCTGGGACTGCCAGCACATCCACGCTGCCATCGTTCCCAGACTGTGTTATATGTCTTTCTGTTGGGAATCTGTGTAATTAGCTCCCCAGAACAGCCGGGGAGAGGAAGCTCAGTCTGTTATTTAGGCAGAATTAGCATCCTTGTTCTCTGTATTGTGATCCTACCGCTGCTGCTGGCAGAGCAGCACGGAGATCAGTGCTGAGGCATTCATTCCGTGAGCCTGCCTTCACTGCAGGGCTGTTTCTGCCTCTCTGCTAGGCTACGCTGTGGCCCCACACTGCTGCTGATGCTGTAGGTAGTAAATGCCCACTGCAAGTGGCAGCAGCAGGTTTACAGCCGCCGTCGGGGGGTCTGGCGAGCACGTAAGTTCACCAGCAGCACAACAGTTTGCTGCTGTTTACTGTGTTTTCCTCCAGTCTCCCAGTAGGCTACAGCTAGCATTTCTTACCCGTTGTGCCGTGGACCCCCTAAATAAACCTTCAGTTACCTGTTGAGGCAGAAGTCATGTGTGAATGTGCTGGTAGGGAAAGAGTGATGCTATTTTAGAAGTTAACGAGCCTGTGTAGGCTTCTCCGCTGTCAGCATTTGGCCTCCTAGCAGGCATGTCATCATTCTGTCACGCATTCCACTCTATTCCAGTGTTCTGTGCAGGGTGGTTCTCAGCCCTGCCTGTGCACAGCCAAAAAGCAGGAGGGCATCCGTGTCAGATGGTCTCCTGCTCACCTGCTGCTGGGAGCTTCACGCTTGTCCTTTGGAGGCAGGAAAGTGCTCTATCCCCAGGTAGAAAGGGTAGGCAGGTGCCTGTGGGTGGGTAATTAGGGGTTAGGGCAGAGCATCCCCAACCTTAGCACAAGCATGGGTCCTCCTGAGAGCATAATTTGAAGTCTGAGATGCGTGTGCAAGCAGAAGGAGAGCTTGCTGGATGCCACTGCAGTAGCATTTCTCCCAGACACTTTCTGAAAGAGACAGTGAGTCTAGTACTTGATTGGCCTTGATGCTTACGAACATCAAGGCTCTTGGCTAGAGCTGTTAACAGGTGTTTGGACACCTCTCTCATCCTCTTTCTTCGTCACCCCTGGAGGGGATTGTGCACACATGGCTTGCTTGTTACTTGGCATACAGCGAGTATCTCAAATAGGATAAACTCTCTTCTCTGCCTGACCAGAGCAACTCCTAAGGGAGTGAAGCTGCCTTTGATGTCATTGCCTCTTACTGAATTTCATCCAGATTGTCTAATAAATTCAAAAGTTACTCAGGTTGAAGGAGAGGATTGGAGTTCTTTGCTTCCATAGGAAAACAGGCAGTAAATCTGTGTGTGTGTTACAGAGAAGTGGAAAATGCAGTCGTGGAGTGCTAGAACTTCACTCCCTTGCTGTTTACTTGTATTCTGTGTCTAATACAGATGTTTTAACTGGTTATGGTTTCTTCCCTTTACCCTCTCTGCCTGCTTGGCCAGCCCCGTAGGATGCATGCACTGCCTTGCTCTCCATGCCTGCTCAGCTGCGCCTTCTCCTCAGGAGCCTGTTGTCCCTGTGCCGTGAGGGATGCTCTGAGCTCCTTGGTTACAAACGCAGCAGAGGTAAAGCAGGTAGTGTGCCAGGTGCTAGCTCATACTCCCCGGTCTCTGTGCTGAGCTCTTCCAGAGAGCCTCCTGTCCCGCTGAGTAGTGCAGTAATAAGGCAATAAGCAATAAGTGCAGTTGCGAGTGAAGCTGTGAGAGACCCCGAAACCAGGCATGGAAACTTCTTCCTCGCTCTGCAGGAGGAGCCTCACCTCCTCTCGATGTGTTTTCACCCTTGGGAAGGAGCGCAGAAGGGAAGGCTTTCATGACAGGATGCCAGCAAGCGGCAGCAGCTCCCTGCCCGAGGTGACACTGTCCACATCTGGCACCGGCTGCCCGCTCTTGGTTATCAAACAGCTGTGTAAAACTCACGAGCTTTTCAGGCAGTGCTACCTAGCTTAGCCCAGGATGGTTCTGAGGAGCTGCAGGAGGCACCACAGAAGCTGGGGGAAGGTTCTTGCTCCAGTCCCCTCCCGGAGAGGTGCAGGGGGAACGAAGTGGGGGGGTTAGGAAACAGGGAATTCCTCCTTTGCAGGAGGAGTTCCCACTGCTCCCTGGTTTCAGTGTCTTCAGTCATCAAGGGCAGCTTTAGTCTTTTGATTGGGCAGGGAGGAAGGTACTAGACCATAGCTGCTCTGGCAGCCCGGCAGAGCCCACTGCAGCAGTGTGCAGCTTGCTTTGTGCTGAATTTCTTCTTGGAGGGTTGATGGCCAGGCTGCCATAAAGAGGCACGAAGCAGGTCCGGGCTCGGCGAAGGAAAGTGCAGGTCAGTGCCAGCTCTTGTCTTGTTCTTTAGATCTCTGTATCAAAGAACTTCGTAACGAAGGGGAAGATGTGTTCTCAACTCGGGTTTCCTTTTAGATACGGAGGGGAAACTGAGGCATGACAGTGAGTTGTGCCTGTGAGTCACACGGCGTGTTGCTTGTCAGAGCAGGATGGGGACACAAACGGCTATGGCTCTCTGCCCGGTTTCCTGCGGCGTCACGCCGCAGCAGCAAGGCTTCACCATCCAGGGATGAGTGAGCTCCCTTTTGGAAGCGAAGGCAAAGCTGCCACTGACTTCAGCAGAGACAGGACTTCATCTGCAGCCCAGCTGGAACTGCCTGAGCACCGAGTGCTGACCGTGTGGGGAAGGCAGATGTGTTTGCAGTGCTGGGGTGCAGGTGCCTTTGTGACCACAGCTGCTGACTCAGGGAGGGATGAAAAAAGATGTGCAGTGTGCTTGAGTGTGAAAGGCTGGATTTGATGGCCCTCAGGGAGCTTGGAACAGGCTTCCTGGAGTGGTGGGTGATGCCCTGTGCTTGTCAGTGTTTTGGAGGCATTTGAACAATGCCCTTAGCGCCTCGAGAGGCAAGGTGGCCCTCTACTCCACTCTGTTTAGACCCCACCTGGAGTACTCTATCCAGCTCTGGGGCCCCCAGTATAAGAAAGACATGGACCTGTTGGAGTGGATGCAGAAGAGTACCACAGAAATGATCAGAGTGCTGGAACACCACACTGCTGCTGTGAGGAAGACCTGAGAGAGCTGGTGGTATTCAGCCTGGAGAAGAGAAAGCACCCTCCAGTAGTGCCAAGGGACTAGATGACTTCTAGAGGTCCCTTCTGACTCAGGGCATTCTACGATTGTGGATATCTCACCTAAAATCAAGGACAGTTCCCACCTCAGAAGGTTAATTCTCTCTTCAAGATCGTGTGAGACCGTTCTGTGTTGGCAATGCTGTCCCAAATCCCCTGGCCACACTTCGGGAACCATGTGGCCCGCCAAGTCCCAGGGGTTCGTGGGCCTGGGCAGAAAGCAGGGTCACTGCTGTTGTTGAGGGGTTAATAGAAGGGTGAGGGGCACAGATGTCTCACAGAGACCTGGTGCCTCCAGAGGCCTTAGTTCTCTGCTTTATAGCCCAGTGATGTGTGGCAGTTTGTACCTGGGAAGGACACAGACATGACTGGTTATATCTGGGGGGGCACTGGTATCTGCCAGCCCCCGTGGGTTTACTTCTAAGTTGCAGCAACTCTGGAAGTGCTCCAGAAGGAAGAAAGAGTGAGGGAGAAGCTGTGCTGCGAGGGAAGCTGTCAGCTGCAGCTGTCCTGGGAGGGCTGAGCTGATTTCTGGGCAGCTCCCAGCAGCTGCTTCAGTTCATGCAGGTCTGGTGTTTGTGGGACACCCTGTACGGGCTGGCCAGACCCAGAGTGACCCACTCCTCTTCTCTTTCTAAGAAACAAGCCCTGCCTTTCAACAGCTTTTATTTCCCTTAGCTCCTGTGCCTGCTCAGAGCTCTCCTGCCAGGGATCAGATCCTGTCCGGGACCGGGGTGGCATCTGCCTGCAGCTGTGAGGGAAGCTGAGCCCAAGCAGGAGTTTTCCAGAATAAGGCAGCCAGCACCGGGCGCCAAGACCTGCTTTCCAAGTGGGGCAGGCTGGGCTGAAGCCCAGGGTGCGACCTTGTGTGCACGGCACACTCCCATCTCGTGTCACCCGATGTCGTCCTGCTGCCGCGTGGGGACCCGGGCAGCTGTAGCTGGCCCCTGCATTGCTCCCCCAACCCAGGGATCCACACAGGGTGCCAGGTGGATTTTGCTAGCCTTCATTTCTCTCCGTCGCTGATGGTGGGGGTGTTTGACCTTGAACTGCTCTTCTTTTTTAAGTGGGAGCTTAATGTTTCTCGAGGAAAGATGGGTTTGCTCTTTAGGGCTTGGGATGAATCTGGTAGGAATCCTCCTGCTGTTTGATGCTGCCTGTCCTTCCAGACTGCACTGTCTCAGCCATACTCTGCTTTCTGACTGTGTCAGGCAGCGACCCGGGAGTAGGGACTTGTGGCTGCAGTGCAGAGCCGTCTGTTTAAGTCCCCCCACACAGTAGGCAGCTCTGTTTTTAACACATCGTCTCCAGCAGGAGACAATCCATGCTTGCTTTAAACTGGAATCACTCCTTTTCCACCTTCCACCAATCTTAATCATCCTGGCTTGAGCTGATGCTAATCTGAGGACAGAGTAAAATGCAAAGAGGCAGAAAATCAGCTCTGAGTCTGCTGCTACAAAAATCAGCTCCCTGGCTCCTGCTCATCAGCAGGCTCCTTGCTGTCGGTGCAAGCCATAACATTTTATTCTCCTCCTGGTCCTCTTTGTATCTCATCAGGTTTCGTTTGCTTTGGGCGTTCAGAGGAACAAGGTGGAAATGACAGAGGTGTCTGGTAGAAAATTAAGGATGGGGATATCCAGAAAAGGGACAGAGTAAGTCAGAGCCCAGAACTGCCTCGCAGAGAGCTGCACCCAGGAATGTGCCACAGTCTCACAGTGTCACAGTGCTGATGAGGCTGGAAAAGACCTGAAAGCTCATCCAGTCCAACCCAGATCCAACCCAGTCACCCTAACATCTGCCATCCAGCTCATGCCACTCAGCACCTCATCCAGCCTGACCCTGAACACCTCCAGGGACGGTGACCCGACCCCCTCCGTGGGCAGCCCGTTCCAAACCCGGATCACTCTGTCAGGGAAAAACCTTCTCCTAAGGTGAAGTCTAAACCTCCCCTGATGGAGCTGAAGACTGTGACCCCTTGTCCTGTCTGCAGTGTCCAGGGAGAACAGACCGACCCCGCCTGACTCCAACCCCCTTTTAGGGAGTTAGAGACAGCGATAAGGTCACCCCTGAGCCTCCTCCTCTCCAGGCTGAACAGCCCCAGCTCCACCAGCCTCTCCTCGTAGGGCTGACCTTCCAGCCCCTTCACCATTCTAGTTGCCCTTCTCTGGACTCGTTCCAGCCCCTCAACACCCTTCCTGCAGTTGCTCGGGTCAAAGACAGATGTGCAAGCTCAATTAGGAAACCAAAAGACAGGGGCCAGCCGAATGCAGTGACAGGACTTCGGGAGTCTGATGAGGCAGTGCCAGCATTCAGTGTCGGGTCTGTGGTCTGCCAGTTTCTGCCCCTGCCTCCTCTTGCCCTGCACGCGACTGTCAGTAAGGGAATCGCGGTGGCTGTCCTTTTGTCTCACATTGTGTAAATCCGAGGGGCAGATGTGGGTGCTAACGGTGGCTCTGCGAGCACCCTGACCTGACTCTGGGAGGGCAGGCAGGGTTTGCAAGAGCAGCGCTTTGGAAGTCCTTTCCTTTTGACCTCCTGATGCAATTAGCCATCTTCACTGAGAGACTCGCTGTGCGTGGAGCATCCCCTCCGAGTACAGCTGCGGCGAACGAGCAGAGATGTCTGAGACAGCACAAACTTGATTCCACGAGATGATCAAATGGCAGCAGGTTCAAAGTATGTAATGAGGAGCACGGGTTCACTGACTAAGCATCCCTAAAGGGACTGGTGCTTAATCCTTTCATAGCCTGTGTCCTCTTACCCCGCTGTGAAGGAGGAGGAGGCAGATGTGCTCTAGAGGAATGGCATAATTAAGAGTAAGTTTCATCTACTGCTAAACGGGTGTGAAATGGAACTGACCTTCTTGCTGACCGTTCTTTCAGGAGACCAGTGAGGGCTCCTGCTCCACAAACGGCAGTAAAGGCTGGCAGTCTCGAGGCGGCTGAGGCAAACAATCTCAAGCATTGATTTGAGTCCTGCGGGAGGTCTTTGCTCCCCTGCTCTCAAACATGCCGAGAAGCTTGAGGAGATACCTCCCCTTCCATGTACCTGCAGTACCGAAGCCTTAACTCTAAACCCAAGGTGGAGACAAGAGTTAAAACGTAGGTTTGTTGTTATTCACTGTGCTAACTGCCGTCCACTTGGGTGCCACAAGGAACTGCGGCTGCTACAGAGAGTGCAGGGGGCACAGTGACACTACAGCCATCGTTAGCCACCTTTGCAAATCCTTCCCTGGAAGAAGTTGTGGTAGTGAGAGCTGGGGTCCTGTGCCTTTGCAAATTCATTTCCCTCCTGGTTAGCAGCTCCACGGCAGGACGTGCTTACGAGTGAATTAAAGTGACCCCAGGAGCTTGCCATGTAGGCAGCACATGCACAGAGGGGAGGGTTTGAGTACCAGAGCCCCACACAGGTTTGTGCAATGCATGCAAACAGCACTGTGCTATGTTTCACTGATATTTTTATCCAGGCTGGGTCTTGTGGTACCAGCTCGTGTTTGTGTACCTACATACCTTCACACCTCTTTGCGTCACCCCAGCGTTGCCCTGTAATCTCCCTGGCATTGCCATGGCGTCATCCCTGCATCACCCATGCATCACCCTGGCGTCCCGGTGACCACACGGCTGCTTTATCTCCCTGATAGGCTGGGGATGTCCTGAGAACTGAACAGCTGGCAGCTAGTTTGGGATACTGCAAATTCTTGGTGCTCTTGTCCTATTCTGCCTCCCCCCTGCCCTGCCCTGCCCTGCCTCCCCCTTGGCTCTGTGGCAAGGGAGGTACCCAGCAGAGGAGACACCATCCAGGTTTGTCTGGCGGGTTTGTAGTGAGTGGGGTGTGATGGCCCTGCACATTCATCAGCTGCTTGTTTTCAGACTGGACCCATCTGTGATGTTTGTAGGGTTTTTTTCCTCCCTCTGCTCAGCTTGGGCTGCTTCGGGAGAAGTGGCACGTAGGCACACACGTCCTTGTGCACACTACACTTGTATAAACTCCATCAGGAAGTCATCTGGCCAAACTTTCCAGAGCTGTGCTTTAACTCTTCCCTGGGCAGGCTGTGCTGGAAGCCTGGGGGTTTCCAGGCTGTGTGGACACGTGCAGTCATCCTCCTCATTATTTATTCCCACTGCTCTCCTTCCCACAGGCGCTGAGCACATGGCTTTGCAGCTTTTGCCCCCGTCCTACTCCAGGTTCCCATCAGAAAGAAGTCCCTTTCAGCTGCACACATGGGCAGGAACACTCTGCCTCGGCTCTCCTGCAGCATGGAGTAGCAAAAGCCAGTGAGCAAAACGTGTCACAGCAGAGTGTGTCCGGGGGGGGCAATAGGAACGACGGCTGGTGGGGCCAGGCCGTGCTTGCTGCTGGTATTTCAGAAGCGTGTTCTTACCAGACATACGAGCAGCAAAGGAAGTTCTCACAGCCCTTAAATGTTTGCTGTGGTCAGGCAAAGAAAACTCAACCCCTTGATAGTGACCCTGGCTTCAGTGAAGACGTGTCTCGCTGTGTGTCCCACTGCAGAGAGGCACAGTCACACACCCACATAGGCACATCCTCAGGCATATGGACATTGCAGAGGGCTGAGACACAGCCCCCCTACCCCCATCTCCACCAACACCCCCCCGTGTGAGACTGTTCACGTAGGAGAAAGGCAGCTATGCATGCCCGTGACATGCTTGGATTAATAGTCCTCCTAACTGGCAATTGCAAGACACCAGTCATCTGGGGCTGTTGGTGCCTGTTACCTGCCCATTGCCAGTTTCAGTGGCCCTTACAGCATTCTGGAGCCTGCTGCACAGGGAGGAGTGAATGGGATTGCTGGAAACACTGTGAGCTTGAGCACAGGAGGGGTATCAGAGTTCATCTGCTGCTGGGCCAGTGGTGCCAGTCAGGTTTTGAGCCTGCGTACCTCCCTGTGTCAGCCTGGCAGACCTCTGCTGGAGATGTGCTAGCAGTACTGGCGCTCTGTCTCTCAGCTTACCCAGCCATTTAGCCATGAAGTGGCTCACAGGCATTTGTCCCTGCTCTAACCCTCGTTTATGAATCTCAGTTAAAAACCTGCCGTGGTGAAGCAGGCTTAGTGTGCGGGTCTTGATTCCCCTCCTGGGTGCACAGATGTGGATCAGCAGTAACGTAATCCCGGCTCTGTGCTGTCCGTTACAGTTAATTCAGTTAGCCTCGTGTTAATTTTGTCTTCCCTGCCAGAGTCGCAGGCATCTGTCTGAGACAGAGGAGGAGGCTGTGTTTGTGCTCAGCCTTGCTTCCACAGCCGTGTGACAGAAGGGATTCAACCAGCAGAAATCCCTGAAGATCTAGGGATGGCTTTTATGGCAGACTCGTCTGGTGCAGAGGGGAGATGTTGCTCCTCTTCAACAGCTGCTGGTGTGCCCTGAACAGGAAAGGAGCCTTCTGTGTCTGTCAGACTCCTCCTGAAAGTCAGGAGATGCTCACCACGAGTGCTTACCCATCTGAGCCGGAGGTATTCGTAGTAGCCCCTCATTGCCTCCTCTCCTGCACTCAGAGGAATCAGTCAAGATGTCGTGGTCCCTCAGGGAGGTGAAGGGACATCCGGGCTGGAGTTTTCCCTCTCTGTTGGATTGTTTCTTGGGCTTTCGCGTGGTGAACGGGCCATGTGCAGAGGAACCCTTGCAGTAGTTGCCCTGCACATCTGTGTCTCATTGTTAGGTCTGGGGTGGCATCCGACAGCAGATGGGTTTTGTTCTGTGCAAGTCGTTCACATCAGGGAACTATTTAAGGGTGGAAGCTCCCACCTAGCCTGCTCAGTTCTTTGCTTTTCTCAGTCTCTCCGTGGCAGCGGACAGCGGGTCTCCTTAGGGTGACCTGACCGCAGAGACGCCGCTCCGTGTGTGATGGCATGAGGACGGCTGTGCTCAGTCCTTGACAAATGCTTCCCCAGCCTGATTGAGGCTCCGGTTACTAAAGCTGTTCCTCTCAAACAACAGCAGCACTCAGGGACTTGTCTGTCTCCTAAGGCACCTCACAGCGACTGCTGTGACATGGCATAGTGCTTGGACCTTCCTCCTGGGAGCAGTAGAGGGAGGAGAGGCACAGCCTCTGGCACACACACACAGAGCCCCGTAAGGCACTAGAAGCGGTTGATGCTGCTCACCAAGGCCCTGTTTTACGTCTGATGGGCCAGAGTGAAGAAACTGCTGCATGTCCAGATCATAACACCTTCCTCTGCTGTTCTAGGTAGGCCGACCCTCCTCCACTGCCAAGCCAAAGGCAGCAGAGGCTTGCCTTCCAGTTCTGGTGGGCTGCAAATCAACGAGGTGTGCCTTCTCTGTAGTCGTTTACAAAATGTTCAGCAGAGGAAGCAGCACTGAACACCTAGGGCAGCTGGGGCAGGGCTGTGAGTTGACAAGGGCAGCTTGTGCAGACCCTGGCCAGGGCTGGAAGCACCGCCCAGGTCATTCCAGCATCAGGTTTGCTTTGCCCGTCTCAGAAGTCCCTGGGATAGGTCAAGGTAAGGATAAACCCCTTCCTGCCAAGCTTTAAAGGCAAACCTTAAGCAGGGTGAAACTGGCTTATTTCTGCCTGAAATCCTACATGAACTCATCCTTGATGCCACAGACTTCAGGGCAGGCTTCCCGGGGAGGCTGCTGGGTTTGGCACGCAGGCTTAGGGGCCGGCTGCAGAGAAGGTATCCTTGTAGGTGTAGTTCCACCTCCACCACAGAGCCTTTGGGATCAAGTGTCCAGTATTTAGGAAGTGAGAGGATGTACAGTGCTCGGTCCTGACCTTGCGGTGACCCATGGAGAACCAACAAAGATTGCCTTTAGCCACGCATGGCGTCAGCAGCGAGGAACACACACACACACACACCCCAGAATGAGAAAGGAATCTGATGGATAGCCCAAAGATAAATGCCACTCGAGGCAGTGCTGCCTCAAGCTGTTGACAGAGGCACCATTCAGAGAGGAGCTGTGAGATCTAAGTGCTTCTCTGCTTCTGGGTGGGATAAGGTGTCATGAAAACGCAGTTTGTGTTTTTGTTTCACCTCCCTCTTCTCCGCTCCTCTCCAGTGAGAGCATCCGTGCCGACAGCAGTGCACACAGCCTGTGGTGAGTGTACTGCACAAAAACATCCCCACATCGAAGGCTGTGCTGGAGTCTGCTGGTGCTGGCAAAACGGCAGAACCTGGTGATGCTTCCAGTGAGAAGCCCTGCAGCTCTCGGTTGAGAAAGAAATAATCCAAGGGAAGGGCTTCACCGTGTGCCCGTAGTCACCCTGTGGAGGGCGGGTGGTGCACTGCACGATGCTTCGGCTGACTTCCCGGTCATGGAAAGCACTGAAGGGTGCCTCTCCGGACAGGGAGCAGAGCTTAGCGTACACGATGGGACCAAAACGTGGCCCTGTCTCTGTGAGTGACGGGATAGTGCCCTGGCCTGCTGCATGCTTCCTGTTTGTGAAGCGAATGCACTCTGTGCTGGCGAGCAGTGCTGTTGTGCTATCCCACAACAGTTCCAGGAATCTCTGAGGAAAAGGGAAGGGGGAGACCCCACAGAGGCCCCTCTCTTCCTTGAGGCAGACAGCAGTCCTTCAGGAGGGAACAGAAAAGGTGGGATAGCTCTCTAGCACCTGGCTGCAAGAGAGGAGAAGGGCTGAGAGAAGAGCTGCGGTGACACTGAGACGTTTCTGTCAGAGGCACTCACAGAAATAACTGCTGCCTGTCACTCTGCTCACTAGATCATGTTAAGAATGCCTGAGCTGCATCATCTCCCTTGACAGACGGCATCAGAAGCACTGTGGAGAGCATAACCGTTGCCCGAGAGGCTGCAGATGGTTGGAGTCAGCCTTTTGAAGAAGCTCAAACCCACAGCTGCCAGGCGATTCATCTGCCTCAACCCTCATGTAGGACCTATGCCTCTCCCTAGGGTGGCTTTGGTGAGGTGCCTGTCTGTCAAGGGGGAGGGAGCGGAGCAAAAGAACCACAGCAGGGGATGCTCTGGGATGGGTCCTGGCTGTGAGAGGCTCCTGGCTTGGCTGCTGGAAAGAAAGGGTGTTACCAGAGAAGGTTCCACTGGACCTTGGGGAGTCATTGCTAAAGCTAACAGAGACCTTTGTGGAGCTAAATGGCCTCTTAAAACGCACCCCTCCCACCGTGAGAAACAGTGGCAGCACAACTGGTGAGAGGGAGAAGTGAATCCCGACTGGTAGGACCCGGGATGAGTTAGAGAGCTGGGGAAGAGCAGAGGCAGGAAGAAGGTAACGAGAGAAGGTCTGCAGCGTTCCACTGCTCTTCTCAGCTGTGTGGCGATGCCATTCATTAGGAAACATGAATCGATGTCACTGCCCTGCTGCACGCTCCCCAGGGAGCTGCTGCAGAGGTCTGGGATGCCTCCTATTTCTCCGTCAGCTTCTGCGCGCTCCCGCACTCCGCACGCACCGCGGGCTGCAGGGGTGGGCAGCCAAACGCTTGCCCTGGCAGTATGTTCTGCCCCGCTCATAGGCTGACCCCTGGGGTTATCTCACCAGCTCTCTGTCATCAGGCGTCAGCGGGGGCAAGGACTGGCACAAAGGAAGTCGTCGCACTCATTCATCTTGCCCGGAAAAGGTGGTGAGGGCAGCCCTGGTATCTGTGCTGCTTCAGAGGCACGCGTGGTGTTGGCACCGTCTGGCAGCCTAGGAGTCGCCACTGTAATCACCCGCTGGCAGCAGCAGGGCATTATCTTCACGTGAGCTCTGCCCATCGCCTGCCTGCAGGGAGAGAGGCTTTGTTCCTGCTCTCCAGGGGCTCAGCTTTCCTCTGCCTTAACAGCCTCCTGGGGAAGGTCGATGCATGCTGACCTGTGTGGTGGAGTGTGGGCTTCACTGGCCTTCGAGGCATCTGTCGCAGGCATGAGTGCTCTCTGCAGTGCAGGGCACAGCAAGGGCTTGGGCTGTGGTGGTACTGGTGTGATGCTTTGAGTCTGAGTGCTCAGTGCAGGGCACAGCAAGGGCTTGGGCTGTGGTGGTACTGGTGTGATGCTTTGAGTCACCGGCGTGGGTTCTGAACCCGTCTGTCTCCTGTGGACGCGGCAGGCCATGGCAAAATACCCTGTAGGACACATTTCGTAGTAGATAGAGGAGTCGTCCTCTTTGGGCACGTTCAGAAAGGATGCAGCTAGCCGTAAGGGTGGGTGACAGCCCCCCACACAGAGGGAAACCATCGGCGAAGGCGTTGATTTCAGCAGCAAATAGCACAACACTAGCTGGGGGATAAGGGATCAAGCCTGTCTGGAGCCACTGGTTCACTTCCACCACCCTGAAGGGTGAGTCAATGCCAGCAGAAGGGGACAGTGCCCCCAGAGTGCTCCCAGTCCTAATGACCCCCCTGTTTTGTGGTTTGAGAGGAGTCCCACCCTCTTGGTGCTGCTGTCAGGAGTCCCTGGGTCCCCAGAAATGTCTGGCAGGGGCTGCAGCCCTTAATCCAGTGGAGCCTCAAGAGCATCCTTGCCTGGCACTAGAGCCTCACGGGGTTTGGTGCGTCCACCCAGACTGCTGGAAAGTGAACCCTCAGTCCTGCTGACAGCCTCCAATTTCAACACTTCTCCTTTCTTTCTTGAAAGAAGGCAAAGGGGGAAAGAAGACTGGGGGCGAGGGTCAGGAGAGAGGCAGGAGGAGCTCAGACCACTGGGCTCTGCTCACGCTTCTCAGAAATGCTTCTTTGGGAATGGGGCATTTAAAAATGTTCCACTTGGATGGAAAATGCCTTATCTAGTAATAATAGTTAACCTTCTTCTCAGCTGAGCTGCCTAAAAGGATTTCATTTGGCTTCCTGCCACGCAGCTGACTGACAGCCCCATTCCAGTCCCGCAGCTGCACGCTGCTTGCTCTGTCTCTTTTCCCAGGAGCTGCGTGGGGAGCTCGGGCTCCATCCTCTGCAGCCTGGGATGGTCCCTGCTGCTGGTCCTGCTGAAGGAGTGGGTACTGCCAGGGACACGGTGCTGCACAGAGCTCACTGCTGCCTTCAGTTCAGCATCTGGCTGAGTGCTTTGGTCCTACCAGTCTGCAGAGTGCGGAGGGCTTTGGTTGAAGGGCACTGACATTGCCACTGGTTGTAGTCACTGCAGCCTGCTCCATCTTCATTAACACCTCCGAGACAGAGTCCCTTCCTGCCTCCCAGCCCTGTCTCCCACTTCCTTTCAGTGTCACTCCTTGGGGATGGGGTTGCAAATGCACTGTCCTCTCCCATCAGAGCCCTGGCTGCCTCAGTCCTCTGGTTACCCTTCCTCAGCCTGTCTGTGGTCTCCTTCTCACTGCTCCATCTGGCCGGATTCAGAGAAGACTCCAGTTCCTGATGGGCTAGCCCGGAGCCATCGCATCAGGAGGTCAGCTCAGACAGGCAGAGGAACGGGTCAGACGTAGGAGGGCTCTGATCCGTGCGTGCGTGCATGGCATGGTCCCCGCAGACGGGAAGAGTGAAGGACCTTCTGCCTTTCCCCTGCATGTTCTGGAAGCCAGGATTTCAAAGCTGCAGTCAAGCCCTAATGGATTACATGCTCAGCACAGTCCTGGGACTGAGCTTCTGCCCCTCAGATAGATGGAAATCAGTCACAGGCAATTAGCAGTTTGCCTGGGGTCCTTCTGCAGATGGGCAGTGTCTGCTCTCAGACTCTTCTGGCCTTGTTAGTCATTAGACCACACATCCTCTTTCCTCTGCGGGCGGCATCCTAACTGTCCTGCCGGGGTGGAAAGAGCACAATCATCTCCATATTTATCTAGGAATAAGTTTCCCACAGCCCCTTCGAGCTCTTTTTGTTTTGATTCTGAGGTCTTGTTTCTCTGAAAAGTTAAAATAAACCTCCAGCTGCAAGTGCAGAGCTTTTTTGAGCGCAGGGTTTGCTGCTGGGTGAGCCTCTCAGAGAAAGGACTGGGAAGGAGAGCTGAGCTGGCCAGGCAAGGCTGGTCAGGTGTTCCAAGCGCAGTGTGACGTTCATTCCTTGCAGAAAGCTGTCTGGGTCTCTCTGAAGTTGTGAGCACTGTTTCTCCCCCTTCTGAGCAGGATCTTCCCAGCCCTTTGGCTGGCTGTGCAGCACCAAGTCTGGCTTCATTCTGCCTAAGTCTGTGCTGCTCCTGAAGCAGAGGGAGATCACAGGTCACTGACCATCTCGTGCTCCCCACTGGCCACCTGACCGTCTCTTGTGGCCAAACCAGCAGTGCTAAGGGCAACTCTTAGCATGTCTCAGTGCCCACCAGGTACTGAACCACATCTCAGTCATCCCACTGCCCAGCCCACAGTGAAGAAACCTCCGTCCTTCCACGCCTTCTTGCCCTTTCAAGCCACTTTGAAGCCAGTGCCACTTCCACAAGAGTGTGGTGGTTTTGAACAGCTTTTCAGATTGTTCTTATCTTTCTCTTTTCCCCTTTGCTCTCCAGAGTCACTCAAGTGACATCGATGGCAGTTGAACAGAGACTTGACCTTCTCCAGGCTTAAACCAGCATTTAGAGCGTCCCTTTCATTGCACATCGGTGCAGCTGAAACTCCTTCCGTTGGGAGGGCTCTGTCCACAAAGCTCTCTCTGCAGGGAAGGGCCTGTTTGTAGGTCAGTGTAGCCCTTTCCCCCAGACAGGCTGTGTTAGAGTTATGCAGTAACCACCCAGAGGATTGCTGCTGCTGCTGCTGCACACAGTTGATTTTTAAACCCTGAACTTTGCTTTTACTTGGTGTCTCTTTGTTTGCCAACATCTTGCCCAGCTATCCTGGCAGCGTGGGGTGGAAGTGCCCAGCTGCTGACATCTGGGGAGACCAGGAGAAAGGGGCTGTGCGCTACTAACCTGTGCTGCACTGACATTTACCCCATCATGGGGAGCACTGCAAAGGGCAAAGCACCTCTGTGCACAGAGACCCATGGTGGGAGCATCGTCATCTAGCACTGAAGCCCACCTTCAAATGCTTCTTCATGGCCTGAAGCTGCCAGGGGAGGGTTAGGTTGGATGTTGGGAAGCCCTTCCTCATGGAAGGGGTGACCAGACACTGGAACGGACTGCCCAGGGAGGATGGAGTCCCCATCCCTGGAGGTGTGTAAGGACAGCCTGGCTGTGGCCCTTAGCGCCCTGGTCTGGCTGACGTGGTGATGTCAGGTCACAGGCTGGATGAGCTCAGAGGGCTTTTCCAGCCTCAATAATTCTGGGATTCTGTACAAAAGAATGAAGCCCACAGTGGGCTAAAGATGGACCAGGTTAGCACTTGAGTTTGGGGTACTCAGATACCTTGGAGATAAAACTGTCCCCGTGTGTTTCACTTGGCTCTGTGGCCCCTAAATGGCCATGAGCTGTGTCTCCACTCTGATCAGAGCTGCCCCAGTGAGCGGAGGGTGTCCTGAGAGCCGATAAAGCTGCATTCCTGGGCACTCACACATTCTGTTGGGTAGCTCAGCGCTAGGATTTCAGTGCTTGCAGTCAGCGGAAAAGCCTGTGGTGACTCACAGGGGCAGGAATCCTTAAGAAAATAAGAGTGCTGGAAAGTCAACACTTCCTCTCCGTTATCACTGCTGGCTGTCGGAGGGGGCGAGAAGCAGTGTGGCAGACACGGCTTCTCCTACCCCTCACTGGGTCAGGTTACACTGCAGAGCGAGGAAGGCACCTGCAGCCCCCTGTCCCCTGCCAGTGCTGCCTAGGACAGATGTGCTGGCATCAGCCATCACTGTCTGGGTCAGAGAACACATCTGGGTAAGTGCTCAAAGCAAGGCCATTAAAGCATGGCCTCCATGGGTCATGTAGCACCTTCTGCTGCACCTCACTCAGCACCAGACACAAAAGCCCTAGGAGACAGTGGCAGAGATGTGGGCCAGTTGAGATGTGCTCCCCGGGTCCAGGCATCTGCATCCCCATCTGTTGCTGGGACTTCCAGTCTGTTTCCCTGTACCTCTTTTGCTGCTTCAGTACAGCCAGCTGTTTCCACCACAGCTGCTCCTGTCCTGAGGAGCACCCTGGGAGCCCTGCACTGCTGCCTCTCCTTCCCTCTGGTTCTGTGCTTACCCTGTGCTGGACACGGCAGGTATCCCCACAACGATCAGCAGTGCCAGTGCCATCCCTACCTGCAGGGCTTCCTCTTCCCTCTGCTGTCATCATCCTCTTTTCCCTTCTGCATTTGGTCAGGCTCTTCATCTTAACATTTAAAACTGGGCTGAGCAGCTTCTGCTCACAACTCAGCTCAACTTTCCTCCTCTTCCCATCTTCATGGGACGGCCACAGCCTCCTGTCTTCTTCCCCTCTCTCTGGCTCCCACCTCTCATTCCTTCAAGCTGCCTCCTGTACCCATGAAGGGTCTTGCTGTCGCCCACTGAGCAGCTTGCCCCTTTCCCCATGCTGCCCCTGAGCTTTCTTCCTCCAGCTTGCCTTTCACCGAGCTCTCTGCCCACGGTTGTTTGCTCCTCCCCACGCAGGCAGCCCGCTCTTGCGGGTTGTGTGAGCAGCGTGGTCCATGTGCAGAGTGCACCCGCTGACCCAAAAGGGAAAGAGCAGGGGTTCCCGTGGAAATGCTCCCGTCCAGTGCTCCTGGAATCGCTTCTCTTCCTTGTCTTTTTAAAAAGTATAGACCTCTCAGCAGTGTGGTGCCTGGGGGGGTGTTTGGAAGGATGCACCCTCCCGCTTCACCCCATTACTACTCACAGGGGGTTGCTAGGTGTTGCAGTTCATTCAGAGAAAACTAGCCCCTGCACGGAGTGGGACACGCTGGAAGCTGCAAGGGTCACAGCCGAAAATCCTGCTCACCTCCCTCGTGTTTGTCTGCTCCCTGGCTAAGCAGGGCCAGGCACCCCCAAGCCTCTGCTCCCTTCCTGCTGGGCTCCTGTTTGGTTTGTCCTGGCAGCACAATAGGTGCTTAGAGCCCCTCAGCAAACATCATCAGGTGCCTGTTCCTCTCCGGCCGTGTATGCTGTCTGCAGTAGCAGTAGGATGCAGCCCAGGACATGTCTGGATGCCAGTGCCTCTCTCTGTGCTCCAGACTGAGGCTCTCACACAGGGTGTGGGGGACCTGGAGCCAACTGCTTCACCCCTTGAGGGAAACCCAGCTCTCCAGCCTCTTCCACAGAGTCCTTACCACATCTCTGTGCTTTCTGGGAGTGGGTTGCTCTTAGTCCCTTGTGCTGGAGCCACTCCACTCTCCACAGGCTTTTTAAAGAGCCAGGAGCCAAAGACAGGGTGAACTGGGACTGAAGAGACTCCCTTGTGTGGTGGGACGTCCCGCTCCCACTGCTCGGGCTGAAAGAGCCCGTTCTGTGCTTTGACCTCAGAATGCTGCTGCTGGATCGCGATGGCTTTGCGATGCCTCCTGAAGGGTGGGCTGCTGAACACGGCCCGCACGCTCCACAGCTGGCTGCACCCCTGTTCCCTGTGAACAGCCCGAAGAGGGATCCTGCCTTAATAAAGCCGTAACTTAGAGACAAGCGATAGCAGACACAAATCTTGATGCAGAGCAGCTTCTCACAGTCCCTGGGGCGAACAAGATGATTTTTGAGTTAAAGTTACAAAACAGAGGGGAATTTAGCTCGGTCTTCTTTGTTGTGTCTTGGCCACAGAGTCAGAAAACCGCTGACTGGTGTGGGTCAGGCAGGACCTCAGATGACATCTGGTCCCAGGCCCTGCTCAAGGCACAGCTAACATAGATCAAGCAACTCAGGGGCTTGTTCAGCTGGGCGCTGACTATCCACAGGGCTGCAGACCAGTCAGCCTGCCCCAGTGCACCCTCACTCTCACAAGAAGAGGAATTTCTCTGGTATCTAATCAGAATTTCCCGGCTGCAGTGCGTTCCTGCTGTCACTTGTCCTGACCCTGTGCATCTCCATCACTCCCTTATGCCACATTTTTGGCTTGTGCCCTTGAAGTTCTGGCCGTTGAAAAAGCCAGCTGTTGATGTGGCATTTCCAAAGAGCCAAGAGAGCGCTCAGCTTCTTGCCTCTGCAACACAGTGCTTGGCACAGGAAGCTTCCAGTCTGAGAGACGGAATAGATACCTGAGTCTTGGTGCCCAGCCCACGGGTCTGACACGTTCAGCCCACTGGCAAAGCTGGCACAGTGCAGAGAGATGGCCATCCCACACGGCGAGCTCCAGAGAGAGCTTTGCCTTCTGCTGGGAGTATTCTCACACTCCTCACTGGAATGTGTGGGGCATTTTCATCTACGGCCAGGCTGCTGGATTCCTAACGAACAGCTGGAAGTGCCAGCAGTGCCCTTGGGTGCTCTGGTGACAGGACTGAGCCCCACAGAGCGGTATGAGGAAGGAGGTAGTGCCACAGAGGGAAAGGGAGCAGAGGGATCAAAGTCTGTGCTGATTCTGTGTGATGCAAGCAGTGCAACCAGAGGGTATTTCCACCCTGTGAACACAGGCAATGCAGGAAGCCTGGCCTGGGGTCCCGAGCAGGCACACTTCCATGGGGAAGGGGGAAAACACAGGGTGATAGACTCAAAACTGCAGTCCTGGTGGCATTTGTTTTCTCAGAGCCATGCAAACTCTTCACAGCTTGGAGCCCAGCTAGCAGCGAGATTGCCTTGGAATTACCTCTGCTCTGACTCATGGTGCTTCTGCAGGATGCCTTGACTATGATGTTACTTCTTCCTGAGAGCAATTATTAGAGAAACATTAATTTCACTGCTTAATAGAATGTAGGCATTAGAAATGCCAACTGCGAAGGGGGAGGCAGTCAGCATTATTTCTGCAGGGCCCATTGAATCCATGTGCGTGGTCTGGGCTCAGCGTCAGGTCCCAGGGGCTGGATGCTGAAAACTGGGGAGCTGCTGACTGATCTAAGCTGCGGAAAGCAGCCAGGCCTCCCTCCCCTGGCACTCACAGCATACTCACCAGAAACAGCCAGACAGTGCCCCGCGCAGCACTTGCTCACTCACTGTCACATCGTGCAGGATTAGGCCCCTCGTGAACTGGCTCGAGGTGGAGCAGCTCAGTGCAGCAGTGGAGAGCAGATCCATCCACAGAGCGAGCTGGCAGTTGATCAGCTTGGACAAAGGAGACTCCTTACTGCTTATTCGAGCAGGTTACTTGTGGGTGACTAGCTGTGGCTCGTTTACTGTGCCGGGCTCCTGCACACATCTTAGGACCAAGGGGCTTGTTCCTGCGGCAGAGGCAGAGCGTGTGAGGGAAGACTTCTTCGTGCATCAGCCTCCTGCATGACTTCCTCCTCCTGGTGCACAGGCACAGGGATGTTCCAACCCACAGATGTCTGTGTCCGCCTCTTCAGCCGGTGGGTTTCTGCTGTCGGGGTTGGTGGTAGAAGCAGAGGCACTTGTTTTACCTCCGCTTGTTCAAAGTCTGTAGCAGTTAAAGCAGAATTTATCCTGCTTGCAGCTTCGCATGTCACTGCTGTTTGCTGACCTGGCAAACACATCCCTGTGCTGGCACTAGTGTCGGATACCAAGGTTCTCTTCCCCAGGAGCTGGGACAGGAGGAAGGTGAACGCTGGATCACAGCTGCTAGAAAGGAAAGCAGCCGTGATGCAGAGGCTTTCTTTTTGTTGTTGTTTCCTCTTTGTGCATAGACTAATTAAAGTCAAAGCTTAATGCTGGTCACTGAGCAGAAAATCTAACCTAGTGGGTGGGCAGTCAACCCTGCCAGACTCAGCGCATCCACTCTGGGGGGTCATCGGAGGGCCAGCAGAACGTGTGGTACGCACTCAGTCAAGGTCTGCAGGCTAAATAATTGAGGATGCTCTGGTCTCCTGACTGCGTGGGGCTGCTTACGCAGGAAGACACCGCAGCTTTGGGACCTGAAGAGCACACCACCACAGTCTGCTTTCCGCGGGTGCTGTGCCTCCTCTGCCGTGAGCTCTGGACACCAGGTGATGCCGTGGCCAAAAGCCTCTCGGCCTCAAAGCAGGCAGAGTAAATCGCCTCTTTGCCTGCAATTAGAGCAGGTAGGGGATTTATTTCACTTACGGATTCAAGGACTGGAGATGTCAGAAGCAGCTCATGAGAGCTCGTTAGGGAGAGAAGCAGCGCTACTATTACTGCCTGTTAAACCCCAGCTCTCGGTTACCCCAGAAGAACAGGGAAGACAAAGTAATTATGGTTCTGGCACGGTTAGCCCTGGCTGAGGGCATTTTCAGTGGAGCCAGGACAGACAGCGTGCTGTTTCTTTCCAAGGCAGTTGAGACAACTGCACGCGGAACAGGGCTCCCCTCTGCTTTTCGGAAATGCAGCTGGTGAACAGCACGTGTAACGCCAGCCAGCTGCTGGAGCCTGTCTGGGAGAACCTGCAGGGTGACTTTTAGGTGGACAGGACAGCAGTTGTCTGAAACTATTTTGGATGTGGAGTACAGCAATTATCCTGGCTCCAGAGCCAGGATAGACTCGACAGCTGCAAGGGCTTTCAAGGATAATCAACTGCATTAGCCAGGGAGCCACTGGGAGTTAAAGCTGAGCCATTTGGGAACCTCTGGGAGCAGTCCTTCCCCTCAGACTGCCCCAGGGAGAGGAAGGATGGAGGATGGGACGCACAGCCAGCCTGGCTTGCTCCTACCTGGACATTCAGAACTGTCTTTTAAAAGGCAGGAAGGAGAGCGTGGGGTGCCTCCTGGCTCAGGCACGCACGCTGTCTGCCTACGCACGACTCGCACTGTCAGGAGGTCCAGCAGCAGAGGCCAAGAGACCAGGACTTTTCCTGGGGCAGGGAGCTGGCAAAGTATACAGAGCTCCCTGCTCATGGCCTTGGCATGAGTTAAATGGGACAGCAGGCAGCAAGGGAAGGGTCAGGGCTGCCAGGAAAGGCCTCCTCTGGAGGGTCCATGCTGCTGGGCAGAGCACGCTTAATGGCAAATGGCAGGAGGCAGTTGTGTCGCAGTGTGCCCGCAGGACTGCTGTGCAGAGCAAACCTGAGCAGCCGCAGAGCCCTTCTGCTCAGCTTCTGGCCAGGGCCTGTGCCAACAACACATGGTGGTGCCTTACGTGTGTCCACGTGTCTCCTTGTGCCGTGCAGACACCCTGCTCCTGTCAGGAGGGTCACATCCATTACAGGCTTTGCAGATGGAGGAATGAAGGCAGAGAGAAACGAAGGGCAAGAGCTTGTGACAAAGGGAAATGAGCAACTGAGGCAGAGAAAACGTGAACGCTTCCATAGTGCAGTGAAACACACACAGAACAAGGGGAAGGTGGTGCAGTCTGTGTTCCCATCAGTTTTTGCTTCATTCTAGGTTAAGTGTTGCTCTTCTCCTTCCAAGGGCTGTGGCTAGCCCCACGCACCACTTGCTCTAGCGTGAGAAGTCCAGGAGGAACCCCTGTGTCTCAGTCCAGCAGGGGTCACTGGCGATTTTCTTGCTTTTAAAGCCTTTGGAAACTCTTCCCCTTGTTTTTTTTCTGGAAGATTGGTCCTCCCAAGAAAACATCCACACTGTGGGTAGGAATGCACTGTTGGAGCAAACTGGGAGGAAGGCAGAATGTCCTCTCACTAGGCAGGCAGCCGGGCAGGTGCAGGAGTTGATCCGGTGTAGCATCCCTTGTGCCACGTTGGCTCAGCGTTTACAGAAAAGCTTGTGGCCAGCAGACCGACTGCGGCTGTGAACACCCAGATGAGACATCCCAGTACAGAGGAGCTGCTGCAGACTCTTGACCTCTTGTGCGAGTGCTTGATCTCCGTGCTCTCCTGACAGCTCAGCTCCCAAATGGGGCAAGACCCAAGGAATTGCTCTGGAAAGCCAACACTGTCTCCTCTGCCTTTCTTCAGGACTGTAGGTTACAGAAACACAGGCAGGATTTCACTGCAGTTTTGTGGCTGCTAAGAGGTCTGGGGTTATCCTGACTCTGGGGAGTGGGGTTATCCCTGCCTGTGGGTGTGGGGAAGGTGTCGTTTCCTACCTGGACAAGTAAACAAGCACAGGCTGGGAGAAACACAGGCCAGGGAAGAGCACTAACCATTAACATGCTGCCAGGATGAGCTGCACTCAGAGCTGGTAAGCCAGATGCTGCTGCGAAGCAGATGGGTGCTCCAGAAGCAGAGCAGCAAAGCGTCTTTGCACGTGTGCATCTGTCCCTCCTTGGCCTTTGCAGTCTGGTGGAAGGATGGCTGGTATCCACAGCTTCAGAAGAGGGGCATGGCCTGGCTCTGTGGCCCCTCTCCAAGCTGCTCTCTGCTCCAGTGTATTCCTCACTGCGTATCCATCACCAGTCTCCAGCTTCCTCGTGCTTCTCCAGTGACAAAGTTGCCACCATCCCTCCAGGCTGGGACCCAGGCTTTTTTGCTTTACGGGTATTAGGGTGACTGGTTTGTGACCTGCTAGGGTTTTACTGTGTGCATCAGTTACCTTTCTGTGAAACAAGTCACGGCTGAGATTGGAAAGGCCAGCAGCCTGCACCAGTGGTGGCTCTGCTGTTTCCCTGTCCTTTCCAGTGACATTTGCTGGGGCCGTGCAGAGCTCCCTCTGTGTCAGGACGTGATGATACGCTGGCTCAGTTGGCAGGGGCATATCCTCTGAGTGTTCGTTCCAGATGGAAATACGAACTGTCAGAGTGTTGAAACCCTCTGTATACGGGGTGTCTGCTCCAGTGTCGTCGTGGTTTACCCTCTGTCCTGGGCTTCAGCAGTCTGTCTAGGGGTAGGTAACGCTCCCTGTGCCTAATGATTCAGAGGGAATTCCTACTCTGCCTGCACACACATGTTGTTCACATGTCTGAGAATGAAGCCCTGGGAGAGAAGAGCTGATGGTGACTGGGGTGGTGTTCACAGCTGGAGTGGCCTGTCCTGCAGAGACCGCTGAGTTCTTGCCTCATTTGCTGGTGCATGCCGTGATTCACTGCAAGCTTGTGTTTACCCATTTCGTGCGTGTTCTGCGAGACAGTTCATTTCCCTTCCCAGAACACAAGGAGAAGGACCTGCCTAGCACTACAGGCGCTGGCTGTGTGTCTATCCCTGTGTGGCTTATCACTTCAAGCTCAAAATGGGCTTGCTGACTGAAGGAAACGCTGACCAGTATCACTAGCAGGCTGAAGACTTGAATCCCAGGCTGGCCTGCGTTCGATGTCACGAAGTATTGGAATATGTTCATGCAGTCACAGGGATAAATGCATAAATGCATTCACTTTCTGATCCAGCCTCCCTTGCTGTCATTGACGAATGAAGCTATGGAAAGGTTTGCCTTTATTGGCACGTGTGACGCAAGAAGATGCCTCTGGTAGCCTTCCAAACCATGTGCTCTATTACCGTCTCGGCCCCAGCTCATGACCCCTGACGGTATGTGCCCTGGCGGGGCACTGCACACCCGTGTGTACACACAGATCCCCGAAGGGGGTTTTGCACTGGAACCCGGTGCAAATCCGTGCACATTTTGTATTCCTTCTTTGTGCTTTTCCTCCTTCCATTACAAGTGATGGAATTAGGGAATGTCAGCTCAAAAAGCCTTGCTGACACGAGGGAACTCCCAAAGGAGGGTTGCACTGGCTGTGAGAATCCGTGTCTTGGAGTTCAGCTCCTGTGCAGACGTCTGGGTGACCAGACGTTTCAGGTGAGTTCAGCCCTGACTTTCTCACCTTGCTTGCCGTGAGAATCCCCGTGTAACCAGGTCTCTTCCTCATGATGAAATGAATGAAGGTTTTGGGTTGGAGGGGACTTTTCAGTATAATCTATTCCATCTCCCTGGCCGTGGGCAGGGGACACCTTTCACTAGATGAGGCTGCTCACAGCCCCGTTCCAACCTGACCTTGAACGTTTCCAAGGATGGGGCTTACACCCCCTCATCGGGTAACCTGTGCCAGTGTTTCAGCACCCTCATTGTAAAATATCTCTCCCTTATGTGATCTGAATCTGCCGTCTTCTAGTTTTAGACCTTTGCTCCTTGTCCTGTCACAACAGACCCTGCTAAGTATTGTCCACGTCTTTCTTAGGGGCTGACTTTAGGTACTGAAGGCCACAACAGTGTCTCCTCAGAGCCTTCTCTTCCCCAGGCTGAAAACCCTCAGCACTCTCAGCATCTCTTCACAGCAGAGCTGCTCCAGCCCTTTGATAATGTTTCTGGCCCCCTCTGGCCCTACTGCCACGTCTTTCCTGTGCTAAGGGCCCCAGGGCTAGGTGCAGTACTCTGAGTGAGGTCTCATCCGAGCAGAGGGGAATAATCACCTCCCTTGACCTGCTGGCCACAATCTGACCTGCTGTTTTATGCCCCTAGCAGAGTTACTACTTAAATGACTGCTCACAGCATATGGACTCCTACGCTTGCACAGTGTAGTGACTTCTGAAGCAGAGTCTTACTGAACCAACTCCTCAGTCTATCCGAGCCACAAAGTTTAGTAGCTACAGATTGGATTGTGAGTGTTTTCTCTCAGTAGGTCGTACGAGACCGGGGGACCATCTGTCAAAGGGAACAGCAGAAATCGAGCAGGGAAATAAAAGCTCTGCCACCGTTCTTCTGAGAGGTGATGGCTTTTGACAGAAGCAGCCTGAGCCAATCCATACATTGATCTAAACGTGTGTCAGGAGTGCTTTCTGAAGACAGCAGGTCCTGCTGAGTACAAGGACAAAGCCGTGTGCTCCCTGATTGTACCGAGAGTGGTAGCTGAAGTATGAACATCCGTCTTCTCCAGTAGCACAGACTGCTTATGCTACCCCAGAGTTAGGGCTCTTTTGAAGCAGTCACTGAAGAACCATCTGGCTTCGTGTTGGAGTTGCCTTGTTGGTGCCTGTCCTGTCTAAGACATCTCCAGGATGTTAACAAACAACTCCATCCAAAATGTTCTTCCATGCTTCTTGTCACCCGTGACTGCGTGTGTTCAGACACCATACGCCCTGTATTCTGCCTTTCTGGAAGCTGGGCGCAGGCCTGTGTGCCAAGAGATGCGCCTCGCGGGTGATCGTTCATCGGCTCTCGCTCAGCCCCTGGGACTGAAACCTAACCTGCCTATACATATTTGAACGTAGGTTGTCTTAGCGTTGCACTCACAACCCACCTCCCTCACTCCTTCCTCACTGGAGTCATTTCATCGGGAGGGGATTATGAAGCAAGAATTTTGCTAACCCCTTGCTCTCCGAAGCATTATTCGTCCATCGCAGCCTGTGCGCAGAGCCGGTAGGTGCAATTCTGTAAGGTGTGATTCCGTGCCGGGGTAGAAGTCTGCGGAGCTTGTTGGACAGCAGTAGTGCTGTGTGTCTGGTGTGAGTGGTGAAGACCAGCTCCCCAGCGTGTACGGGGTGTTTGACCTCGTTTCAGGAGCCCACATGCGCACCCACAGTGCCTGAGAGCTCCTGACATTCACGGTCCACAAGCTGGAGTTCTGTTCTCATCTCTGCTCCGTCTGACTTTGCAATTGAGAGTGGCAGAGATGCAGCTCCTCTCTGAGCTGAGGGCAGGATGACAGCTTTCCTGACGTCGGAGCGGGGGGTTACAGCAGTGCGTCTGACACAGGAGGGGACGGACTACAGTCCGCCTGACACAGTAGGAACTACAGGAGATGTATACGTAACGTAATACCCAGTTCCAGAGGAGGACAGTGAAGGTGCGGTGCAGCTGGCCTTCCCCGCTCTGGAAAGTTGCGTTTCTCACCCAAACCATCTGTGCTGTGTGGCAGGAAATGTCAGCCTCAGATGAATCTTTAAGGGAGGATACCTGGTTTCCCAACGTGCGCCTTCACTGCGGGCTCTCAGTAGCGGCTCAGACAATAGGTGGATATATCGGGTTTTCCCTGTGGAATAACTGTACCGCCAGCACCGTGCTGCAAGCCCGACCTGTGTTTCTGTTTTCTTTCAGAGCAAGCGAAGTAGAGAAAGGGAGGGGAGGGGGTAGAAGCTCCTGACCTTTTGCAGTGCAACAGACAAACGCCGTTAATAGCCTCGCTGAAGGAGCCGGTTCGCACCCCTTGCCTGGCAGGGGCACAGGCGGGCACAAGCGAGTGAGGCAATTACTGGTGATACCAGGGAAGCAGTAGGCTTCCCATTTCAAACTGCAGCAAGAGCACAGTGGGTCTCAGATGCTGACACATGAACATAGAGGAAGGTGACGGGGATCCTTACTCATTTTGGCCCTGACGGAGGATGTGTAGCTTCCACGTGAATCACTCACAAGTGAGGGGAGGGGAGGCTGGAGCAGAGGGCCATCAAAACTGCCACACTGGGGTCAGTGTTTCCAGCAAAGCCATCAACAGCGAACATAGGTGTGTGATGAATTCCATTGTCTCAGGCTGCTTTCCTGTCGGGCATGTGTCCACTGCACCCACAGCCGCGCTGACACGGCACTCCTGTAAAAGGCAGTAGGGTGATGCTGAAGGGCTGAGGCTGAATTAGCTCATTTTCTGCCCTCTCGTGTTGTCCCTCCAGCCCAGTATGGGGGCAGAGATACAGTCCCCAGTGAGAGCATCTGTACTGGCCAGTCTTTCCCAGACAGGAACACCTCTTGGCAACCCAGCAGATACAAAGTCAAGGGTTACAGCCTTCAGTCTTCTGGGTTGCCCGTGAGAAGGTTCTGAAACTTGAGGGCTGCTTCCCACTGATGCCACCAGGCTAGCACAATTGCCCCAGCCTTTTCGCAGGGATCCCAAAGAGAGGAGTTCCCAGACAAGGCAAGGGAAAAGGGAACAAGAGAGTTTGACCTCCAGTTTTGGCTCACTTAGAGCTTGAACGTAGAGCTCTCACCAGAAGCCCTGCCTCAAGTTCAGGGTGCCCTGAGGCTCTGAAACCACTAGACATGGACCAAGTGTCCCAACTCCAGCCTGACTGCTCAGAGCCCACACAGGGCAGCCTCTGCAGCTTGTGTCTGCTCCAGCGTGGCCTTTTCACACAACTGCCCTTGCTGCAGCAGGGGCTTTTTCCAGCACTGCTTCCAAGCTGCTGCTTGTTGCATCCATTGCACTCTGTCCTCCATAGCTTCTTCTGTCTTGGGAGTCTTTGCTCCTTCGCAGTCTCCAGCTCTTTTCTGGAGCCCTGGGAAGATCTGTAGTTTCACATTACAGAATGAGCAGGTAGGATGCTGGGCCAGAGAAAGGAATGGACAAGTTCACAGGATCAGATGGATCACGGGCACATCTTCCCCCCACCTCTGCTCTCATATCTGAATTCTGCTTAGCATTTATTGTTTGCTTTGGAGTAGGCAGCTTCTGACCAGTCCTCACACCTCTGAACTTCCCTGCCAGGCACGGCCTTAAAAAACCCCAGACAACAGAACAACACATGAGCTAACAGAGCATGTGGGACATTTCAGGGAGCGGTGAAGGAGTAATACACCCTCTCAACATAAACTGCTGGCAGACAGCAGCAAGGCTTTGTGAGTACCAGGAACCTGCCTGCCTCTGTCTGACATGTCAGCTGGAAGCTAGGGGGGCTAATACCAAACATCCCTGGTGTGAAAGATCACGTGTAAGAGCTGCCTGTTGTGTAACTGTGCTAAACCCAGAGTGTACGTAGCTTGCTTTATACGAGCTGTAAGATTAATCACCTAACTGCCGTGTGAAGAACGACCTTGCAGTTGAAGCCCTTTGCCTGGGCTGAGGACATAGAAATGCATTTCACAGCTCTGGCACAGCTTGCCACGTCACAGCCGTGGATGGGCACGGCGCTGGCTCTTGTAGTCTTTTCACCCTCCTTTGGTAAAGTAGGAAAATCCAGTGGGGGAAATGACATCCTCTCCTTACTTACCCAGTGTTCGCTTTTTCAGTGAAGGTTCTTGGTGGGCAAGTGCCACTTCCACTTGGTAGTGGCCTCTATGGTAGTGACCCGTAGAGGTAGCTGAACTCCATGTGATTCTGCCCCGGGTAGGTGCTTACCTGGCTAATGCTGATGCTCACAGGAAACAGAGATGTACTCAGCCCTGGAAGTTGCTGGAGTCCTCTAGTCAAGGCCATCGGTACAACATGTGCCTGACCTCACGGGACACCTCGCAGAAGGATGTTTGAAGAGGTGCTGAGCAATTGCAGCTTCCACTAAAGTCATCAGAAACTGTGTGTGCTCACTCTCTCTGAAAATCATCCCGCGTGCTCTGAAATCTCTTTCAGCTACATTTAAAGGGTCGTGCTTAGGTTACCACTGTGTGTTTGCTTTTACTGCTGTCACCACCTGTGGTCATGAAGCACATGGATAGAAACCCAGTTCAGAAGCCGTTTTTTCAACACTGGTTGTTTAGCTTCTGCATCTTATTTATCCCGGGCAATGGAAATAACCTGGTGCTCTTCTCCTGGTACATAATCTTCTCATATGTTTGTTACCAGTGGTCAGTCTGGTTCACGTGCTGGAGCAACCAGTGGAGCACTACTGGGGTGACAAACACAGAAGGGAAATGATGACAGTAAAGAAAGAGGCTCTCAAGGGCACAGACCACCGTGTTTGTCCCTCCCTTAACGCAAACTAAAGTCGGAGCATTGGCATTAACAGCAGATTTTGTGGCAGTTACACTTAGGGAAGTAAAGAACCCTTAGGTACCTGCTTGAGAAAGCTCTTTAACAGCCCCAGATAAGGATGAGTGCTGAAGGGGAGCTCTGCGCACCTTTACTCTGCAAGACCAGCTCAGTGCATGATGTCAGGGAAAGGCCGCTGCCTCATTAATTAAGGTATGTCATAAACGTGAGCGATCAAAGATCGCTGTTGTGATGGTAATTACCTCACTGATGCAATGCTGTGACCAAAGACATTCCAGTGGTCTGACGTGTTTCCTGGATACCGGTGTGGTGCTCTGAGTAAGGATATGCCAGCTCTAAAGTATTTCTGCCCCAATTGCAGTGGCAGCCTGGATCTTTTCTAATTCAAAGACAGTTTAAAATCACATTAGAGATAGTCATGCACCTTCCCCCCTCCCCAAGATAGCGCTTTTGGCTTTACAATAAGCTTACAAGTGTTTCAGCTGATCATCTCATCGTCTTGACTTTAAATGGCACTGTGCTGTTTGGAAAGAGACCCTTCCATTGTACTCCTTTGGTAGACCAGGGTCTAACTCGCCGTGGCCAGGAACGACACGATTGACTCCATCAAGGTTTTACTCAGGGGAATAGAGCAAATGATGGGACACCAATGATAACCCAACAACAAGCAAAACACTACAGCTACACTGCAAGCAGTGCCCCAGCAAACCTGCCAGGCTGACTAACTGCAGAGGGTGGCATGAGTGGAAAGGAATGCTTCCGCTCCTCCCTTTTGTTTTCTTTTCACCAAGTGAAGAAAGTCGCTATTGTTGTCAGCTTGTTTTGAAACTGATAGAATATGCTGAGTGAAACGGCTAAAGAGAGAATTGCTGGAAATATCTGCACCATGAGTTCTGGAAAGCATCAGTCTTCACGCATACTGCCATCCGTAGACCACGCTGCCCTTAGGGAGGGAGCACAGGGCTGCTGCAGTGGAAAAACTTAGCTGTTGAGTCCTCCCAGCTTCTCAGTCTTCCTGGAGAAATCAAAGGAACACCCATGTGGAGATGCTTTGGAAAGTGCCTCCCAGCTCTACTGTCTTTCCTACCCTGGATACACAGCTGGCTCTGTAGTTAAACCTCTTCTGAACACGGGCACTTCTCTGAGGTGATGGCTTCTTCAGGATATCCAAAACACCAGAGGGCAGCAGAAGAGTTGGAGCAGAAACAGCAGAAGCACACACCTTCTCAACAGAAGCGCCTCTCTGATGGTGAAGCGTGATTGCCCAAGGGGTTCGTAATGCCACGTCAGTATCGATTCGTAGTGAAAGTGGTGGAAACATGATGTCGTTCTGACACTACCAGAGTAGCCACAATGGCTACTCTTCTAGGCAACACTGCTGGAAGCTGCTGTGACCCACACGTGAAAATGGAAGAGAAATCCCAAAAGGCTGCCGAGAGTAACAGATGCAGGAGTAAAATAGTTCTTTAACTCCAAATAGATCGTGCAAGTGTTTTAACTCCTCAAAATTATCTGCTCTCCCCTTCTCTGCAGAAGCTCTGTGCACCCCACTCTGTGGACTGGAGAGTGTGGGTTTGTGTGAGTACCTTCCATAGACAGCAGCACTCACCAGTTCTTCGTGCCCATTGCATCGAACTAAGGTAACTGAAGTCAGGATAACAGATTCTCCTCAGTGTGGCCCCCCGATGAGGTCACTAGGCAGGCCCATGGCACAGGAGTATCCCTCTCTCCATGAACAGCACCAGATCCCATCCTCTTCCTCCCAGGCTGTCTCGAGTGTTCTTTCTGAACAGACCGGTTGTGTTCACCATCCTAAAACGCTTAATCAATTTCAAATGAAAAGAGCAGCTATAATTAAAGGAAGGAAAATCCCTCCGCAGTAGAGGAACCATTATTAAGGTAATTTTTTTCTTTAGAACTCCTGGGGCGCTGCTCACATGCAGTCACTACTGTGAGTGCTCTTCGTGCGTCACCTCCTCTTCGTGAGCCCCGCGGAGAATATACTGTTAGGGTAATAATAACAACAACAACAACAATAATAATGTCAGCCTTCCACGTGAGTTATTCAAGGCACTGTGTAAGCACTAACTGAGTGTAACAATAGCGCGGGCTGGCTGTGTGGTTAATCCCTCTTACAGGGAATGGCATAGCAGTCCTGTGACCTGGGTTGCACCACTGCCTCCATGGAAGCAGCTTCGTGTCCTTCGGCTCACGTCCACCATGTCCGTGAGGCGCTGCCCTCTCCCAGCACCATCCAAGCTGTGCGGCCTGTCTGCTCGCAGTAGGGACAGCGTGTGTCAAGATGAAGTTGGGAGTTAATTTTGGTTGGTATCTCTTCACAAGAGGCTGCAGCCTCACTGGCCTCCCAATGTGTCGGTACCCATGTTACGGCAGGTAACACGAGCAATATTGTTAGTTAGGTAAGAGAAGCAGAGAAGGCCTGCTGGCTTCACGAGAGCGTCCCAGTGGATCCCTCTCAACGTGTTGATGACACACAGCTCCCGTAGCGTGTAATTTATAAAGCATCGGTTTTGTCATCCCATCTTTAGAGTAAACTTAACAAAACCTGGCAAACAGCTTGCTTTCCTCCCGTAGCGGCTCCCTTCTGAGCCCGTCAGAAGCCATTATGGACCCTCAGGAGACCACCAGCTACAGGCGGCAGCAGTCCTGCTGCTTGCTTTGGGATCTTTGGCATGAAGCTGGCCTTCCACCCAAGACTTCGCCGTATGTCAAACCAAATTCACACGGTGCCTCTGGATGGAAAAAGAGGGTCTCTGCCCGCTGTGCTGTTGGCCACGATAGTCAGGCTAGGGCTTCAGACTAAGACAGCCAGCCAGCCTTCCAGTCAGGAGCCCAACTGAGCACTGAAGAATTACTTGTCCAGAAAAAAAGCACTCTGTTAGACAAGATGAAGTTGAACAACAGACAGGGCAGCATCGTTCAAGACTTGTTTACAGAGGCTACCCTGGAGTTTGAGGTTGAAAGCGCAAACATCTGGGGCACTTGCTGTGTGAAGGATGAAGATCTCCATGGTCAAACACCATGCATCTACCGCTTCACCACCTCACGGGCACCTCCAGGATGCTGAGGTGCGATCTCCATCCACCACGTCGGGTGTGCAGAGAGTAACTTCCTGAGCCTGGCTGCCAGACCGACAATAGCACCGCGGTGTGTTCAGAACAGGTGAGTAGGTAGCCAAAGCATCGCAGCACTGCGGGCACCTGTGCGGGCTCGTTATTAGAACTTCCCTTCCCGCGTACGCCCAGCTGGCTGGTGGACCCAGCCGGTTGCTGGCCCCAGGCCGGGCTGGGCCCAGTCTCGGGCGCCGGAGGGCAGGGTGGGCAGCAGCCCGCCGCAGCTCACCTCCCTCCCGCCCTGGGAACAACGGAAACGGCCACGGGCCCTGCGCGGGGGGCAGGCGGGTCAGTACCCCGCTGCGGGCACCGCTGCACCGGGTGGGCGCGGAGGGAGCACTCAAGCGCTCGAGGCTGCTGCCGG
>VZRI01004544.1:96172-126880 GCA_013397515.1 Upupa epops
AGCGCCCGCGTCCCCGGGCGGCGCTGATGGTGCCCCCCTAGGCGCGGGGAGCACAGCCCGCCCCACGCCTGAGCCATGGTGATCATGTCGGAGTGCACCGCCGTGCCCGCGGCCGGGCCAGCCCAGCAGCGGCCTCTGCGAGTCGGCTTCTACGACATCGAGAGGACCTTGGGGAAAGGCAACTTCGCTGTGGTGAAACTGGCCAGGCACAGGGTGACCAAAACGCAGGTGAGTGCGGGGGCCGGGAACTGCGGGGGACTGTGGGGCGAGGAGCCGGTACTTGCGGGGCAGGCGGCCGTGGGCTGCCGCTGCACACCTCCGGCAGTGAGTGCAGATGGGGAGAGCGGCGGCCAGCTTCGCGGAGTCCCGGCGTGCTCATCCTGCCTTCCCCTCCGCACACCGGCACTGGCTGTGGCTTTTGGTTCACGTTTTCTCGCTGTGCTCAGCAGAGTTCGTGCTAGATTAAAACCAAGCAAGACTCTATTGAAAAGTAGAGCTTCTGAATGCTTCAGTAGCTTCGTTGAACTGATCGTACCTCGCTGAGAAGTCCAGCGCAGGTTCTTTTGAAGGCTGTAGATGGGTTTAATTTTTTCCTTCGATGTGCATACTTCCAAGACCGCAGAACTTTGGACTCGGATGATTTTAGCGGTGTTTTCCGACGTAAACGATTCTAACTAGCAGTGCTATTTGCAGAAATCATTGATTGTATTTATATTTTTAGCGTGTGTCAAAATCGGATCGGTTGCCACGCAGAAAATAGTTGGTTACAGGGGTCTGTTTTTCACTGGCATGTGATGGATTAAGAGATTTACCGAATCCTGTCCAGTGTTAATTTCTGTTTGCTACCTTCGGTATAATCCTTCCATGTAGAAAAGAGAAATGAAAACATTCTGTGTCGTGAATTCTGTGCAGTTCAGAAAGACAGAATCAGCTTTGTCAGCTCTGTACTTTAAAAGCTACTTTACTTGGATTTTGTGAGTGTTGTGTGCATGCGGGGGGGACGGAGGGGGGAGAGAGATGTTGGGGTTTTTTCTGTGAGAGATCTTAGCAGTAAGCAGACCCATTTTATAATACCTTGGGTGGTTTTCTTTTGTTCTTTTTTAACTCTGCAGGTTGCAATAAAAATAATAGACAAAACAAGATTAGACCCAAGTAATCTGGAGAAGATTTATAGAGAAGTTCAGATTATGAAGCTTTTGAATCATCCCCACATTATCAAGCTATATCAGGTAAGAGGTCAGTTTTGAAGTGCGGCAGGCAGATGGGATGTACTTACATGATTTTACATCAAATGTTTGCAGAGAGAACGCATGCTTCGTGAAAAATGTTTAAGCTTAGTTTTTTTGAGAGTCATTCCTTGATCGAGATTCCGGGCTGTTAGGTAGCTTTTTGACAAAATGCGTTGAACATTTACAGCTGAAGCCAGGCTGCAGGTTTTTTGGATGGAGGAACTGATTAGCTGAACTTGTTAGGATTAACTTGCCTTTCCTAACTCCTCTGCTTTTCCCGTTTAGAGCACTGGAACTTCTGTTCTTTTGATAAGCAGAAGACTTAGGCTCATGTAGGGTAGCAGAGAAGAAAGCTTGAAAGATGAGTTTGCCCTAAGTGGAAGGCATTTAAAATGAACAATTAAACTAAATCAATTGAAGTAGAAAATCTTAAGTAAAAGTCGAGTTGAAGAATTTGAACCCTGATCTCGAGTAGAAAATGAAAAGTCAGAAACTGTTGGTATCTTAGGAAGTGTCAGAAATTCCCTGCTCGGTTTTTCCATCCCGGTTTGTGTAGTTTTGAAAAGGAATTTGAAATCTCTCTCCTTGCAGAGTTTCACAACATGAGTTTTGGTTTAGATGTGGTCGGTGTCGGCATCGGTGGGTGGGTATTTTTAACAGTAAGATCACAGCAGAGTGTTGTGCAGAAGGCAGGATCGAGCGCAGGGCCGCTTTGCAAATTGTAAATATCTGATCCGATTAGCATTTGGTGTAAGTTCTTCTTAATCATCTTAGGTAGTGCCATGTGGGTTTAAGGAGATGAGGTATCGCTGTCTGTCTGGACCTGTCTAGAAGGGCAAGGGGGGGAGAGAGGATTGCATGGATGAAGCAGCAGGCCTGAAAGTCCCTGTTCAGTAGTAAACACTGCCAGCTGCGATCTTACCATTGGGTTCATTAGTTTTACCTGTTCCTTTTTTTAAAACTAAAGTTTAATCAACTCGAAAGGCTGAAGGGCCAGAAAGGAAGGTGCTTGGGCATGGCATTAGTTTTAAAGAGCTTGACACACACGAAGTGCTCGGTATTTATAGTATTAACCATCATAACAAAAATGACTCTGTGTTCACGTCTGACGTCACCGTTGCCCATAGGGCAGTGTAGGCTATACAGGAACATTCTAACAGTTCAGCTGATGGCACTTCAGTGGAATGATGTGGGTGAAGAGACTGTTTTGAAGGTTTTAGAAAAGCAGGTTAAATTCCATGTAGTTGAACCACTTCACTTGATGGAGCAAATGACGGTGGTGGTGACCATAAGTGAAGTTTTCTTTTCTTTGTTGTTGTAACTGATGCTTTACCTGTTTGGTAGAGACGGAGAAGCAGGGATGGAATTAGATGACATACCGATGTAGGGTGTGTGTTCTTGTATTATTTCATCATTGTTTTAGTTTCAGCACAGCGTCTTAATTTCATCCAGCTGGCAGCCTTCCCAGAACACTTTCCTTCAGTTTTTTAAACTGGGAACCTCTCTTCCTTTGCTCCCTGTTTGTTTATTTTCGTTTCGTGTCTGTGTGTACTTGTAGCGAGGGGAGGAGGAGAGTCTTTGAAAAAGGTTACTCTAGGAGCCTTGCAAATTTCAGCCTTTGAAGTAGCATCGACTCTTGTTTGATTGTTAATCTGTTGTGAGCCTTCTGCTTCCCAAACAAAATACCCACTTCTGGAGGGAGAGTCAAACTCTAGGGAAACCGTGCATTTTCAAATCTGAAATGCAACTTCTGAAAGGTGTGCCGTGTGTCCAGTTCTGGGCCCCTCAGTGCCAGAAGGACACAGAGCTCCTGGAGGGTGTCCAGCGTAGAGCAACAAAGAGGATGAAGGAAGGAGAGCAGCTCCCTGATCAGGAGAGGCTGAGGGAGCTGGGCCTTTTTAGCTTGGAGAAGAGGGGGCTGAGGGGTGACCTCATTCATGTCTATAAATAGGTGAGGGGTGGGTGTCAGGAGGATGGAGCCAGGCTCTTCTCAAGGTCATCTGGTGATAGGACAAGGGGCACTGGGTGCCAGCTGGAACAGAGGAGGTTCCCTCTCAATCTCAGCAGGACCTTCTTCACAGTGAGAGTAATGGAGCACTGGACCAGGCTGCCCAGGGGGGCTGTGGAGTCTCCTTCTATGGAAATGTTCCAGACTCTCCTGGCTGTGTTCCTGTGTGACTTGGTCTGGGTGATCCTGCTGTGGCAGGGGGGTTGGATTTGATGATCTCTTTAGGTCCCTTCCAATCCCTCTTGATTCTATGATTAATTAGGAAATGCTCAACATTTCTCGTTCTCACTCATTCTTTGGGTTTGGGTTTTCTTCTTCAAAGGAAAAGAAGCATCAAAGCAAATTGATTTTTGGATTGATGGGTGAATGATGGGCAGTATGTTAATGGCGTTGATGTGCATCAAGCACTGCTGTTATGCAAGCGGCATCCTACTGTCACTTGCATGGTAGTCCTGCTGTGTCCTTGGCCAACACCGAATGAGAGCAGGCTATTTGATATTACTTATTGATTTGTCCAAGTTGCATGTATCTCTCCTGATAGCAGGACTTGCTGGCCTTGAAACACAGGCAGGTTTATGTAAACTTATAAGTCCTTGCATGTTTGAAATCCATCAGATGAATCATAAAGCCTACATGTGTATATTTCACTAAAAAGTGGAATTCCTGGGAGTGTCTGAAGCCACTGAAGTGTTCATCAGTTATCTTGTGGAGATCAGGTGGCATGGCAGCGGAGAAGAACAGTGCTATGGGAAGCCATTGTATATTGTGGGCACATAAGCATTGATTTGTTAGCTTTTTCAATACCGGTTTGCTTGGAAAAAGAGCATTGTGGTTCAAAATGAGATGCCTTTACTGCCAGCTGCTGCAGAAAGTGAATAATTGAGCTGATGTGTTTGAGAGTACACTTAGAGAAGTGAATGAAAGCACAGAGTTCTGCAATTTTTTAAGCATGCCCGCTCGTGTCTTCGCAGGTAATGGAGACAAAGGATATGCTTTACATTGTTACTGAGTTTGCAAAGAATGGAGAAATGTTTGGTAAGTCCTTGCTGCTGGAGCTAACAATTCTTTAGATTTAGAAAGTATGCCTTTATTGTTGTCATTCCTGGGTAATATACGCTGGATAAGAAAGCCAAGGTTGATGTTGTCAGCTGTCAAACAGCAAGTACAGCGCCTGCAAGACGATGACAGATTTCCTCCAGGTGTTTCTAAGTCCTGCACCTCTTTTGTCTTGCAGATCATCTGACCTCCAACGGACACTTAAGTGAAAGTGAAGCACGAAAGAAGTTCTGGCAGATTCTTTCAGCGGTGGAATACTGTCACAGCCACCACATAGTGCACAGGGATCTCAAAACAGAGAACCTTCTGCTAGATGCTAACATGAATATCAAGTTAGCAGGTAATAGGATGTACGTGGCTACTCTATAAACAGCAGTAGGCACATGGTCAAATCTGATCTCCCTAGCACGATCCTGTAAATGTATTCATGGTAACTGAAAAATAGAAGTTACTGGTGTTTGTCTGAATGCACTCTCAGGGCAAAAGACAGTGGTTTAAATTAATAGAGGACACAGCAATACATCTGTTCCCCTTTCTCCATGCCACTTCTCAATATTACTACGTAATTGATTTATGTCTTACCCCAGACTTTTACCTTCATTCCAGATTTTGGCTTTGGAAACTTCTACAAGTCAGGAGAGCCCCTCTCCACTTGGTGTGGAAGCCCACCTTATGCAGCTCCAGAAGTTTTTGAAGGCAAGGAATATGAAGGACCTCATCTTGATATATGGGTGAGCTTGGTATTCCTTGGAAATAGCATTTCATTGTCGATGAGGGTCTGTGTGCTTTCAAAATCACTTGTACTAGAGTTGTTCACAGCTGCTCTTCTCTATTGTTAGAGTCTCGGAGTGGTGCTGTATGTCCTTGTCTGTGGTTCTCTGCCTTTCGATGGACCGAATTTACCAACTCTGAGGCAAAGAGTGCTGGAGGGACGGTTCCGCATCCCTTACTTCATGTCCGAAGGTGCTTTATTTTGATCTGTAATGTTAGAAGAGGGGTTACAGATGAAGGAATGGCTGTCCTCTACCTTCTTGGGGCAGTGCGAGATGGGACTGGTTTTGCAGCTGACAGTTGCTTTGTCTTCATGCATCTGGTGATTTCTCTAGTGTAGTTGAGGGACTGGTTGCACACATTTTCTTCTCTGGGCTGTGCTTTACGATGCCTCTAAGAGGCTGTCACTTTCTTCCAGAGAGTGTCTCTGGATTACAGAAATACCTGACACCACAAAGGAGAGAAAGCAGGATGTTAATGAGACTAGCCTGTGATGCTGAGACGTGTGTAGTTCTCCTAAGGCATTTTAACTCTGCGGAATGTGTATATTTCAGTGTGGCTGTGCTGTCAGAGAGAACAGAAACAGTGGGGCTTAGCAGTGTTTTCTAAGCACTTCAACAGTCTAGTGAGAAAAAGGAATTAAAGAGCGTTACCACCTCTCTCTGATTTGGATTGGAAAACAAGCGTATGTACCACCACCTTCAAGCAAAGAGGTTTTATCTTTTGAAGCCTGACCTTTATCCACTGTAGCCCCAAACAGTTTTGATTTCCTGGTTACAAACAAATAATTAGTGTATGTCAACCAGGAAGTTGGATGCGATGGGGTTCTGTACTGAATTCTGACCTAATTTAAGTGGGTGGAACATATTAGACCTGCATCTGCTGAAAGCTAGCTCTCCTACAAGGTGCAGGGCCACCCGAAACCCGCTGGTATCTAGCACAGCTTCATTTCCAGTGGTGATGTGTTGCTTTGTGAAATGTGTATGGGCATTTCTGGTGCTGGGCTGACTATCTGCGAGGCATAAGCTGCTCAGAAACCTTTATTTCCTGTTTTATTGTGTATTACGCGTAATACACTGGGGCTGGGAAGGTTTCTTAGCAGTGACCTAGGGCTGGACTGTTACTGTCACTCACCCCTTGCTCATGAGCTTGCCTTTTGCCATGCAGACTGTGAAACACTAATCCGACGAATGTTGGTCGTGGACCCAACGAAGCGAATAACCATTGCCCAAATAAAGCAGCACAAGTGGATGCAAGCCGACCCGTCGCTTCAGCCGCAGCAGTCTTTGTCCTTCTCCATGCACAACTACAACTCTAACCTGGGAGACTACAACGAACAGGTCCTTGGGATCATGCAAACGCTTGGCATCGACAGGCAGAGAACTGTTGAGGTGAGAAGTGCTTGCCTGTCAGATACTTCTTCAGTGCCTACGGGAACAGCAGTGGAGCAGTCATTGAGCCTTGATCCAGTGTCATGATGTAGTAGAATCTTGACTTGTCTTTATTTTTAGTGGTTGAGTACACCTTAGTGTTGAGTTTTGGCTGTTAACCTGTAACTCAGGGATCCTTTTAATGTCTTCCAGTCTCTGCAAAACAGCAGCTACAACCATTTTGCTGCGATCTATTACCTGCTTTTGGAGCGCCTCAAGGAGTATCGGAGCAGTCAGCTGTCGAATCGTCCAGCAGCTGGCCGTCAGCAAAGGCCGAGGAGCTCAGAGATCAGCAATGCTGAGGTAAGGAGGGCAGTTACTGGGAAGCTGTGCCTGCCAGCTCTTTCCTTTTTTCTACCCCTTGCCATGGGAAAATGTAAGAAGGTTGCTCTCAGGTTTCTGACAGCCGCTTCTGATACTAGTGCACTCTGACACAGCCTGCTGTCGTTCAGCAGGAGGCTGATGGCTCACTAACGGCCTGTTTCAGGTCATGATCTAAAAAAATAGTCTGCCCACAGTGCAGGTCAGTAATGAGAAGGTTAAGCTTCTCGTGGAAACGTTCCCTCTTAGGCATGGATTGGTTATACTGCTCTGTTACGTACCCCCTGGGATCCTCAGAGGCACACCATGAGTCAGTTTGTGTGTTCTTTCTGAAATTGTCTTGTTCCCTCCTCTCCATTCCCTTCAGAGTGTGCTCTGGGTGTCTTTTCAAACTGTATTTCCAGTCCAATTGCCTGACTCAGGAGAAGGAGCTCTGTGTTTGTGTTGGCATTCAGAGGCTGGTTTCCTTAGCTTGCATAGAAAGCACTTGGAGAGAGGTTGCATGGAATGAGTTTGTAAACTTTCTTGAGTCTCCAGTACCAGAAAAGTCACGTGAAACCGGTGTATATGATGGTTTCTGTGCATCCCACTCTCCCTCCAGATGCCTCAGGACAGTCTCACTAGTGAAGCCCTGCGATCTTCTCTGCTTTACCAGCAACCTCAGAGCATGATTCAGCCATCCTTGCAGGCGGAAATGGACTGTGACATCAGCAATCCATTACAGGTTGGTGTCTCAGCTAAACTCGGTGTTACTCTTTCCCCCCATTGTTCTGCCAGTCCAAAACAATAGGTTTTGAGACTCATGTTCTCTCCCTCCAGTCTTCCCTTCGGGGCTTGGGCATGTTGTCATAGGAGCTTATCAGACAGCACGCCTACTGATGGCATGCCACAGGGCTGTGATGAGTATGGGACCGGCGCAGAAATAAGCGAAAGGCCTTTGATGGTCTGACGTGTTTTGCAGCCTGTGTTCTTTCCTGTGGATTCCAACTTCAATGGGCTCTTCCGGAACCGCTCCATCTCGCCCAACAGCCTGCTGGAAACCACCATTAGTGAAGAAGTAAGGCAAGAGAAGGAGCTGGAAGATGAAATTAAAGCATACGACCACCCCATCTGCATCCCTAGCAACACCAGCAGGAGGCACACACTGGCCGAAGTGACCACCCATTTCTACCAGCGTGCCCCTCCATGTAAGTAAGTCTGGGAGAGATGAGAGTGTCCTTATTTAGAGGAAAAGGACAGAAGGAGTGCCCTGGTGGACAAGTGCCTGAGAAGCCTATGCTGATTTTAGCTTGACAGGGACAGGAAGGACCAGAAATGAGGCCTGTTTTCTCCACAGTCCTGTCTACTTACGACCCTTAAAGAAGAGACATTGCACTGTTGTGTTTCATCAAAGTAACTTTAGAGGGGAGCATTCTCAGAGGCATAACCCTTCTGTGCTTGCTTCTGGTGGTGTACTGGGGGAGCTGGGGGTGCATGAACCTGAAAAGAAGTCATCACTCACTGTATTTAGTAAGCACACAGATCCCGTGAACTAAACAAACGAGCAGAACTGTTCACAAAACAGTAAGTCCTGTGTCAGAGCTGTTGTGCTAAAGAAAGCATAAGCCTGATCCGGCATAGTCTGGTGGTGCTGGACTTGCTGGTGGAGTCCTGCCAGCTGGCCAGGAGCCCAAACTTAGGTTGTTGTTTCGTGACCTCTTGCTGGAGTCAGGCCCTGTGACAGCATGATTTGCTGGACATCTCTCCAGCTTGCAGGTGCTTATTAGTATCGGTGTAGGTGGGCAGAGGGCTCTGATGTCATGATTGTTCCTTCCTGCATTCATCTTGGGAATGCTTTTTCTCTCCTTCCTTCCCCGCCATAGGTATAGTCATTTCCTCTTCTGCAAGCCCCACGGAGGGAACTAGTTCAGACAGCTGCCTTACTTCATCTTCAAATGACAGCTCAGTGGCCCTGAGCAGCTGTTTGGCAGGTCAAGTAATGACGGGGAGCCCAGCCGCAGCGAGGATGACATCACCCTTCCTAGCTTCCCAGTCTGATGCTCCGGTGTTACAAGCCCAGGGCTGCATGGGAGGTGCTTCTCTCTTGCCTGTCAGCTTCCAAGAAGGAAGACGAGCATCTGATACCTCATTAACTCAAGGTAATGTCTTTCTTGCTTTATGTGTGGGGCATCGCAGCCTTCCAGCTGCCACTAGAAAAGTGTAGCATAGGAGGACGCTTGCTTGCCCATGTCGGTGTTGTGCTGTGACCGGCACCTAGTTACTCTGCCTCTTGTAGTCACGGTCCTGGGGAGAGAGTCAGACATGCTGAGGAGGGTGCCTAGATGAGAGGTTCTCAGGTATTGCTTCAGCCTGCCCGTGAAGATGTTTTTGCTGCTGTGAGTGGGATGTCGGGTTCTGCCTTCCTCCTAAAATACGGAGTGCTCAGTGTCAGGATTTCTCCTTCCCTGCGCTGCGTGTGTCTGTTTACACAAGAGGCCCTCTGCTGTTGTGTAACTTCTGCTCTGGCCATCAGAAGGAGTCGGGAAGAGTCCCAGTCTCTTCTAAGACAGTTCTTATGCAAATGAAGGCGGCTGCCCAGAGAGGCTGATCTGTAAGGTGTGCTGCTAGGTAAATGCTAAGGAGGATTAAAATGCCTTTCTTTTCCTTGTGTCTCTCAGGCTTGAAGGCTTTCAGGCAGCAGCTGCGGAAGAACGCTCGAGCCAAGGGGTTTCTCGGCTTGAATAAAATCAAAGGCTTTGCTCGGCAGGTGTGTCAGTCGTCCTCATCTCGGGCAGCAAGGAGTGCCATGAGCCCTTTCCAACACACGCAGCCAAACGCCTGCCTCTACAACAGCAGCGGGAGCAGCAGGGAGGGAAGAAGCCTCCTGGAGGAGGTGCTCCAGCAGCAGAGGTGAGAAGCTGCCGTGGAGTTCTGCTGTTTTCACTGGGTTTTACTTTGGTGAGGGGCAAGTGAGAAAAGTAAACACAGCAGAAGGGGTTGGGTAGTTCGGTCATTAGGCATTCCAGTCCTTCTTCTTGGCTGTGTGGCAGCAGATAAACTGCTTGGCTTCCTTTGTGGCTTCCTGCGCCAGCATACCTCATGCAGGACATGTGGTACCACTCTAAAAACCTCAGCGTCCACGTATTTGGAGACTGCTGAATGGAGAGGCAGTTTGCTGCCGTGGGGGAACACATTACCTTTTCCCACTGCAAGCCTTGTTTTTCTTTGTTAGTTCTGGGAATGATTCCTTTCCTCCTCTGCCTCCTCCTGTAATTTTCCCATGGCAAGGAAGCGAGACCTTGTAATTTGGAAAAGTTAGAGCCCACAAAAGAGGCAGGGTTCCAGTGGCCTCAGATGTCATCTGTGGTGGCACCTCTTCATTCACACGGAAGCAAGATGGAAAATTGAGTTTGGGGTTTTCCGCAGTCATTGTCTCTAGAACGTCTGTTATTAGCAGGCCAGGCGGTGACCAGATAACTCTCTGGCGATGGCCAGCCTCTCCAACACAAGGAATAGCCGAGCGAAAACACGTTGGCCTGGCGCGGTCAGCTTGCTTTCACTGTACTGGAGGGGTAGGGAGAGGCTTGGCAGAGAGGGGGAAACAAAAGGGGAAACCTATGGTCATGGCTAGGGGCAAGACAGGAGAAAGGAAAACATGAAACTGTCCTGGCAGTGTAAATTAACCTCTTCCACCCTTGGATTTTGTTCAGAATGCTCCAGCTCCAGCATCACCAGCTACTCCAGACAGCTTGTCCCCAGACTTCTCAGACGTCTGCAACAAACAGCATCCCCTCTGATAGTGTAGGTACCTGCAAAGCATCTAATTCTCTTCTGTTGTCAGAGCTACAAAGAGAGAACTCGTTTGAGCTGGCCTTTGCTGGCAACAGCCAACTGCTCCAACCTCATTTCTTTGGTGTCAGCGTGTCACCCGTGTCCTCAGCAGCTCACCTTCTAGACACACACCTCTACATCAGCCGCAACGTCTCTCCGGTTGGCACCATCTTCTCTCAGCAGCACAGTTTCTCCGTGCAGTCTCCAAGCTATGACGCCGTCAGTCTGCAGCACGGGGATTGTGAGATGGAGGACCTGACTTCCAACCAGCTAGGGAAGTTCGTCCTAGTCAAATGAGAGTCCCGGGTGCTGCCGCGCCTGTTGTGAGGAGCGTTCACCGCTGTTGCGTGGCGCGTGTGGGTCCCTGGCTGGCCGCTGCGTTGCAGACAAGTGACTCTCAGAAGCAATAAATTTTGAAGTACGTGAAGAGGCTGTCTGGCTCAGAAAGCTAGCAACTTTCTAGAACTGAAACAAGCAATATGTATGTCTTTTTGCTTCTACTATTCTTGCACTGAACAAATAGGAATAGAAATCGAGTTTTTTAAAGGAAAAATAATGAGGGGGAGGTGGGGGGGGCATTTGTGGGGACAGGGAGGGATGCGGTTGGGGAAGAACTCTTCGGTACTGTACTCAAGTCAGACCAATACAGCTCTGCTCTTATGCAAGGTTAGCAGCTGTCAGTAGTGGTGACGCAGCAGGGAGCAGCTTTTCAAAGAAGGGACCAGAGCCTCCCTTTCTCATAACATTTGTTTATGGGCTGGTGAAGACGATTACCTCTTTAAAAGAAAACGAGCAGAGACCCGGTGGCGTGTGGCGTGGCGCGTTCGTAGACGACAAGAACGCGAGCAGTGCCATTGGTTGGTTCATTTCTTTTGCTCCCGTTAACCTCCGCTTTATTTAGAGGAACCAGCGTCCCCATTCCACCCCTTCCAGATAACATAGACTTTACGTGAAAACTGTGAACTTCCCGCTTGAAACATCCGCTGGAAAAGCTAAAAAAGCCCTTCTAATGAGTACCTGTACTCTGATCCGGTGAAATGTACCCCTCGGTCCCACCACCCAGCCTGCAGGATGTCTGCTCTCCCGCAGGGACGGCTGTTTTGAGGCGGTGCGTGTGTGCGTAGACACACACACACACACGTGTGCACGTAGACACACACACGTGTGTACACACACACACACACGCTCTCCTGCGTGCGTTCTGTTGGTCTGAACAATCTGTAGGGATCTTTTTATAAACGCTAAGATTTTTCATACTCTGGCGGAGGCACTGAGGAGGGAAGCGTCAGTACTTGGTGTAGGGTGATGGGAAGGGGTCTCTTTTTCGAAGCAGCCTTCCTGGAGCTTGCCTACCGCGCTGCCCTCGGGGTATTTCTTAGTGTTGCACATTGTGATTGCCGCTGCTAATTACGTTTTTTATGCATTTCATTATCAGGGTCCAAACAGAACTGACTCTTGGGGAAATGTGCAATATTGAGGTTGTAATTCTATACCGACAAAGACAAAAGGAATAGGCTAGAACAGAATTCTACTTCTTAACGGAGTTACAGCTATTTCTGAACAAAACTGTGTTAAAAGTGAGTAAAACAGCACAATCTTGGGGCGTTCGGAGCGGTTCGGGTTTCGGCGTGTTAGCGAGCTGAGGGTTTGGATTCGCATGGGTGTGTTTCTGCTATGGGTGTTAATGCTGTGTCTGTATGTAAACAGGAAGCAGAGAAGGATGTTAACACTAGTTATTTTTTATACCTTGTAATACGGCTTACATTGCGTTTCTGGTTTGAACCCCTGCTGCCCTTCCGAGGCAGAGCACTTCTGTTGGAGTAGTTGCGCTTAGGTGCGAAGGGAGGAACAGACTGTGCTCCTACAGCAGTGATTCGGGCAGGGCGTGTGCACTTTGGAAGCAGGTGAGCAAACGCTGAGCCAGCCTGGCTGCGAGCTGCCATCCAGGTGTCAGGAAACGGCTGCGTTCCGTCTGAACGCCGTACGGACCCATTCTCCCTCGCGTGACACAGGGTGCCTTCAAGTTACCTTGGCTTCATGCAACCTGCAGTATTACGCACTTGCAAATAACACAAATACCTGGGGGGTTGTTCCTTTTATTTCTCTTTTTAAAAAGAAAAAAAAGCCAAAGATCCAACAGGTTCGTTGGTGGCAGTAGGAAGGGTTGGAGGTGTCGTGTGGCTCGTGTCTGTGGCTCTCCATAAACAACCTCTTTTATCTGTGTGCTGTATTTGTCTGTCTGTATCGGTGCATCTCCAGTTTGCTGCTGCTGCTGCTTCGTGGTCTGGGAGCTTCAGAGTGAGAGGACAGTTCTCAAGTTGAATTTCTGTTCAGGAGCGGTGCCTTGCAGCAGAGAAAACACCAAAGTCTCACGTTCATTTGTAGTGGTTTTTAAAGAAAAGCCCGAACCAAAAGCACTGCTGCCTGCAAAAGGCTGGAGAGGAGGGTGGGAGGAAGGAAGGCAGCCCATCCATCGCACAGCAGCTGCTCGGCCTTTGGTTTGGAGAGGGGTAGCTCACGTATGTAGAAGGCAGAATTCCTCTTCGCTATCTGTTGTGTTTCATGCCATGGATCAGAAGGCCACAGATACTTCTGTTTGCTGTCCTGAGCAATGACAAGCACTTTACTTTTAGAGTTGTTTCGTTGGTTTTTTTCCTTTTCCAATTGCTGTGGAACCTCTTTGGAATTCTTGCTGGAGCTGAAAGAGGTCATTTTAAACTGAGTCTGGGGTTTGTTCTGTTCTGTAGCTATCTGGACAGTGCTGTCTGCAGACTGCAATACAATAGGGTATTTAAAGACACTGCGTGATTGGGTTAATTAAGATGTCTATTTTATTTTTTATCATGAACAATCATTTTCTTTCTTACGTTACGATGAGAGGCGTACACCAAAATGATTAGTTGATGTGTTTTATTTAATATTTAAATAAAAAATGGTTTCAAATTGCTGCGCTGCGGGCGATTCTGTGGAGGTTTTCTCCTGCTGCTTACGTGGTTGAGATTGTTGTGAAGCCTGAGTCCGTGGGACATTCCTGACACTTTCTATTCCGCGCTAAACGAAGAGGGATGGCGGGCTGGCAAATCTGATAATGGGATATCGAGCCTTTCGCTGGTAGGCAATCTGTCTGCATCTAGCCCGCGTCTGTACTAATCGGGTTATAAAACCTGACAGGAAGAGAGCTCTCTGGGGCGAGTATGGCCCAGTCGTTACGAGATGAGCACTCCATCCACGTCACCTTGATCCAAGAGAGGCCCCAGCCAGATTAAGGCAGCCATGGAAAGAGAGCAGAGGGGAAGAGGGAAGGAGGGAGGGACAGGTTCCCAGGGTGTTGGCTTTTCCCTTTAAACTATGAGAATGCAAAAAGATCCTGGAAAGGTTCGGGCTCAGCTGGCCTGGGGAGGGGTCTGCAGAGCTGGCAGCCCTGCAACGTGAAGAAGCCTTGGGCTGGCTCTAGAGAAGCTGAGGTTCCTGCTGCCACCACACGCCGCAGCCCTGACCTCGCTGCAGGTGGGGAAGTACCTCAGCTCTGGTAAAAGCCGTTGCCAGAGCACCCAGCACTGCTGCCTGCTAACTGAGACTGGTGCTGAAGCTGGGGGAGATGCTGTGTGCTCAGTGGGAGGTGGGAATGGGGGGAAGGGGGGTGGCAGGAGGCTCTAAGGAGCCCGTGGGTCCGTGCAGGGGGAGAGCGGAGGCGCAACCAGCTGATGATGCTGCTTAGACTGTGGAACCAGGTCCTTGGACTCCTCCAGTTTTACTTCACTGGCTCTGTTTCCTTTTAGACACAGGCTGAGCCCTGGGCTGTCTGCCCAGCACAGAGGAGAGAAGCGACAGAGGGCTTTGTTTGCTGCACATGCAGTTAGACTGAGCTCAAGGAAGAGATTCCACCTGCAAAGGGACCCCCGAATATTTGCAGCTTGTAGTTCAACCTGGTAAAAACTCAGCCAGAAAAGAGAAAGGAAGGATTTGTCCAGTAGTTGGCTGTGGAAAGGAGTTTAGATCCACATGCTGAAGCTTCTCCTTTGAAATCCACTCACCACCTTCTGAAGGAAGGAGAGAGAGGCAGGAAGGTAAATCCAAACCCTGGAACAAAAGCTGGGTGGGGGCAATAAAGAAAACCTTGAGTTCTTTGGCTTCTAAAAGCAGCTGTTGGCTGAGCTGGAACCTGCAGAGCTCTGTCTGTGTCTGTTGTGACTCTGAGACTGCTCGGAAAGGGTTGTCTGTGTGTTCTAGGGTTGTGTGTTCGGCGTGAGAGTCATTAGGAACCTTGCAAGTACTGGGAAGAAGGGCAGTAACTGCTGATTCCTTTTAATCTGGCTTTGCTTTGTAAAGAATCCCAGCTGCTGATTGCAGCCCGGTTCTCAGGACATTCTTTCAGACCCCAGTAATCCTGGGGCGTCTCAGAAAGTCTCTTCTTAATGCGTATTGATCAATATATAACCAATATATAATGAATATCAATCAGTGTGGCTGCACCAGCTTTCACTGGCCCGCAGGTACAGAGGGATTCCTGACAGCACTGTGATTTCTGTGAAGCAGTAAGGAAAAACAACAACAAAGGAAATCCTCGGCCGCTGGACTCTCTTTCCATGTGTGCACTCTGGATGCTTTAGTCACTGTCTTCCTGCCTTTCCTCTGGAACCTCTCTCTGCTGCTGTTTACCACATCGGTTTTAGTCTTTAATATCCCCCGGGATGCTGTTTTTCTTGGCTTGGTTTCTCGTAAGATGGCTCGGGCCCTCGTTCCCTTTCCTTTCTTTCCCACCCAGGGTTGGTGTTTCTCTCCTGCTCTGGGATAGAACAGGTGCTGGCAGGTCCCGCACAGCCCGAAAAAGGATCAGACCTTGGTTTGTTGGGGGTTTTTTTGGAATGAAGTGCTTGGAACTGGCAGGAGAAGCTGGAGTGGCAGCACTGAGAAACGGGCTGGCTTTGCACAGAGCAAACCAGGGGTGACAGCTCGGTCCAGCCGTGGGAGCGCAGGATTCTTACCCCTCTCCTCTCGCCCCTCTGGCAGGTGGTGCACAACTCGACCCTCGACTCATGACCTTCTCTGTGTCTAGAGCAGCAGTTCCTCAGTGAGGAAAGGGCTTGGTCACGATGAGAGGCGGCGTTGTGTAATCTTGCCCTGTGTCAGCTAGAAAGGAGAAGTAGCAGAAGGAAGAGCAGTGGAGCGGATCAAACTGTGACGCGTGAGGTAGGGAGTGATCAGTACTTCTGTTCTCATCTTCCAGCAAAGTGAGAATGAGGCGTGCTTCATGCATTAAAGGGGAATGGATTTAGGAACTGGTAAGAGGAAATACGTGCCTCGGGAGGACGTTGATTCAGTGTGGCTGCTGGCTTATTTCACATCTGCTAACTACTTCTAGTGGTGACAGTGAGATCGATGCTGAAGGGAATCCACTGTCACGGTTATGGATTGAGCAGAGCATCTTTGGGAGGTCAGGGAAGAGCAGGTCTTTGGCACAGACTGTCAGGGCATGCTAGAGAGATCTGCTGTGCCTTTCTCCCAAGGCATCGGGTATTAGCACCTGCCCAAGGCAGGAGGTTCACGCACAGTGAACAGACTCGATCACCACCTGCAGCAAGTTCCCCTTTCCTCGTCTGCGTTTCCTAGCCCAGGATGTCTTACGCAGTGACGGTGCCTTAGACCAGCGGGCCAGCTCACCAAGTAGCTCACTTGCAAAGCAGACTCTCAGGGAAAGCAAGTAAGGACAGGGCACGCATAGCACAGTCCCTCTGTGGTGTTACCACACGTCAGTAGGGAGCAGGCTGCGGTCAAGGGAATGTTTGCCTGGCATCTGGGTCATTGTGTTTCGCAGCTGCACTTGGGTTGAACCTCCCCAAATTTGGTTGCCCCCGTTTGGAATCCCTCTGTTATTCTGTCTGCCACAGCACCCTCTGACGAGGGCCATCGTGCACTCTGTGAAAGAGGTGTTTCCTTCTCACAGACCTCCAGCCTGACAGAGTGTGTTGTGCAGCCTTTCTCGTGGGACAGGCGTGACGAGTACTGCCATGCAGCTCGCTCCTCCACGCCGCTCATGAGGATTCAGGACATCTCTCCTCAGGCAGGGTTACGGCAGGGTCATCAAGTCCAGCTTCCACCCTAACTTACCCTCTCTCTGCCGAGGTGAACAGGCGGAAGAATGCCACGGCAGGCCCACCTGTGGAAGCGTTGCGTGTTCCCATGCCATGTCTTCTGCATCTGTCTTCTGTCTCTGATTCTTCTGCATCCTCCTCAGTGTCTGCAAAACTGCACCCTGTCTTGGAGACAGGAGCACTCGGGGAGTGGTCGCTATTGAGTGGCATGAGCTGGATGGCAGATGTTAGGGTTACTGGGTTGGTTTTGGGTTGGACTGGATGAGCTTTAAGGTCTTTCCCAGCCTCATCAGTACTGTGAGACTGTGATTTTGTGCTCTCTTCATTCTGCAGTCCTTTCTAGAGCTCCTTTTTGCCTCGGTGGCAGCTGTTGGGCAGCGTGCTGCTGGAGGCTTCCTGCCTGCCTGATCTTCACTGAGAGCCCCAGATGGTCTTTGTGCGTCTAGGCTTGGTGTTCCTCATGCTCTTTGTTCTGATGTTGGCAGGCCTCATATGTCATGTCATCATGCCGTCGTTCAGTCCCCTGATGTCGCTCTCCTCTTGATTGCATCTGGCTCTGGTAGAAACACACGGAGTCGCCCAGGTCTTGACACAAATGGGTTTGCAACCCCTGAGCTCCTGCTCCACAAGACGCGCTCTTTCCCCTCCTGTGACCTGTCTGACTGTCCTCTTCATTCTGCTTTCTGACAAGGAACTCCGCCCGGCTTCCCAGCCCGCGGGTTTCTGGAGACCTCCTGAACCCCCGCTTTAAAAACGAGAGCCGCAGTGGCCACCCTCCGCGTCTGCGGTGCCTGGTCTCTTCCCCAGCTGCTGTCCTGAATAGGGCCTGGGATCCGAGTTCCCCCAGAGCTCTGGAGTGAAACCGTCTGGTCCCAGAAATCGGCTAGTGCTCCTTTATTCTTGTAGCCCAAACTCTCTCCTGCCAGCGTGGGGAATTCCCACGCTGTTTCCTGTGCAGCCAACCACCGGAGTGGGGCAGAGCTACCCCGAGTGGGCAGCTGGGTCTGCATAGCCAGCAGCTGAGCCACACAGACCCTTTCACATCTCACGAGCAGCTGGTGAAGCAGTGAGGGCCAGATGGAGACCGGGCAGTGCCCAGGTCGCTCTAGCAGGGCCCTGTGTCCTCTAGAGACAGGCGAGCGTTCCTCCCTTGGCTGTATTTACAGGGATGCAGGGCTGAATTTACGGGCGGAGGGGAACCTGCCTCGCTAAATCAAAGCTAATGCAGCGATGCTGCTTGATGGCATCGGTGCCGTTAACAGCACATTAAGGCCCTGACCTCCAGAGCCAGGCGATCTCATCGCTTGTTTCTCCAGCCACTGGAGCAGTGAATTTAGAAGAGTTATTCCTGATGGAGCTCTTCCTGTACCATGCTGGGGTGCTTTTTTAGCTCTCTGCTGCCTTACATCCCTTTCCGCTACCCTGGGCAACTGTTTTTTTACCGGTCCTTGGTTTATTCTGCGACAACAAAAATATCTCAGTCAGGAGCTGGAAGGGCTTTCAGAAATGCTAACCAAGTGCTTGTTTGCCTGTCCTTGCTGGTATTTTCCATCCCACTTCCTGGTGAGGTGACATCGTTATTGTCCGGGGAGCTTGCCGAGACGCCCGTAGACAGATGGGCCTCTTACACCCAGCATCCCCAGCCACCTGCTGCATTCCCAAACAGACATCCTTGCAAGCAACGACTGGCAACCATCAGGCTACCCCTGTGTTCGGGCAACAGAAAAAACCCCAGTGAAGCAAATAATCTGTGAGCTAGATGTCAGGTGTCAGGGTTACTGGGCTGGGTTTAGGTTGGACTGGATGAGCTTGAAGGTCTTTCCAGCCTCATCAGTGCTGTGACTGCCTTCGTCACTCCCTTGCCTGCTCGAACCCAGTTGCATCATTGCAGCAGGTCTTGGCTGGAGAGTTAGAGAAGCCTTCCCTCTCCCTGCACAGGTGAGCAGTGTTCTTCCTGCCATCCTCATGAGCTGCACCAGAACCTGTGCTGGAGGAGTAGCTAGTGAGAGCTCCCCATCCTTCCCGTATCTCCCCCCTGAGGCCAAGCTGGGGGCTGACCTGGAAGGGACCTCCTTTGGAAAGGACCAGGTCTCTCAGAATTGCAGACGAGCGGGATTTTTGGAGCAGGAGCAGCCAGCAGGTGAAGGGTGCAATCCCAAAGACCTTGCTAAATGTCCACCTCTCTTTTTAAACTCCTGCAGAAGTCAGCTGTTTCCTCGGGCCCCTTGCAAGGGCTGAGCTTTGAGATGCCTGAGCGAAACGGTGCTCGTGTTCCCCTGGCAGGAGGGGGCTGCGGCAGGAGGACCCAGCAGGCTCTGCAGTACTCTGCTCCGGCAGGGCGAGTACGAGGGATCAGACGTGATTACGGCTGTAGACATGCCCAGTCAAACTGGAGCAGTGCAGACTAGCTCACCTCCCTGCCCCTGGCTGATAGGCATCAGGAGAGGGAGTACGCATGCACGTCCATGCCCGTGTGTGTGAGCACACACGTACACGGCGAGCTTTGCACTCCCTGTGTCGTGTTCAGAACCCGGAGCGGTGCCATTCCTCGCTACCACACGACCCCATGTTCTTAGAATTAATTGCAGGATCATTTTCTTTGCCTAAATGGGTTGTTGATGTTGAGCTGTGCTCAGTTGTTGTTGATGTTGAGCTCTGGTCAGTTGTTGATGTTTAGCTCTAGTCAGTTGCTGATGTTGAGCTCTGGTCAGTTCTGCCTGGTAGTGAGGGACTCATAGGGCTTCTCAGGACTCATAACAGTGAGGAAAACCTTTCCCAGTGGACTCCACTGCTGGGCCTTTCCCTCTGCACAGAGAAAACGGCAGGCAGGCTCGCTGCTCCTTGCTGGAGCAAGATGGGCAGCAGCCAGCACCTGGTGGCTCCGGGTGCTTTCAGACGGCTGGGGTTGGAAGAGATGCTGAATTCTGGTGACACAGAGCAGAGAAAGGATGGCAGTGGAGCATTATATCCCTTCCTCGGGGAGGGATAGGAGCTCAGAGAAGTTGTCAGTGTGTTTGAACCCCCGTTTTTATGTAGAGGGCAGGCGTGTGCGTGCGTGGGTAGGGAGGAGAGCTGCACTCTGAAGGACATAAAGAAGGGGATGTCTAATGCCATGGGAAAAGCTCCTCACTCACCTGAGGAGAAGGGGATGGTTTCTTTGAGAGCTCAAGTCCCTGGTCCTAGGGGTATGCAATCTGAGGGGTGACTCCTGCTGTGTGCTGTTGTGACCCACGATGGTCACTGGCATGGGAATCATTTCTCCTTCGCTGTTCATTCCGCACTGGGTTGTTTGTGTGCGGGGAGAAGGGCTTACCTCTGGTTATTCCTGGATCGAGAGCAGCAGACTGTGGGCACTTCCTTCCATGAAGATTTCCAGATGGAGTCCCCCAGAAGTCAAGCTCAGCAAGAAAACAACCCCAGAGAATCTAGACAGTCCCAGAAGCTAGCGAGCTGGGTCTGGATCCAGAAGAGACCACGAAGAACTGGGAGGCACAGATGTCCCAGCTTTCTTCCTTCACCCTGCTAAGAGGACACGGCTTGGGTGGAGAGGTGCACGCACGACTCAGATCCGGAACCTACAGGTGATGGCGTGGCATGCATGTGACACGCTGTCCCCTGCGCTCCCTCCAAGCTCCAGCCTCCGTAATGGGTGGTATCAGTTGCTGGTGTTGTCACAGACCTCTTGTGGCTGAGGTCTCGCCACACAGTCACAGATTTACGATGGACCCATCCTCCGAGGTCACCCGAGGCCTGGCTCTGCTAACACAGCTTTATTCCCTCCTGTATTTTTTCCAGTGCCTGCTCCAGTCCATTGTTCAGATGACTCAAGCGTCCGCTGCTTCCCTTGAGGGACCGCTGGAGAGCCTAACAGACCTTGCTGTCAGGATCTGGTTTCCCGTCGTATTCATCCTAAAGGTCCTCCTGCCTAATTCAGTTAGTTGCTCTCTCCGCAGAGCGGTGATGAGGAGCAGGGCTGTCCAAATGGGACATTGATTTGTTATTTATTCAGCTAATTCCTGCTATCCTGTTTGTGCTGGCCCAGTCCAGTCCTGTTCCCTCTGGTGTTTATCACCTCACACTTCTCTCTCAGCTGGGATGAGCCGGTTAGGTGCCTGTGGGCTCTAAAGGAGGGTGGCTGGAGCTGTTATCTGCACACAAGCATTTCTTTCCACCTCAGTTTAATTCTGAAAAATAATCATTTCAGCTTTTCCGTGAACTTCTGTGGGGTTTGGGAGAGTTAAACTGGGGGGGACGGGACTGGATCCCAACACCATGACCTAATACACAGGAACCCTGTTGCTCTCTGCATTGCTCTTTAATATTTCACCCCTCCTCCTTTCACTACTTGGAACCAAGGGATGGGAAAGTGAGAGGAATGCCAGGTTCAGGTTGGCAGGTGAGCTGCCAGGAAGCAAAGGCAGCGGGATACTAAGGGGGTTTCCCAAACAGCTTGTGCTGGGCAGTATCCCACAGCCCAGGAACTCCAAACCACTGGGTTGTGCAGGACTAGATCCCTCTACAGCCACTGGATTGTGCAGGACTAGATCCCTCTGCAGCCGAGGTACTCCGTTCCAAGGGGATAGGAATGTCTCATCACCCTGAGGTCACTCTACAGTGGAGGGAAAGGCCTCCTCGCGGAGGACAGTTACGTCCCCAGTGTGTGCAAGTTTCACCTTACTAAGTGAAAGGGAAAGTGATGCTCTGATCCCTCTGCTGGAGCGTCTGTTCCGCGTGCGCTGTGTCCTCTCATCCCCGACAGCTCACCCCTCTCCTGAAGGTAACCTCCACGGCCCTCTGGGGCAGCAGCCCCACGCGTTTGGTAAGCCCCACGCTTGAAAAAGAGCTCTGCATCGTTGGAGCTTGCCAAACTCGGCCCCAAACTGGTGCAGACCTCTGTCAAGGTTTTTGGAGCCAGGTAGTTTTCCAACATTAGATGTTTGATGTCAGGGTTACTTGGTTTAGTTGGATTTAGGTTGGACTGGGTGAGCTTTAAGGTCTTTTCCAGCCTCATTGGTACTGGGATACCTGGTTTAGTTGGTTTTAGGTCAGACTGGATGAGCTTTAAGGTCTTTTCCAGCCTCATCAGTACTGGGATGCTTGGTTTAGTTGGTTTTGGGTTGGACTGGATGATCTTTAAGGTCTTTTCCAGCCTCATCAGNCCTGAAGGTAACCTCCTCGGCCCTCTGGGGCAGCAGCCCCACGCGTTTGGTAAGCCCCACGCTTGAAAAAGAGCTCTGCATCGTTGGAGCTTGCCAAACTCGGCCCCAAACTGGTGCAGACCTCTGTCAAGGTTTTTGGAGCCAGGTAGTTTTCCAACATTAGATGTTTGATGTCAGGGTTACTTGGTTTAGTTGGATTTAGGTTGGACTGGGTGAGCTTTAAGGTCTTTTCCAGCCTCATTGGTACTGGGATACCTGGTTTAGTTGGTTTTAGGTCAGACTCGATGAGCTTTAAGGTCTTTTCCAGCCTCATCAGTACTGGGATGCTTGGTTTAGTTGGTTTTGGGTTGGACTGGATGATCTTTAAGGTCTTTTCCAGCCTCATCAGTACTGGGAGACCATGGTCTGAAAGCAAGAGAAAGCAGCCTAGACTTCCAGACTGGACGCAATGCCCAGGGCCCTCCCCTCCTGGTGTCCTCCCCTCCTAGTGTCCTCCCCTCTTATTTATGTGTGAACTCTTTCCTCTGCCCCTTGGCTCTTGTGGAGCTGGAGCCAACACATCAGTAAGGCAAATAAGAAAGGGAGGGTCCTCCTCTAACGCCCCTCTGCAGGGTGGCTCCTCAGAGCCCACCTGGGGCTTAGGAGCTCATCTGTGCCCGGGGCTGTTTCCTCACCTGAAAACATAATCCTCTCCTTGTGCTTTCAGTCACTCCCATAGCAACCCGTGGTGATGACTCCCAGGGTTGTTGCTTCAGGAAGGGAACAAGCAGTGATGGGAGGGGGGACAGTGAAAAGGACCTGGGTTTTGCTCTGATCCTGCTTTTGTGAGCGTGGATAAAACAGGGGGTGTTCTTAGCCCTCAGCTGAACTCCACACAGTCCCAAGCTGAAGGAGCGTAGCTGGCGGCAACCTAAAACCAACCAAGTGACCCTGACATCTCTCACCAAGAGGGTCCAGCCAATAACTGGGTTGACCTGGGGACCGCGCTCCGTCTGGGTTGCTCCGCAGGGCCCCTGCGATGGACGAGGGCAGAGATGTGGTGACGTGTCCTGTCCTCGCTGAAAGAAGGAGCTGAAAAGCCCTGAGGTAAACAAAAAGGAGTCTCGGTTTCACTGAGAGAGGACATTTTATTCCGCCAGGGGAGGGACCTGCACGAAGATGCCCCAAGGGTGTTTGTGTGAGTGCATGGAGAGTGTCCTTTCCAAGCTCCAAGGCAGAGCAGCAGCCCAGGGCCGTGGCAGCCAGGATGGGGCTGGCAAAGGTGGCAAGCAAGAAGGGGAAGCGCTTGGGCCAACTGCCCAAGCACTGAGTGCCACCGTTTCCCTTTCAGCACAGCCCCATCGAGCCCCACCGGGCCAGCGCTCTGGGTTAGGGCTGTGTGATGGAAGGAGGGCAGGCTGGACAAGTCTTGACAGGTAGCCCTGCTCAGCAGACACCTCCCTGTATCACGGCCTCTGTTCGCATCACACCCTGCCTGGGGAGCCAAGGGGCATGTTACGTAAGGAGGGGTGAGGGCTGGAGGGCCAAGCTGGCTGGAGTCCTCTCTGCACTCTCACCCCCAGGTCTGGGGGGTAAAGCCTCAATGTCAGAGGTGCCTCAATCGAGGGCTCAGGTCATCTTTCCTTCTCCCCAGGGCCCTGGCCAGGGTTTGTAATGCTCTAGCCCAGTTGAGGTGGAGAATGCAGCAAACTTTGGCTAGATAGGGTCTGAAAATACTCCCTAGGAATGTCTGTGTGCTGGCAGAGCTCAGGGAAACTGTGCTAGAAATAACTGTGCTTATGCAGGGCTGTCACAAACAGGCTGTCACTGGGGCTGCTTGAGCAGGAGCGCAGCCAGGACCTTGCTCCCCGGTGGGAGGAATGGGCCGTGCCCAGGGTCTCCCTCCGGGTTGAGGATGGGTAGATCAAAAGCCAGGGAGGTGGTTTTGCTCCTGGCAGAGGAAAAGAGTCAAGAGGACAGCATCTCCCCTCAGCTCCAGCCTCAGCTGCATGCGGGGCAGCAAGTGGAGCACGCTAACCCCCAGCTGCCTTTGGACTGCAGCGGGACGGGTGCCGCGAGGTGAGCCCTGAGGAGGACGTTTGGCAGCAAACCCTCGGGTGGATTCTTCCACAGACTGCTCTTCGTGAGACCGGGCAGGTTCAAGGACTCTTGGAGCCCGTGGGAGTTCGCTTTGGCTGGCCTGGTGAAACAGGCAGCCACGGGGTCTGCTGTGATGGGTGGAAGGGGGAGCAACGCCGAAGCAGCTTGGCAGACAGAGGAGTCACGGCACGGTGAGCTGCTGATGGCACTCAGCCTACCCAAGGGGCAATTAGCACCCCAGTTGTGAAATCCATGATAATAAGAAGGCATGACGTCAGTGTCGTGCCAGGAAGGTGGAGGCTCTAGATGATGGACAGGTTGGGTTTCGGGCTAGAAAGGCCACCTTTTCCTTCCTTCTGGCCCTCATAAAGAACCCGAATTGCTGCCTCCCTCCTCAGCCTGTGTCCAAATCCCAGGGTACTGCCTGTTCCGTCTTCCCCTGTGCTGACACACAGTCGTGACAAGGAATTCTAGACGGATTCATCCCGCCCGCTGCCCAGGCGTGATCCCCAAAGCATTAATCCTTTTAGCTGGCCGGAGCTGCCATGTGGCCGCTTTCCAATCAACCTGGATGGATTTACTGCCGAGCTGCCTGCTGCCCGCGCTCCGGTGGGTCCGGAGAGCAGCTGCTTGGCTCCGCTGCCTGGGGTTTCTTAAAACGACAGGCTTTGTGTTTGCTGCGTGCTGCCCAAACACAGGGGACAGAGCAGCCTGCCCCCCAAAGTCCTCGCTCTCTGGAGGAAGGATTGCGAGCTGGAGGTAACGCGCGGAGAGCGAGGTCTGAGTGGACGTTGTGCTTGGTTGGTCTGTGTGTAGAAACTTACTCTGAGTAAAAGCCAGGACTGCTAATCCACAGCAGGTTTCCCACCTCTGAACGTGGGCACGTGCCCATCCCACGTGGCACATCTGAAACCCGTTGGAAGGCGATGGCTGGGGTCACCCTCAGTCCTCACGTGAGGATCCCCTCGGAGCTTTGAGCTGGCATGCCCATGAAGCATGGACACTGTGTCTGTGTGAGAACGGTCTGGTTTAATCAACGTGCTGGGGAGAAGCCGTCAGTGCCCACCGAAGATTCGTGCCCTCTCTCTTTGCTCTGCCACTGGTCCTAGGCCAGGCAGAGGGTGCATCTGACCTGAAACCCCGAGCTGCTGTGGTCAGTCTGCTTGGCATGTCAGGAGAACGCCTGCCGCAGCAGACCCGGCCGGTGGAAGGGCACTGGTGAATCTCTCCATGTCTGAGCTGTCAAACTGCTTGGGTGCAGGGGAATTGGGGTAGCTCTGCATAGGAGCACTCGGGGGTGACCTTATCGCTGTCTATAGCTACCTAACAGGGGGTTGGAGTCAGGCGGGGTCGGTCTGTTCTCCCTGGACACTGCAGACAGGACAAGGGGTCACAGTCTTCAGCTCCATCCATCGGGGGAGGTTTAGACTGGACATCAGGAGAAGGTTTTTCCCTGGCAGAGTGATCCGGGTTTGGAACGGGCTGCCCACGGAGGGGGTCGGGTCACCGTCCCTGGAGGTGTTCAGGGTCAGGCTGGATGAGGTGCTGAGTGGCATGAGCTGGATGGCAGATGTTAGGGTTACTGGGTTGGGTTTAGGTTGGACTGGATGAGCTTTGAGGTCTTTTCCAGCCTCATCAGCACTGGGAGACTGTGAGTACAACACTGAGGGCAGGCTGAGTCAAACTCTGCTCACATAGAAGTCCTCACAAAGATCCCCTCCTTTGCCAGCACAGAGACCCTGTCGTCCAAGGCTTTTGAAGTTGCTGGGGGTTTTCAGTTTGGTTTTGTTGGGTTTGTTTTTTCCAAGCTCTGTTTGAAGCAGATTTATCTTCCTGAAGCTTTAGCCAACCCCCGAGTGCTGTGACAGATTCCCTCCTGCTTTCCTGGCGGAGAGCAGCAGTGTGGCACCCAAACCCAGCTCACCAAGAGCAGCAGGTGAGAGCACAGCTTTCTCAACAGAAGGCTTCAAACACCCAGGCAAACTGAGGCTGGGACTACTCTTCAGAGAATCAAAGGTAAGAACCCCCTAAGGTCCTGGGATGGACCACGGTACCTGCCTGCATCTCCCCCTCTGCCTGAAGGTAATTGGGTCACTGCTGGATGAGGAGTCTCTGTTTTCTCCCCACACTGGGTAGCTGCTGCTCTGTGTTCTGGCCCCTCACCCTCCCGGCTCTGCTCTTTCTGTAACAGAACCATTACTGATAACCAAGAGCACAGAAGGGAGAGTTTCAAGCCCTCTCCTGGCTGCTTGAGCAAACCCATGGTCTCAAGCATCACCTTCCCTATTGCCGGGGGATGCCGTGGGAAGCCGGGCTCACGTGTGGCCCAGCACACGGCCTCAGATGAGCGTCCTCACGCTTCAGGTGAAGTAACGACGCGGTATGAACAGACCAGGGAGTTGTCGGAGGGTTTCGTGCGCTTCACTTGAGGCTGGATCCTCCCCGTGAGGACAAGCACGGGCAAAATACCCTTGCGGCAGCAGGAGAGGCAGTTATGGCCAAATCTATCCGAGGGTGTGCCAGGCTGCGAGCTGATGGAGCGGCAGAAAAAGCAGCGAGGGAGGGCTGAGGTGCCAGCGTGCACACACGGGATGAGCTGGGTGACAGCTGCAGTGTCTGCGGCGACAACCACAGCGCAGAAGAGCTGGCTGGAAGGGGCTAACGGAGGGTGCTCAGCGGAGCAGCTCAGGATTATTACTGGAGCCGGCCCTTCCCGACCAGTAACTCTCTCTGCCCTCAAACGCTGAGCAGCCCAAGCCGACGGGCAGCTAGGATGTTTAGTTTTCCCCACACAACCACAGGGTGTTCTCACCCTCTCATTCTCAAAGCAGAGGCTGAGGGGGGTGTGTGTGTGTGTGTGTGCTGGGAAACTGAGTCAGCGCCCTCCTCTTGTCCAAAGCAGTGTCGTTAGTTCATGTGGTGTCTGGAGGCCACGAGTTTGCCCAGAAAGAAGGGAAGGGCTGCTGCTACCACAAACAGTCTGTTCACTTCGCCTGCTCTTCAGGCCCTTGGTTACACTTTGCACCCCTTCCTATTTAGTCCTGGTGATGCAAGAGGTGGCTAGGAACGCTGGTAGCCACCAATTCAAACACATAAATAACAACTCAGGACTAATGCACCCTTCTCCTGGTAGCTGAGCTGCCGTGGGGAGAAATCAAGGTCAAAACCCTGCTGTGAAACGCTCGGGGGGCTGGTTTTATTCTCCTCTGGCGTGGCCCCTCCACATGCAAGTGGGTCTTTGGTTTGAACTTGACTTTGGCTGTGTTTCATTTCCAGGGCAAGGATTTCCCTGCCTCGTGGAATCACGGAATCACAGACTCAGCAGGGATGGGAAGGGTTAACCCAGTAGCCCTGTTCTGAATGCAAAGGACACCAGGACACGGAAATAGAGCCCAGCTCACAGCAGCACTGCCCTCCTGTATTCTTCTCCACACAGCCCTGAGAGCTTTAGTTCCTGGATGAAGTGCTTCACCTGGTTTTCAGCAAGGGCAACCAGGGATGGTGGGCAGGTAGCCAGGGAACTGCTCACACATGGCTAAGCAGCCCAGGCCACAAACCTATGCAGCCCCCACTGATCTCAGAGCTTTGTGGCAGGGATGCCCGTACCAGCAGCAAGGAGGGCTCCTGGGTTTGCCAGGCACCAAGTCAGCTCCTGTTCCAAGAGCTCTGGAGGTGTTCAGGGTCAGGCTGGATGAAGTGCTGAGTAGCATGAGCTAGATGGCAGATGTTAGGGTTACTGAGTTGGGTTTAGGTTGGACTGGATGGGCTTTCAGGTCTTTTCCAGCCTCATCAGCACTGGGAGACTGAACTCTGCTGCACGCAGCTCCCAGACCCATTTAGTTTCCATCTCCTATCGCACAATCCTTTCCCCTTTAATTCCCCCTCCTGTGCTCCAGCTCTGCCCCGCACGCTCCGACCTTGGTGCTTAATCAAAAAGCAAAGAAAAACAAAGGGCAGCCTTGTGCCGCCACCTGTTAGCTGTCCCGAACACATTACCTGCGCGGTGCCAGCCAGCGACGCTCCCAGCACCGCGAGCGAAGCACAAACACCAGCTCAGAGCCCTGGCATGCGCGTGGGAACAAGAACAACACCAGCAGCATTCCTCCCCGCGTCACTTCAGCCTTTTTTCAAGCCTTATTTTGCCTCAACATGGGCATCAGCGACACGCTCGACTGCTCCCTTCATTTCTTCCCTGCAGACTCCTGGCTGCTGGGGCTGCCTTCCAAAGCTCTTCGCACACGTTCGGACTCCTGAGCAACGCTGCAGGCTGTAAGCCGGTCTCCTTCTTGGAGTAGAACCCAGCAAGTATGACAAGGCAGCAAACACCACATCAGACCATCCTCTTGTCTTTCAGATTCGGAGCTCTTGGGGTGCACACTATCCAACACTACCCCTGAGTGTCAGGAGTCGGGAGAGACCTCTGGGTGTCACCCCATCCAGCCCCTCCAAAAGCAAACACCAGATCCAGACCATCCTCTTGTCTTTCAGATGATGAGCTATCAGGGAGTATACTATCCAACACTACCCCTGAGTGTCAGGAGTCGGGAGAGACCTCTGGGTGTCACCCCATCCAGCCCCTCCAAAAGCAAACACCAGATCCAGACCATCCTCTTGTCTTTCTGCGCTCTCAGGGAGTATACTATCCAACAATCCAACACTACCCCTGAGTGTCAGGAGCTAGGAGAGACCTCTAGGGATCACCTCATCCAGCCCCCTCCCAAAGCAGGGTCACCCAGGGCAGATCACACGGGAAGCAGGCAGGTTTTGAAAGCCTCCAAAGGCAACGCCACAGCCTCTGTAGGCAGCCTGCTCCAGTGCCATCACCTGCACAGTAAGGAAGCTTCTCACGTTGAGGTGGCACCTCCCAGGCTGGAAGGGGCTGTCGCCTTTCACAGGGGCTGCAATCGCACAGCTTTTGTCTCAGTCCTGCAGGTGCCCCTTTCTCATCTCAGCAGCTGGGCAGCAGAGCTCTGAGCAGGATTCAAACGAGGGTTTAAAAACACAGGTAGCTTTTAAGGGACCAAGCAGGGTGGTAGCAGCAGTAAAACGTTGGCAGAGACCCCACCAAGATGATTTTCTCAGCTTATCTAACCCAAGTGCTTCCTCACTCACGCAGGCAGCGGGTCGATAGCAAGGATGGGGTCACTAGCAATGCATCAAGAAACCTCTTTCCAAGGCCCCTTCCCTCGTTTGCCTTCGGAGCAGGAATCCCTCTGCAGAAAACTGCAGCGGTTTAGAAAGCCAGAGCTGCAGCAGGTAGGACTCTGACCCGCATGACAGCTGCTGAGGGCAGCAGCTTGTGCCAGTGCCCCCTGTGAAAGACCCCCCAGCTTGGAGTCCTTGGTGCAGACCGGCTGCGGCTGCGTGGTCCGCGGGGCTCATCCACTCCATTCTGCAAGAGCTGCCTGGGGGCCAGCTAGCGGGTGGCTGCCATCTGTGAGGAGGTCACGACTTATAGCCCGGGCCACATCAAGGGATCTGATAGCACCTTTCCATTCCTGGGCAGAGCTCGCGGGCACCGTGCTCGCTACCGGTTAGTCCTGCTTCTTGAGGGCGCCTGGTAGCGCTGGTTTCAGAGCTGTAACGAACTTAAAGGGCAAGAGGAAGGCTTGAACTATGAAACCACTCGTTTTTGGCGTCAGAGGTTGAGCTGGTTTTCTTCCCCACACACATCAGTCTTCTGGGGACAGCATTTCACCCCCTCTCTCTGCTGCTTCCCAAGCCAAGGGCTGGTCAATGAAATACTATAGCATAATGAAACTCCAGCAGCTCCGCGCTCGGAGGGGCACGGAGCCTGGTTCTTGCTGTGGTTTTGCTCTTATCCTGTTTCAGAGGTTCACTAGAAGGCTTGTGAAAGGACCCACTCCGAGCACGAGTCCAAAGCTCACTCTGAGCTATTCAGCTGTGCTTGAGAAGGAGCCCTGTGTTGCCTCTGACTGGGGCCGCTCACCCACCCAGGACAGATGCACCCACGTCTCGCCGAGGCTCGATTGCTCTGCCGGTCTAACACAGACACCGGCTTCCACCTCCTCTCCTCTCCACTGTCCGTTTGGTTTTCCTCTACCTCCTGCTCTTGTGTAGAGAGGGAAATTCAGCTGCAAGACAGAGGCAGCCCAGTGCCCACGCAGCCCCAACTCCAGGTGCTGGCTACCCGCACCAACCCGTCTCCCCAGCCCCAGAGGCCTCCCAGTAGCTGCCTCACCGTGAATTCAAGCCGGTGCAGCCACCCCAGGTCTCTGCAGCGTTTGGTTTGGAAAGCCCACCCCTCAGTCGCTCTCTTTGCCTGGAGCCCTGCACGCAACAGAGTCAGCACCATCAGAGTGAGCCCCACGCCGGAGCTTTGGGGCAGTGATGGGTCTGACTGCCTGCAAAGCATCACTCTGGCCGCCGTTGCCTCGGTAGAAGCAGCAGCAGCGTGGAGATGGGAGAGGTAGCGATGTTTTTCATCTGTGCTGTCAGCCTGTGCTCAGACAGGGAAGGGGACTCGAGGGGGAAACGTTTTAGGCAACTCATTGCTGCTATTGGCTCTTTAAAATAGAGCTTTTATTTCCAGCCCCACAGGTCCTCCTGCAGGCTCTGTGAGACAGGAGGACACAGAGGGGTGGTTGGGTACAGTCAGCACGGCTCCACCAAGGGGGCTACGGGAAAGCAGCAGAGGGGCTTTTTAGGATCTTGGGAGCGACAGGACTGGGGGGAATGGAGCAGAGCTGGAGATGGGGAGATTGAGACTGGATGTGAGGAGGGAGTTCTTCA
>VZRI01004544.1:126902-154015 GCA_013397515.1 Upupa epops
GGTGATCCTGCTGTGGCAGGGACATTGGACTAGATTGTCTTTGGAGCTCCCTTCCGCTCCCTGATGATTCTGTGATTCTATTGCCCTCACCCCATGTACAGCCCCCTCATTTTGCTCCCTATGATCCGAGCATCCACACCCTCAGTATGTGAAGCTGTAAAAGTCTAGTGGTGCCTTTGACAGCCCAGTAGACGGCCAGCTTCCTGCACTGCCTTTGCTGTTGAGGCTTTATTTGCTTTCCTAGGGAGTATGGACCCTGGAAGAAATGCAGGAAGCTGAGGACACTTGCTACCTGACTGGAAGGAAAGTATCCCAGTCTCCCAGTGCTGATGAGGCTGGAAAAGACCTTAAAGCCCATCCAGTCCAACCTAAACCCAACCCAGTAACCCTAACATCTGCCATCCAGCTCATGCCACTCAGCACCTCAACCAGCCTGACCCTGAACACCTCCAGGGACGGTGACCCACGTTTTCAGTCAGACTAAAGCTGCCTTTGGTTTAATGAGGTGGCCGACCAACTCAAGTGCCAGAGGCAGCGGGGGCAGAACAGTCAAGTCAGCCTCAGCCCGTGCGCTAAGGATTCAGCTCTTCCTGTTGCTGAAGCCCTCTGATGCTTCCTCGAGCCGGGTCCCTTGCGGGTTTTTGCAGGCTGACCACTAACCAGATGCGAAGAGGAAGCCAGGGCGTCGCTGCTAACGCTAAGGTAAAACAAATGGATCAGAGATCATGCAAACACCACCCCTCAGTCACATCCACTCCCTGCTGTGGTGTCCTTGCCGTGGGCCAGGCCTCAAGGACTGAGCTGCAAAGAGTAGACAGCACTGGTACATGAGCACATGAGAAGACATCGCCCACTGAGACCACTGGACAGCCCTTCTCTCCTCCCACAGACCTCTGCTCTAGCGGGAGAGAAAGCAGCTCACGAGCCAAAAATTCTCTCCTCTTCCAGAAATGTGGGAGAAAAGAGAGCAGATCTTCAGCTCCTGGGGGATCCTAGAAGCTGGGGGATGCTCCACGTTGCCGAAAGGGGAAGGACAAGAGCCTTGTCCTCTTCCAAGTCCGACTGGAGGGTGATGCCCTTTCCTTTCTCTACCAAGCCACCACAGCTGAACTTTGTGCGGAGAAGCAAGAGAACTGCAGCCTTTCAGGACTCCAAGAGGCTTTCAGGGCCCTGAGAAGATGCAGAGCTTTCCACTGCGTGCCTTCGGTTGTAGTCCCCAGCGTGAGGAGCTGGGCCGAGGGAGGAGAGGTGTTTTCCAGGCTGTTGGAGCCAGTCATCAGACACCTGTGATCACTGAAGCCGCAAACATGAGGTGCTCACCCATCCCATCCGGGAACGACCACCGTCTTCCAGTGGAGCACAGAACAGTAACTCGGGGTCTGCGGGGGACACTGCCAAGCACAGAGCTTGGTGTAAAACGTGCTGGGGCTTTACTCTCCGGACTGCCTGGGCGTGCGACGCGTGCTGGTTTCAGCTACTGAGGCAGGGCTGCTCTGCAGACAGCATTTCTGCTGCCTCCCGGCTCAGGACTGCCAGGGTACGTGGAGGAGAGGAGAAGCACTGAGGGTGAAACCACTCTGCACAGGATGAGAGGATAATTCAAGTTCTGGGTGTAGTTTCAGGTTGCTCTTTCTTTTCTCTGAACCAGCTGTCCCACCCCTAATTACAACAGGATGAGGACACTCCTAGGTGTGGCCACCTGAAATCCTTCAGTGGCCACCATCTTCAGCTAGGTAATATCCTCGAGGTGTCTATCAGCAGACCACTCTACATGGTCCATCCAGCACAGTCCTGCCCGTCTCTCCACCAGCCTCTGTGTCCGTGTTTGCTGATCTCTGGCACAGAAGGGATCTTCCGAGCCCGCATCTTAGTCAGCAGCACAGAGCACCGTGTTCTCCCAGCCACAGCCGAGATCCTCAGATAAAGCCCTCTGGCTCTTAACACCCTCCTACAGGAGAAGCAAGAGGATCACAGTGGCTCCCACTTCATTTTTGTTGAGTCTTTGCAGCGTTTGGTCTCTTCCTCCTCAGGTTCATCCCGAGGCGCTGCTGCCCACCTTCCCCGCTTGCAGGTTTCTCTCAGGCCGGGTGAAAAGCAGCAGGTGGTGCAGCCAGGAGCTCTGGGCTTTGGCTCTCCAGAGGCTTTGCTCCTGTTTCTCAGGCTCTGCTGTAAACCACGGTGCACGCGAGGCAGCAGCGGTGGCACAGCCGTGCACAAAGCGGGCTCTGGGTGATTCCATAGCTGTCTGCAATGAGCACAGCCCAGTTTCTGCCTCTCCAGACTCCATGCAGAGCGAGCAACCTTCTGAAAGCCTTCCCAGCGAGCCCGCATAGCATTCCTCTTCCTTTCCAAGTGGACGCCTTGCCAGCCACGTGGATGCTCAGCAAAAATGCAAGCATTCCGTGGAATTCAGCTGAAAGCCAAGGACAACTGACGCGCTCTGACGGCGCAGGCTGCCGTGCTGGGCCCCGCTGAACCTGCACGAGAAACCTGGGGAGTGCAGATCTTGCCTCCCTGCACAAAGTCCAGCTGGGGGAGTTGGGGTGGAGTAAGGAAAGGGCATCGTTCTGTCACCCTGCAGTCACAGTGCCACAGTGTCACAGTCACGGTGAGGCTGGAGAAGACCTGAAAGATCATCCAGTCCAACCTCAATCCAACTAAACCAGGTATCACAGTCTCGCAGTGCTGATGAGGCTGGAAAAGACCTTAAAGCTCATCCAGTCCAACCTAAACCCAACCCAGTAACCCTAACATCTGCCATCCAGCTCATGCCACTCAGCACTTCACCCAGCCTGACCCTGAACCCCTCCAGGGATGGTGACCCGACCCCCTCCGTGGGCAGCCCGTTCCAAACCCGGAGCACTCTTTCACTTTTCCTGATGTCAGCTCTAAACCTCCCCTGAATCTGAGTTGGAAGAGGACAAGGCTCCCGAGCACCCAGGCTGAGATGCACGGCTATGATTTACTGAGGGCCTTTGAATACCCAGTCCCTCAGTTTCTGTGTCCCTGCAGTGAGCTGGTGTGAATCGTAGCCCCACTGGGGCTTTCAGACGGGTGTTTTCTGGGGCTTTGCTCTGAGAGGGCACCCTGGTGCTCTCCAGGCAGAGATTGATGCCTGATATAACAGCTGCCCCTTCCCTTCCAGGAGAAAACCCTGCTGCAGTGCAGGCTGGAACGAACGAGGGTGAACGATACTACCTGGCCAGTGAGAGTCTGTTTACTGGAGGTGTTCCTCGAGGGGTGGATAGCACTGTCGGAGGAATGAAGGCTAGACACACAGACAACAGATGAGAGCAGGGGGGAAGTCCTGCCTTCTGGGAAGTGCTGATGCAGGTGCCTGGAAGGTCCCCCATAGACCCAACCAACGTCCAGCTCAGACGTTCTGATCTGTTCAACAAAACCTTTGCTCTTTGTCCTCCAAAGCTTCTTCCCAAGGCTGTGCCAAGGAGAGGGTCTGTCGGATCCAGCCCTGCCCTGCATCCCTCTCCAGGAGCCAGCACCATAAGGAGAGGGAGGTGGCGTGCTGGTCGCAGTCTGCCGCATGCCATCACGTTGAGCAGCACAGAGGTTTCAGCTGCTGTGTCTGCTTCCTGCCCTCCTGGTGCTGGTCTGCACTTCAGCCGGGGAAAGAAGTCCCTATGGGTGAGGGCAGGAGGGGGGACAGTCTAGATGCTCTCATTCAAAAGCCCTGAGAGATGAAAAGCTCCCCCTCCTCTTTCTTAGGGGCAGACTCCATCAGTTCCCAGCTGAGGTGGTGACCATCCAGCCTTCCGAGGAGAGGAGACAGAGGTCTGGCTACTGCCTCACCGGATTTTTCCAAGGAAAGGCTGGGTGCAGCAAGAGGTGGCCCTGAAGCTGGTTCTCTGTCTGTCTGATTCCCTTCTAACCCAGCCAAACCTGACCCAGGCTCTCACAAAAGGTCGCTGCCGGGTGTGCATGGACAGGGCAGATGGGGGTACCCTGTCCAGCTGCAAGGGCCTGCAGACAGCCCTGCCTGTGCCCGTCACTCCGGGCTCCTTTCAGCATCACTGAGGATGAGCAGGAGTTCCCAGGGCATCAGCCCCCTGGTCTCTTCCAGTTGTCTACACGAGGATGAGACTCTGGCCCCCTTCTCCCCGTTCCCACCGGTGCCACACTCCGGTGTTAATGCCAGCTTCAGGCGGTGGCTGCCCATCCGTGCCCGAGGGTGGGCGCTTCCCAAGGAGACAGGGATTGCTCTCCCTGCTTTCTCCCTTTTTAGAACTGTTGGTTTGGGAAGTCTGTGGGCTGCCCCGTGGATTCCACCTTACGGTGCTCACAGGACTAAGGCTCTGCCTTCCTCTCCTCCTGGCTGCGGTGTGAAACAAGCCCGACTCGCGTGGTGGCATGGCGTTTTTGAAGGCACAGGTGGTGGAGTCTGGAGCTGATAGCTGTGTTTGTGTACAGAATTGAAGTGCAGGTATCGCTCTTCGCTACTTGGTCTGTTCTTTCCCCCGTAGAAGACAACTGGGTTTCTGCTGGGGAGCCTGGGGAGCTTTAGGACACAGCTTCCCCTTCATATTTGCCCATTAGCAGCCACCAGCCAGTGACCAGTGGGCTGTGTTCGTGCCTGTCTCTCATCAAGGGGGCTACTCGTGAATTAACCCTTAATCGAGGGCTGCCAGAACCTGAGACCGAGCACCTTCTTGGGAGCTCTGTGGAGTCGAGACCACCGTACAGTTCCTCCTTGCCCTAGGGCTTGCTCGTCAGCGAGTCTGCTCCCCACAGCAGCTGGGAGAGACAGGTCCTTGCTCTCAGTCAGAAGTGATATCACTTGCCCTTAGCAATGTCATCCTCCTTGCTGCTGAGCTTGGGCAATAGTGCAGCGTGCCTGAACAGAGCATCCACGACAGGGAACGGCATCATCCTGCTTTCAAAACAGGCCCGTGCGGGGTGGAACGCGCGGTGCTGAGTAACGCTGGCCTGGCTGATAGTGATCGGTGAGGAAACCTCTCCAGCTCCTCAGCCATTCACCTCTGGTCACCCTTGTTTGGGAAAGGGTGGGAGCTGGCTGTACTCTGTCTTCGAGACAAAGGGTCTCTCTGCATTCATTTTGGCCCAATGTCCATCTGCTTCGGCCAGTGTGGGTGAACTGGAGGGAACAGAGGGGCCTTTCCACACCAACTGATGCGGTCGTACCTCTTCTGTCTACTCAGTCCACCTGCCCTCAGTGCAAATCTACCTGCTCCTGCAAACAGCAAGAGCCACAGAGCACCTGCCTGTAGCCTGTCCCCTGCACATACAGAGGTGGCATGTCCTTCCTGAGCTACAGGGGTCTCCGAGCAGAGGGAAAGGCACTCAGTTCGTGATGGGCTCTGCTACCAGACCTCGCACCCCTGTCGAACGGCCCAGGAATGCGTGGGAATGATTTCAAAGCCCCGGCAGCACCCGTGTCACTGTCTGGGCGACACCGCGCGTCACCCAGCTTCTCTCTTGCCTCAGCTTTTTTATCTTATGAAGGACTTTGAGGTGCTGGAAGGAGTCCAGAAGAGGGCAACGGGGCTGGAGAGAGGTCTAGAAGATGGGCCCTATGGGGAGCAGCTGAGGGAGCTGGGGTTATTTAGTCTAGAGAGGAGGAGGCTGAGAGGAGACCTCACTGCTCTGTACAGCTGCCTGAAAGGAGGATGTAGAGAGGCTGCTGCTGGGCTCTTCTCCCAAATTCCTAATGATAGGACAAGAGGAAATGGCCTCAAGCTGGGTCAGGGGAGGGTTAGATTGGACATGATTTAGAACTTAGGAAGAAGCTCTTTCCTAAGAGGGTGGTTGGGCACTGGAATGGGCTGCCCAGGGAGGAGGTAGTGGAGCCAGAATGAGTAGCTAGAGCACTTGAGGCCATGGTCTGGGGGTTAGGGAGATGGTGGGATGAGGGCTGGAGGTCCTTTCCAGCCAGGAGGATTCTAGGATTCGATGTGTCTATGCTAAGCTGGATGAAGCCCCAGCACCGATGTCCCCACACGTTAACCTAGCTGTGACACACTAGTTTTCCGAGCAGGACCGGTGCAGGCCACGCTATCCATCTCTTGTGAGGTAACACGTTGTGGAGCAGGCAATTAGAGCTGATTTCCCAATGCAGACACTCAAGGATGATGAGGTAAGGCTGCACAGGCCTGAGCATTTCCTCACTCCACTCCGCACCTCCCTAACGCTGCTGTTCCGGGGCGTAGTGTGTGCTGTAAGGAACCGGCTCTCTGCAGTGTCCACGAGCTGTCCGAGCAGGGTTTTTCCAGTAGGAGGGCAAACTTTGCACGAAGACCTCTGGGCAGATATGTCTCACACGGGCAAGCCCTACAGGAACCAAGTAAGAAGCTGATAGTTCTTCGGGAAGGTCTCGAGTCTCATAGCCCTTCCAGGACAGAGGCAAAGAGTTTGGACCCTTCCTGGAGAAGGGCAGGACTCGGTGGGAAAGTGCTCAGAAATCTGCAGTAAAATCAAACCGTGGCTATTTAATTCCAAGATCATTCAGCATGTGCTGCTACGTTTAGACTGGACCTTAGGAGAAGGTTTTCCCTGACAGAGTGCTCCGGGTTTGGAACGGGCTACCCACAGAGGGGGTCGGGTCACTGTCCCAGGAGGTGTTCAGGGTTAGGCTGGATGAGGTGCTGAGTGGCATGAGCTAGATGGCAGAGGTTAGGGTTACTGGGTTGGGTTTAGGTTGGACTGGATGAGCTTGAAGGTCTTTTCCAGCCTCATCAGCACTGGGAGACTGTGACACTGTGACTAAAGATGCTGCTAAAATGCCTGTAGCCAGATGAAATCCAGATTTCACTTTCTTCTAGTACTTTAACCGTAATCTTTCTCTAATATCAGTGGCACTAATATCTGTCTAATATCTGTGGCGAGTCAAATGCCTCGGGATTGCTCCTTCCCCCCTTGCTGAGGCACAGAGAGAATGGGTGGGAGCTTTGTCTCCCCACAGGGTCTCCCTTTGGCTTCAGTTGCAAGATTACAGGTCATAGGAGGTTGTGCTTATACTTCCTTGAAGGATTCAGGGGTGCATGGGTACTCCCAGACAGTGAGAGCAGCTGTACCAAGCCCACAGGTCAGGTAGGTTCTCGAGTGCTTTCTTTCAGTCTCTCTCAGCCATGAGTGTGTAACTACCTCAGGCATGTGGGTACTTTCAGTTTGGGTCAGTTGAGAGTTTCCTTAGAGCTGGAAATACCTTGTCCTGTTCTTCAGGTGCTCTGGCCACAGTCCTTCCACCAAGTACTTGCCCTTCCTGGCCACAGTCCTTCCCCAAGTCCTGATCCCAGCTATGTAAGATGCCTTCCTTCTCATCCTAGTCACTTTTTGGTCTGATTCCATTATAAACTCTGTCTTATTTTCCAGAGGAAAGATGATCAGAGGGCTGGAGCACCTCTCTTATGATGACAGCTGGAGACCGTTGGGGGTTTTCAGCCTAAAGACTTAACATTTGCACAGGAGACAGAAGGGCTCCTCTCCCTTTGGCTGAGCCTGCCCGAACTGAAGGGCTTTGGCAGATCTCAGAAGGAAGAGGCTTCAATTTTTCCTCATGACCTGCTTCTAGCAAAGCTACAGCCACCAAAGGGACCGTGCTGTGTGAAACACTAAGTCACACTGGTGTGAGTCAAGCATCCCCCTCTGCTGCTGGAGAACTCAGTACAACAAAGGCAGACAAAACGCATCCACGGCTGAAAGCCGTGGGGCTTTCACTTCACTCGTGGCAGAAGCCCAGCAGGGCGATCAAAAAGCAGCTTATCACCTGGAGGTCGGCGGAGAAGCAAAGAGATGTCGAAACCCCCCTGCACTTGCAGCATCAAAAGCTCCAGCAGCCTTTTCGCTTGAGCTCCTCCACTGCAGCCTGGGTGACAGCAGCGCTGCAGAAGGGACACGAGGTGTCCCTCCTCTTGGCTGCTCCGACTCAAATCGCCCTTCCATGTCACCAGGAGCCCCCAGAGCAAAGAAACAGGAAAGTTCAAGGACAAAGAGAAGCAAACACAGAGTCCTGTCTAGGCAACCGGCTAGTTTGCAGGGACTGGGAATTGCACTGCGCTGCTGCACTTCAAGGGCACCGCTTTGACTTCAGATAAGGGAGCAACGGCTGCAGCTGTTGCTGGTGGCTGTGAAGTGGCCTGTGTGACGCTGGTTAATAGATGGTGTTCCAGCCGTTTAATTGAACTAAGTAGCTACCGAGTGCTCCGTGAGAAGTATCCCCAGATAAAGCTCATGGAAGCCCGCATGAGCTGACGCGTGCAGAAGCGAGTACCAGGGCTGACTGAACTCTTTCATACTAACTTATGAAATGATGATGCCTTCAGACCTCTTTGCTTCTGAATGTACTCCCCCTTTGTCGGAGCTGGGGTGCCCAGTTTTAGGGCAGAGACGCTGGCAAAGCATCTTCTGCATGTTTGCAATTATCAAACCTCAGTGGTTTTATCCCAGCAGGGCATGACGACCAGTACACGAGAATCTAACTTTAAAAGCCCTGTCTTCCATAGTAAAACTTCCTGGGAACACCTTGTCTGGAAAGACACTGCTGCTTTATATTCTCTCCCCTTGGGTGGGGAGAAGCCAGGGCTCCCGGAGCAGGATTCTGCCAGAACTTGGGTGAGTCCTATGGGGCTGAGCTCTGCTTTTGCTGAGCTCTCTGTGTTACAGGTGAAAGCGCCAGCAGCGCTCAGCTTGGCTTTCAGCAGCCTCTGAGTTCACCTCCAAACTTTGACGCTGCATTAAACCTTTAGGTTGTTTGGTTGAGCTGGCTTTGGACAGCTGAAGTTACCACCAGCATCAGCAGTAACGCAGAGCCAGCCCCAGGACAGACTATCGAATATCCCTTTCTGCAGAGCCAGGTTTGAGGGGAGGCTGAAGCTGCTGGCCTTTGTTATGGACACACTGATCAACGAGGCACTCAACATCCATTGTTAAGCGGTGATGTTGCCTCCTGGGTACCGGGAGAGGGCTAGACAATGGCCTTGCTCTTATTCCATCTCAGTTAGCTGTGCTGCTGTACCAGGGAAATAAAGCTGTGCTGCACTTGGCTTCTCCAGGAGCGATCCTGACTCCTTGCCCCTGGTCCATAACCAGGCATCGCTTCCGAACCCCGGAGCAGCTGCAGCCTGTTTGTGAGAGGAGAACACAATGGTAGGTGGCAGAGACAATAACAGCTCGCTGACTTCGTGGCTTCTGTTGCCTGGGAGGGTACAAGTGGATCAGAGTTTGAACTTGAGGGCTTTTGGCTGTGTTCCCCAGGAAATCTGCCTCTGTGCAGGGAGAAGGCTGTAATCTGCCCTCTTCTCCTTGGGGAAGATCATCCCCCTGGCAACCTAAGTGATGGCTTAAATGGAACAGCCACATCAGGCAAGGCTTTGCCTTTGCCTTTCAGGGTCGGTTCACACGTGGAAACGAGAGAGGGAAGGGTAAGCCTTACACAGGTGAGCAACTGGGAAGATGGGGACACGGCAGAGGGAGAGCAGCTCGTTTAAAAGCTGCAGTTAAGTTGTAAAAGGGCTGAGAAAGACAGGGTTGTTGCTCTTGATTTATATGCAAATGCTTGAAACTGCTCTAATTGCCATTTTCTCATGGTCCTGTTAGTTTAGAGGAGGGAAAGAGGGATGGTGGTGTAAAGCTTTCCGTTTCAGGTTGAAAGCACACCTTTCAGCTTGGGAAGCTCTTGCTCTGCGGCCCATTGAGCACGAGGTATTTGCTCTTTTCCCCCTGGGCTGGGTCTGTGGGAAAAGCCCAGCCAGTGACTGTCTCTGTGAAGGTCACTCTTGGCTGGCTTTGAACTCACTGCCTTCTCTGGGGCTGAGAAGGAAAGGAAGGAGCACAGCAGCCTCCTCAGCATCTCTGTGCAACCAGGCCAGGGACCATATCCAGCTGGAGCTAGGGGAGAACTCCACAGGAGTAAGGTACCTCGCACAGCAAGTCTTGGACGCAGACATTGTCATGCAGCTCAGAAATAGCTCCTGGAGTCCTCTCGCTAACACTAACAGTTTGGTCCGTGCTTTAAACGAAGGCTGTTGGGACCTGTGAGTCCCTGGCCAGCAGCCAGGGGGATGCTCGTGGCACACAGTTGAAGCGTATATCATTTTCATTAGAGGTACTGGGTTTTGCTCTGTCTTTGCATCTTTTTCTTGGAAAAACAAGCTGGTTTGAGGGTCAAAGTTCTGAAGAGTCAAGGCTGTCAAATAATTTCTCTGTTGCTCCAAAAATAAAAATATTAATTATAATAAATATCTAAAAATAATATAATACTAAAACAATGTAATAAAATCTAAAGGTAATAAAGTCAGTCATGCTTTGTTGCCCACTTCTGCAGTTAGGAACTCAGGATATAATACATTCCTAAAGTCATAGCTCAAACATCACTCGGAGCTCCAGTCTCTTCCCTGCTCGCGTTGCTTTTCAGGGCTCTCCTCTGCATGCACTCATATTGGCACCTTGGTTTATGCACCCAGAAGGACTAACTCCCTCCCTTTCCTTCCTCCCCGATGAAATGCTGTGTTTCTGTGATGAGAGACACAGACGAGCTGACACAGCACAGCAAGATCATGGGAGTCTGCAGCGCCAGCAGCCCCGCTGGTGTTCCCACGCCTCTGCTGGGGATGGCAGCTATTTTGCCATCGCTCTTCCTACATAGAGGGTCTGAAGGGTTAAACACCTAGGGATGTGGTTTCTGAGGGTTGTGGTGTCACCACTGGGAGAAGCTGGACGTGGGTCTCGTAGACTGCACTGCAGGGTGGAGTGTGAGTGCAGCAGGGCCGCTTCCACGGGTGGCTGCCTGGCCAGGGTGACCCTTTTCCCGATGGCCAACTGAATGGGCTTTTCCCCAGGCTGTCGGGATGAATCCCTGCCGTCCATACCACAATACCATACCTTCCCTCCTGTTCCTGTGCTGGCCACACACAGAGTGCCACACAGCCATGCATAATTCATGATGCGTAATTAAAGTGTAAAGGTGTTGTCAGCCTGTTTGGGTGATTAAAGCTCCTGGTCGGAATAGGTTGAAGTTCTGCCTCTGGAGGTTTCTCTGGCTAAAGTAAGCACTCCACGCTGTTTGCGGAGGTACCAGTGATTGCTGAGCCGGACAGAAATGGGCTTCACTCGGTCGCTGTGGGTCTGATGCTCAGCAGAGTGTGAATCCACTCTGCTCTGAGTGAGCTGCTCCCTCTCGGGGTGGTTAGAAGCCTGCGTTTCAGACCTGGCGCAGACAGCAGGGATTATTTATAGGGCTATTTCTCCACTCCCCCCCCCTCAAAATAAATCCCGTCTATGTTATTGGCCTCAAGCTGCTGTTCAGGAGCCCTCAGAAGGCCGGTTGATGGATTGCTGAGCAGTGTCTTGCAGGTTGGGCTTCATTCTTTACAGACCTTGAGCTCCACATGCACTTGGCTGTGCGTTAAACGGGCGATTGAGTACATGAAAGAAAAGCCTCTTCCAGGAGGATGGGGTAAGGACAGAGTGTTCAGAGGGGACTTCGTTGCAGCTGTTAGTATTTCCCTCCTCCTCCTCCTCCCTCAAAGCAGTAAAATCATTGCATTGAAGGAGGAGGTGCTCTTTGGGCTGTGGATGAAGTCCAAGGAGTAAAATCATTAAATTAAAGAAGAAGGTAGAGAGGATGGCCTTTGGGCTGTGGATGAAGTCCAGGGAGCTCTTCATGAAGGTGAACTGTCATGGGGAAGAGGGTCTAAAACCTTCCAGTCCCACCATACAGAGAGTCACAAGGGTTAGGATTATTTCACCAGCAGGCTTTCAGCTATTTATTCCCCCTTAACAAAAACTTCTCTGCCTACGTCCTGTCTCTGTCTGTGGACAGGCAGAGAGAAGGTCATTCCAGCTCTTGGCGAGAGCTTGGTACTGAACAGAAGTGTCTTGGACACGACAGGGGAGTGCTTTGCCACGTGTTCCCCAGAGTCACTATTGTTCTGTCCAGGCTACGCAAGGCTCTCTTGGAAGGTCTGGGATTCATTACCTGCCTTCTGCCCTAACCTTCTGCTTTTGGAAATATGCAGAGACTCTCGAGATCAGCTCCTCCGGCCAAGCTGTGACATGAGACCGCAGTTGGCTGCGAGTCAGGCAGTCGGTGTGCCTCTGCCCCTGACCCTGCCTGCACTGCCCCAGCAGCTCTGCCCCAGCGCTGGCAGCCCTTGGCTAAGCAGGACGCGGCTGCCTTGCATACCTCGCCGGTCTGAGCACAGGAGCCGTTTGTTCAGCACTGGAGCAGCCAGCTGGTACCCAGCCCAGACTGCAGGGGACTGACGGAAGCAGAGCCTGGCATTTATTTTCTAGCCCACACTTAAAACAGGAGCCCTGTTGCATTTGGTTCTCTGTCACTGTCCTTTGCAGTGGTTGCTGCACAACAGTGGATCTACAGGGAGACGTCTGCATAACCTCCTCCCTCGTTCTTGCCCGGCTCCCAGGCTTTGGGCAGCCAAGAGCGGTTCCCAGCAAACGTTTGGCGTGCACAGGTACACGGGGATGGAAGGGATGGGTGCAGGAACCGCGTGTCAGCCGCGAGGCCCTCACTCGATGTCACAGGCTGGTTGGAAAGTCGGTCGCTGAAGCGGTCTGACGTCAGCGCCGTCGCTGTCGGAAGCATCGGGTTGAAGTGATAGTGATCTTCAGTGTGGGTAGGAATTACCGACCTTTTGATGCTGGGCTCTGGGCTCGTGTGTTTTAGCATGGCCAGCACATCTTCATCAGATTTTGTCCCCTTTTTCAATGAAGATTTGAAGCTCTTATCTCCCCTTCTCTTCTCCTTTGAACTTCTCCTTCACTGAAGTTTTCCCAGACGCAGCCTTTCCTCAGCCCCGTCCCAGCAGCCAGCTCAGCCAGGTGAGGTGGAAGCTCTCCTTGAGTTGGCAGGTTTGATTCAGCTCAAAAGCAGGGAGCTGTGGTTCTTTCTGCACTGTTGAACTGCGTTCCAGCAGCAGCACTGGGTAACGGAACGGGGAGTAAAAGGGGGAAGCAGGACCCTGCGAAGAGGCACTGCTTAGCTCCACCACAGCCTGGCTGTTCTGCCTCCCCTGAGCACGGTGACTGGGTGAGCACGGCGACTGGGTGAGCAGGCAGAAACCAACCCTAGAACTCATCAGCTCTGCTTGCAGAGTTCAGAGTCCCAACTGCAAACACCTCGGCAGCACCCTGCCTGCCGCAGGGCACAATAGCTCGTTTCCTCTAGCCTCTCCCAGCTTTTCCCAGATACTCATCAGCTTTTCATGGCATTACAGATTTTCTTCAGCACTCTACATTTTTTAATAAAAACAAAGCTCTCAGGCTGCTTTGGCCCAGTTTTGTTGGGTTTTTTTGTTAATGAATAACTCCATCTCTTTTAATATTGACTGAATTGGAGGGGGGGAGCATGTATTTGATATTCTTCATAAATAAGGTGATTCTTCATCCCTTTTAATGGCCTGCATCACCCCGGGGTGTGCAGGTGCTGGCCACTGTGAGCTGACCTTGGCGTGGCTTGGGCCAGGACAGCAAGCTTTCCCTCTGCACCATGCTGCAAAACCCCTGCTCTCATGCCTCCACCACTCCTACCACGCTATGGTCACGCATGTCCCTGCGTGAGGCTGGGTGGGATCTCCACAACTACTGAGCTCAGCTGCAAAACCCTTGCTCTAGTGCCTCTTACTGTGCATATGGTCATGCATTTCCCTCTGTCCCTGCGTGAGGCTGGGTGGGATCTCCACAACTACTGAGCTCAGGTCCTATCACCCCCTCTGTAAACTTTGTGAGCTCCAGAGATGGGCAGACACTTCACACCCTGGCCAGGAGTCCCCAGCTGTTGCCCGTGAAGGCCACCGCCATCGATCTGATGCTACTGGCACCGTCTCCCTGTTCCCAGCTGCAGACCAGCACATGAGTTTCCACTCTCTGTGGGAGGCTATAGGTTGAGCCCTGCCCGGTGCCTGTCCTCAGGTGTCCACAGTGGTCACAGATCATTGGGAGAGGCCCAGGCAGACTCCTGGGGGCAATGGCTGAGCCTACACGATGGGCTGGAAGGATTCTCCTGTAGGCATAGCCGGAGTAATTGCTTGGGTGGGTTACTCCCAGAGCCTGGGACAAAGCACTCACAGGGCTGTTTCACTGCCTGTTCTCCGCTGACAGCCAAAGAAGCAGAGAGCTATGGGCATCTCAGCCCCCTGATGAGCCTCAGCGCACCCACCCCTTGCCAGGAGGAAGGAGAGGCTTGGAGCTGAGCTTTGAGAAGGTGGCTGTGCTTCGTAAGGCTCCTGGTCCCTCCAAACAGTGTTGTCAAGGGAGCAGGCAGTGAGCTGACGACGTTTGGGTCAGTCCCAGAACAGCCTGCCAGGGAAGCCTATCAAGCCCTAGTAATCGGGTTTGATTTAAATCTTTCTCCTTCTCATCACCCTCTCTGGATTAAGTCATCTCCACTAAATGAGAGAGAGGCTGCCTTGCGAGAGGCACAGCCAAGCTCTTTACAAGTGTTGGGGAGAGGAAAGGAAAGGAAAAGTAGGCAAGGAAAACCAGGCCATCCCTATTGCTTTTGGATCCCATAATCTCCATCCCGATTTTCCTGCTCCATTGGAGTCACGAGATGACGACAGCCCAGAAACCAACAGCTTTTGAGGCCGCTTACCCTCCTCTGCTCAGCTCAGAGCTCAGTGCACACGGGTACTTTCTTGGGTGCTCAGCAGTCCTGCTGGCAGCAGTGGGATTTGTGATGCTGAAGCAGGAGGACCTGCGAACCCCGGCACTGTGGGACTGCACACAGCGAGGGAGGTTGTTTCCCAGGCTACTTTAATCCATCTGAGACACTGCTTCTCACACTGAAAGAGATGCAGCTCTGTACCTGAGGCTACAGGCTAGCGTCGGCTTCCCCTGTGAGTAGGCAGCACCCTGGTTTGCAGGCCAATGCCCTCTGTGTGCTGCCAGGGCATGAGCCCATGGGGGACCGGCAGGGTAACCTCGTCCTGGTCTTCTTTCAGCAGGTCCTGTTGCTGTGATGGAGAATGTCAGCATGAGGCTGATGGCCTCAAGGGAGCTGGAGGGTGGGTGGGAGAGGTTGGAGGGTGGGTGGGAGAGGTTATCGCAGCAGAGAGAAACGGGTGGGAGAAGCTAGCCAAGTTTGTGCTGAGTGGCACCACCACCCAGAGACTGAGTGGCCTTGCAGCAGCGAGGAGATGGGAAGGGAATCAAAACCGCCCAGGTGCTGTGGGAGGAACGGGGGTAAAGGAAGGCTTTCTTTGCATCATGTAGAAGAAGGGGAGGTGGTTTGTTCCTCCCCAGCTCAGCGCTCACCTCGCGAGTGTGAGAGGGAGGTCGCTGTGTGCAACACGTGTGGTCTTGCAGAGTAAGAAGGATCACTGGGTGGGTGACGCAGGAGGAGGAGGATTACCCCGCATGTGATGGCAGAGGGAGGATGGAGGAGCGTTCCTGCGAGCGGCCTAACGATGGGGATTACTGCGGGATTGTCTTACGGATCCGGTTGCCGTGAGGAAACTCCACCGGCCACCTTACACTGGGAGTCTCTGAAAGGGCAAGCGAGGGGTGGAAAGAAGCCGTCTCAGGTACGTTGGTGTCCTGATGGCTTTCTGACAGCCTTTGAAGGCTCAGATGCTTGCCCAGTTGACCTAACCACTGCCAGCTTTCCCTGACTTTTGGAAAACCGATTTCATTTCCAAATCTCTAGTCAACAGGAAGAAAAGGAGGTCTTCTTTCTAGAAACCCTCCGTCCTGTCCTGGTCTTTGCCAAGCAGCTAGCCATCCCCACCAAGCCATGGAGCGAGGGTGCCGCGCTGATCCCTGCAGCCAAAGGCAGATACGGTCGCCTCCCAGTTCAAGGGCCATTATTAGCATGGAGCTCAGGGACCCTGTGTCAGGCAGGGCTCCTGGCAAAGCACTTGGGCCCCTTCTTCCCTCTGGGTGTGGGTCAACGGAGCATAGCAGCCAGAAGGTGCAGCACAGCACAGAGCATGGTGCAATAGGCAGGGAACTCCTCCACAGAGGGAGACGAGGTGCCAGCAGCACAGATGACAGCTGGATTATCCCTCTGCCTGCCAGTAAGGGTCAGACTGGACAGTCGGGAGACGCGTGAACCCTGACTGGTGGCCCCTGCTGCAGCAGGTAAGCTAAGCAGAAAGGAAAGGTCCTGTTCCTATGTCTCTTGCAGATGGGGTGCTGCCCAGGTCCAGCTGTTCTGGGACTCTGGGAGTGTCATTCACCATTTCACCCTATTTTTCACCCGTGAGGGAGCTCCTCAGGATTTGCTCTCCTTTTAAAATGCCTCTCCCCCCCTGTTCACAGAGCAATTGCCCTTCACCACTGCCTGCAGGAGAGGAGAGGTCAGACTGCCTGGGCACCTCTTTCCCCAAGCTGTCACCCACAGCTGCAGTGCCCGGATAAAACCAGGGGGCAGCTTTGACAAGCAGCCAGGAAAGAAATGGGTTGTTCTCTCCATCCTCATAATTCATGAGGACAACCAAGCAGAGGTCCAGAGCACAGTGTGGTGGGACATGGGCAGCAGGAGCAACAATCTGAGCAGCTACCTGCCTCTCCAGCCAGCTTGACAATGAGCTCTGTGTTGCTGCAGTTGTGCTGTGGCTTACATCCACGCTGTCTGGTTCATTGCCAGCCTGGGTATTAGGTATTAGCACTTCAGTTATAGCACAGCCAACCACTCTGACCCAGCTGAGGTAAAGCAATGCTCATTTGCAGCCCTGGATAAAGTAGCTGCCTTAGACAACCTGCAGGAGGATTTGCACCAGAGGTTGTGTCTTCCCTTCAGTTCTGCTGGGTTAAAAACCCCAGTCTGTTTGAGTGCTGGTGCCCTGAACAAGCAGGGGAGTCCAAGCCCCTCTCTTTATTCACCCTCAAAAAGAAACTCCTGCCCTTCAGGCTACAGGACAAAAGCCCAGGAGCCCTCCTCACACACACCTGAGGTGGACAACTGCAGCGCTTGTGTTCAAGGATGCGCTCCAGCATGTGGTTGATGGTGTCAGATAAACGGGTAATTGTATGAGCAGGGAGAGGTGCAGGCAATTTGTTGTGGGAATTCGGGATTGTAGCCAGGGTGGCTAGCACAGAGGCTTTGAGACAGCTCTGCTTCATTAGGAACGTAGCTGGGGTTTGTTGAGACAGGTAGCTTCTCTGATGTCTGCAATGGATTCAGTCCAGCATTTGCCTCAGCTGGATTTTCCTGCCTCCCTGACTGCTGGGAATGAGAACTAGGTTGAGCTTCACCATAGGTTCCCTGCAATTCCTTCAGGGACAGGAGTTCTTGCAGCTTGCTGCACGCTCCGGCTACTGGGCATGTGTTTTCCATTACAGTTAGCCAGAACTCGGTCTGACCTTGTATCCTGACCCTACACCCTGCGGATGGCCACTCAACCCTGAGAAAACCAAGGGGAGCAGCTTGTTCCAAGGTCTTTGCTCCAGCTGCACGAGCACTGGCACCTTCAAAAGAGCACCCGTGCCTTATCAGAGAGAGGAAACCACGAAGAGGATGCCAGATGCTCTGTGCTGCTCTCACTGAGGTGTGTCCCGTGCTTGTCACCAGCATCACTGATGAAAAATTGAAGCAGCAAGTGAATCCGAAGCGATGAAGTGAAAACACCTGCCTGTCGAGGGATGTAAAGCACCTGGATTTACCCGTGAGGCATTCAGAGCCAGGGTCGGTTGTTTTCCTGGCTGTCCTGTGTCCTTCTTCTGCAAGGCCGCTGCCTTTGAGGTGCTCAGTGCCTGCTGGCTCTCCTGGCTCCAGCTGGCCCAGGTTATAAAGAAAGGGATCTCCAGAGCTTGCCTCCCCTGGTCTGAGAGGGGCTGGCAGAGGTCAGTCAAGACCTGAGTGAGCATTCTTGCTCCCTTTATCCAGTGTTCAGTGGTTTCATTAGGCTGCTGCTCCCAAAGGCATGGCTTTTGTGGTCGTCTCCAGCATGACTGTAGATGACAGCAGCTCAGGGTCCAGGCGCAGTTCCTAAGGCTGCTAACCATACCAGAGCTGTTGAAAAATGAGAGCAAGAAGCAGAACCCATCTGGAACAAATCCTTCAGCCTCTGGCTCGACTGTGACCTGGGAGCCTGTTCAGAGCCACTTCACCTACCCAAAGCCTGGATGTCCTGAGGGGTGGGAAAACTGCGCCTTCCTCATGGAGCTGAACAGCCCTGCTGCATGGGAAGAGGGTTTGGAAGGGATAGAGACCCAGACATCAGCAGGATTGCCTTCCACTCCAAAGTTCTCATGGTCTTCACCTCCTGCTGGGGATTGTGCACAGAAAAGCACAGCTACCTCCTGGTCCCCAGAAACCCCCTGGGAACATCGGAAAGACTCAGTCCAGCTGTGTCTGGGGGAAGCCCAACAAGGCTGAGTGTCCTTGGCAGTTATTCAGCAGTCCTTCTCTTTAGCAAAGTGGGTGAGAGGTTCCAGAAAGAGGGTCCCACACTCCCCGTGCAGCCTGGTACTGGTTTGGCCCCCAAAAGAGTGATGTCTGTGTTTGCCAGGGGCTGGAAGGACACGAGTAAAACCCTGCAGCCAGGAGAGCATGTGCTTGCTTCCAGCTCCTTCAGGGTAACCGTTTCTTCCTGCCAAGGCCTCTCTCCTACCGTGGGAGGCAGTGGATTGATGGAGAGGAAGCTTATTCGTGATGCATGTCGTGGAGGAAACCAGAATTAGAGGTTGTGTCCTGCTGGCAAAGCATTTAGGGGCTGGGGCTCAGAGCCCTTAACAAAGTCTGTTCCCATGTGTTTTCCCACTGGTTCCCGGGATTCCTGGTGCCTGGACAGAAGCACTCTGCAGCTGTACTGAGATGTGTGAGGCTGTCTGATCCCCAGAAGGACAAAAAGCAGTGGTCTCAACAGCTTTTCTTTATCCCGAAGCTCCTTGGTCTTTGGCACTATGGCACACCTTACAGGTTCCTCGCACGGTGCCATGAGCTAGATGGCAGATGTTAGGGTCACTTGGTTGGTTTCAGGTTGGACTGGATGACCTTGAAGGTCTTTTCCAGCCTGAGAGGCTGTGATACTCCGAGCCACCCCCGTTGTACAACAGCCTGAAGCCACCCCGTGATTTGCCTGTGCTGTTCAGCTTGCCTCTTCCTCTTTCCCTCCTGTGTTTTGTGTCTGCACTGCAATCAGAGGTGGTTAACAGAGTAGAGCTGGGATCCAGGATTCCAGAACTGCCGCCCTGTGGGATGAACCAGAGATGATGCAGCTCAAAAGAAGGAGATGATCCCCTCTAGGGGGTTTTAAGGCTGAGGGATTCCCACTGCTTACTTCAGGCGGTCAGCTGGGGTGCTTGGGGCAAGCTCCCCGAGTAGCCAAAGGACAGACACTTCCCAATTAAAGGCTGATGTGAAAGACAGCTACGATTGCAAGACATGAAACCTCTTTATTCCTTTCCTCCCCAGCCATGGCCTGGTCAATCACATCCCCATCACACAGTGGCCATGCCTAGGCTAAGCGGTTGATTAGCACTCAGGGGTATCCCTAGGCACTGGCTGCTGGCGGTACCCTCCCTACTGCTGGTACATCCCCGTCATGCCTTTCGGCTTGGATCCACTGGGATTCTCCCCAGGAGGAGTTCCTGTGGGGTTTGGTTGTTGGTGGGGACCAGTGGCCATTTCCATTGAGCATTGGCAGAGGCCACCATGATGGCAGAAGCAGCAGGCTGGCTGTGTGCTGCTCGCTGAAGGCTGCCTGGGGGAAGCTCTCACAGACGTTTCATGTCCCAGTGTAGGCACAGCCTGTTTCTCCGGGGTCTCTGGTTGCTTTCTCCCTCTCCCGTGCCAGAAGAGCCCTGCACAGGCCCAGCAGATGGCACTCCACTGCTTTCCACACCAAAAAGCCCCTGACAGAGATCACCCAGCTCATCTCTGGACAAGCTGGGTGGTGGTCAATGTGGCCACAGCACATGGACCCCAAGAAAGACCGAGGCTTTGTCATTCCAGGCCAACCACCAGGAGGGAGAGGTCCAAATGTTACTCCATTCTGATGTGGGAGGACACCACAGCCTAGTGCATCCCGAGTCAGGGTGCCACACCAGCTCCCACACCAGCTCCATCTCAGCTCCTATTGCTTCGGGGGCAGAGCCATCCCCTTCTTTTTCCTTTCCCACCTCGATGAACCACTGCTTCCTCAGCCACAAGGTATGGCTCAGCATTCCTCCTCATTGGATTTTGAGTCAAGACGTTAAGTTCTTCCTCTGCTGCTCTTCCAGAGATCGCCTTTGCAGTTGTTTTTGCCGTTAGAAAACAAGGGCTGGCCCTCACAATTCACTCCACGGGAACAATCGTTCTTCACCGAGTGGGTTTAGACACTTTTCCTGAGCTGGTTCCCTCTGACAGCTCCCCTTTTGTGACTCCTGATGGCTTGTCACCCAACTCCACGCAGCAATAACTGCCTGCAAGGATGAAGGTGCTGCTGCTTCTGCTGCTAGACGAAGCCCAGAGGTCCACTGTTGTCACCTTCTGTGATGCTCTGGCTCCTTGGTGGACTGGGCTATTACTTCTTTGCCAAAGCAAACTGACCCCTTGGGGCTTGGAAGGCACAAAGCTGCTGCCTGGCAGCAAAAACCGCTGCTGTTGGAGTTGGCATCTGCACACAGGAGGCCCCTCACCTGCAACAGGAGCAGGCTCTGGGCAGATCGGGTGGCGTTTGGGCACCGCTGAGCCAACAGCCACGGCGTCCTCCCGAGCTGGTTTCCTTTCCCTAAGTGGCGTTGGATTTCCTCTGTCTCCTTGTTCCCTCTGACATTTCAAAAGTGTTTGGGCTGGAGGAAACGTGTGCTGCTGTTCTGAAACCATCGCTGCTGTGCTCCAGCTCCTCTCCTAAGAACCCGAGGTAACCAGAAGGCAGTCGATTCTTAACTCTGTGGCCTGCAAGCACACGGAAAGGGGGACAGGTGATCGGGGTTTTCCACCTCCATCACACACAGCAAAACTGTTCCCTCCACAGCTTCAACTGGCAGCTGCAGGCTGGAGGGAAAAGGGTGGCAGGAGAGGAGAGAGACAGGACAGGCACAACCCCACCGCATCATCCGAACCTCTTCTTTCTTGGAAGAGCAGTCACGAGCACTGAGAGCTTTCCGCTGCTCTCCCATAGCCAGTGGCTCACTCCTGGCAGTTTTGAGGACCATGAGTATCTCTGAGAGCATCTCAAGGGTGAAGCCCCTTCCCCATTGCTGTGCTTGCTGTTTGTACTCCGGTCTGCCCTACTGGAGCTGCTGTATTTCATAGGTGGTTTGTGCCCAGCAGTGGCAGAGCTCAGCTCTGCTCTCGGTTAGCAGGCAGTGTGGCCTCTGGCTGATTCCTTGGCTCTTTCCATCACAGCTGCCATTTCAGCTGCATCCTGATTTCAGCAGAAGTGGACGGTCTGAACTCATGTGGCTCACGTTGGCTTTGACTGTTCCTGTCAGGGTTTCAGCATAAACATCTCTAGTGTTTCCACTGGAAACAACAAACCAGGCTGGGAAGAGAAGGGCTGAGCAAATGAGCAGCTGGAAAAGGGGAATGGGCATGGAGGGAGAGGGGTTTGCAAGAGCCATGTAAGTGCCAATGGGTGCTGGGATCTTGAGTGGGCATCATGCTTCAGTCCCTGCTAGGAGTGTGGGAAGGTGGAGAGAGGTGGTGCAGGAGGAAGTAGAGAAGCTTCATCCCCAGCCCACCTTCCCTGAGCAGCTACCTGCTCACCTGCGGGGCAGTAACTGCAGCATCTTTCACTGAAGCTCCCTTTCGATTTCAAGTTAGACAAACAGGCCTCTCCTCTGGGTTCAGACAGCAGCAGAAGACTCAAGCGCGTGTCCACGGGATACCTTTCCCTACGGAGGTGTGAAGGGAGGGGGGTCACAGTGTAAGCATCGGCCAACTGACTCCGAGAGTCCAAAACCAGAGAGAAAAAAGAAATGGAAATAGTAGAGACACTCAGGGTTTGGTCCTTTCCGTTTGCACCAGCTGACTCACAAACCTAAGGAAGGAGCTGGGCTGCGGTGCCAGGCTGCGGTGCCAGTGCTGGGTATCGCTGTGATAAGCAGCTCCCGGTTTAACTGGGAGAGAGGACACAACAGAACAAAGAGACAGGGCAACAAAATGGGCGGGTTTTACTTAAATATTCAATTCCTGCAGTTCCTCTTCCTCGATTTGTTGTTTTTCACAGCTGTCATCTTTTAAATCCTACCTTGGGGCCACAGGGCTGGGTCAGCCCAGTCACCATGGCTGGGTCAGCCCAGTCACCCACAGCTGCTGCGTGCACACAGGGACAGCAGCCAGAGGAACCCAGTGTGGCTTTGAGATGCGTTTGTGCTAAACCCCTGTGCTCTGCAGAGCTCCCCAACCTCCTCCAGTATCACCCCTCACCACGTCCCCACAGAAACCCTTTGCCTTTCCAGGTGCCTCAGTCTCAATGCAGCGGCAAAGAGCCAAAGGCAGGTGTCCACGTTCCCAGGGCAGCAGTCTGGCCCCACAGGCAAGAGAGCAGCCCAGCTGTGGAAAGTGATAAGCTCTTGGCCAAGGTGGCCTTTATCTCCCTGGCAGCGGCCACAGTGGTGATGGGCAAGGACAGCATCTCCTTGACCCGAGCAGGAGCTGGGTATGCCGGGCTGCTTGCAGCTGAGCTGGGGACTTCCATCTCAAGAGCTCACGGGAGCAGCAGGAGCAGCCCCCTAAAGGGCAAAGGGGCTTCAGCTCCGAGCAGGGACAGCAGTCAGTGTGGCACTACCTCACACCCCTGATGCCTGGGGGTCTCAGAGTGAGCATGAACTCCAAACCCTAGCAAGGATGAGCAGCCCAGCCGTAAGCTCAGGAGGGAAACTGAGGTAGTCCCTGGGTGTGTGGCTTTTCTTTTTCTTCCCACCCCTGTCTGTTTTCTCGACAAAGTAGAAGCATTTGAATAGTGTCCGTTACCACCTGGGGGTCAGGCCCTTGTGAACAATAAGCTCAGGCTTTAATTGTATTTATTCTGGGTAGATTTCTTCGTGCAGGTCCTTCTGGTGCCTTGGGCTCCCTACTTCGTTCAGCTGAACGAGCAGGGTTAGGTGGAGGCGTCTGGCTCAAATACTGGAGGTTACTTGAACCTGTAATTTTGGGTAGAAGAAAGAAATGGGTGACAGCGCTCAAACAAAGCACAGATCCTACAGCACAGCACGGCTTCCACTCGCCTACGGCTCAGCACGCGCCTGGAAAGACCCTCCCAGTGAACGTCAGCTGAAGAGACACCTAAGCGCTGGTGACTTGGGAAATAACCGGTCTCTCCCTGCACCACCCTCTGCAGAGCTCTTCTGTGAGCAGCCCTGGGGGCTGTGATGAAGTAAAACTGGCTAATCTCCAGGTAGCATCAGAGGAGCACCAGGGTCTTTCATTTGGACCACTGATTCCCCCATTTCCACCAAACCCTTCTCCATCACTCAGTCAGGCGTCTCACGGTGCTTACTGCCTGGGATGAGCCACTAAGTCACAGTATCCCAGTCTCCCAGCACTGATGAGGCTGGAGAAGACCTTAAAGCTCATCCAGTCCAGCCTAAACCCAACCCAGTAACCCTGACATCTGCCATCTAGCTCAGAATCATCGTGAGCTGTGAGGAGGGAAGGACTGGCAGGCAGATGAGCAAGGGCTGGTCTTGCGACGCGGTGCCTGGAGTCAGCCTGAACCTTGGTGTAGGGAGGGCTCTCCCTGAACAGCAGAGAGGCAGCGAATGTCTCCCTCGGTGCTGGCACGAGACCACAAAGATGCTGGGCATCTGTGAGGGATGAGGGGGAAGAGGAGGACAGGCAATTTGCTTTTGGCATCCTGGAAGGAACTGCAAAGGGAGAAGCTGGCAAGCCAGGGTGTGATTAAGCTCGACCCAACATTTGGTCCTGTCCCCATGTGGAAAGATGTCCTTTCCAAGAGGAGACACATGCCCAGTCTTTGTGGGCTAGCAGGCCACAGGCTCGGAAGGGGCTGTCTTCTTTCTGTCTCACATCTCTCTGAGCCTGTAAACGCTGCTTCTTGCGGTTGGGGGCTGAAGAACAAAAGGGAACTTTTTAAACACAGGGTCTGTTCATCTTGCTCGTCTCATGTTCTGGGGTTGCTGAGCTGGCCAGGCTGCGCCGAGGTCAGGAAACAAAGTCGCTTTGTTTGTGCCATCTCACTTTACCACTTCCCCAGATTTTTAGGGATGAATGGGCTGGCAGTGAAACCCGTGGCACTCTCAGGGGTGGTGTGCCCCACAGCCTCCCCTCACGCACTTCACCCATCGGTGGGAAGTCTTTTCCTGGGATAGATTCTGCTCCTGGAGCCTGAATGGAAAGCTCAGAAGAGAGCGACTGCTCAGGGGAGACCAGAGGTCTCTCTCAGTCTCTTGTCAGCTGTGTGCTCAGGGAAATGGTGTGAGACACAGAACAAGTCCAGGGAGTCCCCTTGGACCTGCAGGCTCCTTTTGCATGCAGATACCCCCCGAGCACTGGGAAGGGAACTTGAGGGGTCCTCTGTGAAGGGCTAGGGACACTCATAAGGGCCTGGAGGAGCAGGGGAAGGAAGCACAAAGGGAGCAGATGGCTGACTGAAGTGAAATGAAAACTAATTACAGAGGATAAATGGGAAGGGAAGGGAAGGGAAAGGAAAAAGGGATGGAAAGAGCAAGAAAAAGAGGCTGTTCATGGTTATCCCTGTGCAAGACCTTCTAGAGTGTGATAGTTCTGCTGAGAGTCTGGGTTTGGGAAGAGTCTCTTATTGTGATCAGTTCTGGTGAAAGTCTTTCTGGGTTTGGGAAGTCTCCTTTTATCCTGATCAGTTCTGGTCACAGTCTTTCTGGGTTTGGGAAGAGTCTGCTTTTACTCTGATCAGTTCTGATGAGAGTCTTTCTGGGTTTGGGAAGGGTCTCCTTTTACTCTGGTGAGAGTCTTTCTGGGTTTGGGAAGAGTCTCCTTTTATCCTGATCAGTTCTGGTCAGAGTCTTTCTGGGTTTGGGAAGAGAGTCTCTTACTGTGATCAGTTCTGGTCAGAGTCTTTCTGGGTTTGAGTCTCTTATTCTGATCTTTTCTGTCTGTTGCTCTTTAGGAAATGCCAGTCAACCGTGCTTGTTGCCTGCTCCCCCAGAACTCCCTTGCTTTGACATTCAGGTTGTGGACCAGGAACACACGCACTGGCACCAGTGGCAGCCATTGTTTCCATCACAATGCTGGGGTCAGGAACTGGGGAGCGGGGGGGAACAGGCATTGAATTCACCAGGACTCTTGCGAAATCCCAACTGCTGCAAAGCAAATGCCCCCCCTTTCTTCTGGTCTCACATCTCCCAGAGACTGTGTGGTACTGCAGGCGGTTTGCTGGGAGCCAACCAGCTACCTCAAGGGTTTCACTTAATGCTTTATTTTAGTTTAGGTGAGGATTGGCTTTGTCTGGCAATGCAGTGGCAACCGTGCCAGCGTCGAGGTGAAGAGTGCTGGAGGGGGGGGGGGGGAAAGGAAAGCGAGGAGAGCTGAGAGCGAAGGTAAAGGTGAACAACAAGAAGATGTTAAAGACAGCAGAGGCAGCCTGGGAGAGGAGAGTGCAACTCAACAACCTCAGTCCCCAGTAGGAAGCAAAGTAAATTCTCCTTAACCCCGACACTGGGGTGAGGAGGCTGTGCAGATGGCTGAACAATAAAGCAGTCCAGCAGCGTGCGCTGGCCTCCTTGTTAACACAGGCTTGAAATTCTCCGCTCTGAAATCATCCAGCCCCCCGAGACCATCCTGCCAAAACCTCATTGCTCTTTCCCTCAAACACAGTTGTATTAATAGAAGCAGCTCAGGGAGCCCTCACCCCCCCTCCCTTTCAACACTTTATGCAGCAGGGGGTCTAAATGGGATCTCTTCCACCCGGGATGCCATTAGCTTCCCTCCCCATCTCTCCATCTCCCCCTTCCCAATAAAACACTAGTCCAAACACACACCAGGCTGTGAAAAGGAGTGATGTCTGCACCGGGGGAGTGCGAAGGAGCCCCGACTGGTTCAAGAGTCAGCTTAAACATTCACACCCATGAATAAAACAGAAAGGCAAAGGAAAAGCCCAACGCAGCCACTGCTCCGCAATCCCAGGGCCCCACGCCATGGTTTTTTAGCCCTGCATCACAAACGCTGGTTTTCTGACCCCTCTGCCCCTTGCTCTCAGCCTGCTGCCTCATATGAAGGGCACTTGGTACCTGCTGATGGGTTCCAGCACAACCTCTTGCTCGATCTGAGCTCTTGCTGTGCAACTGGGCACAGCTGGCAGGGGGGGTGTGAGAAGCCTTTCAGGTGGCCTCAGCTCAGAGCCCTCATTCCTTATGCCATAGTTGGCAGATGGGAAACATCTGTGTCCATTACAGATCAAACAATGGGTCCTTGGGAACCTCCGCACAGGGCTGGATGGCTTGGGAGTTGAGCCAGACCGTAGACACCATCGGTTCTTGTGCCTGAAACGCTCCAGAGAGGAGCTGCTGAGTGCAGCACCAGTTGGAGCTGGTATTGCTTTGTGCCCAGATGGACAGGAGCACAGGCAGAACAGATTCACAGTGACTGCTGGCTTTGTTGTAGAGGTCCCTAAGCCTAGTGGCATCCTGCTCCGGGAAGGACTCTCCCCTCTTGAGTAGCTTGCCCAGAGACAGATGCGGTCCAGCCACCGTTTGTGCTCTGCAGCATCTGAGCCAGGCTGAAAGAGCCGTAGTGGCTCAGCTGCTGTGCAGGGGGAAAGCTGCTGCTTCGCTGACAGAGACCTGGGACACATTATTCCCATCAGAAGGATGCTGGTGTGAGTGAAGCCCTCACTTCTGGAGGGGCTCTGCCACGCAGGTTTGTGGCCACCCAAACAGCCATAAACGTTTTGTAAAGGTGTTCTCACTTGTGGTGGAGGTTTTCCTTGTCTCACTGACTTCTTGTTCCAGCTCTCCTGCCTCACCCTTTACAAACTAACCTGGCACAGTGACCTTTCAGCCTTTTTGTGCTGGCTTTCTCTTCCCTCTCCTCCCCAGAAATCACAGAATCCTTAGGGTTCGGAAGGGACCTGGAAAGATCACCCAGTCCATCCCCCTGCCACAGCAGGATCCCCTAGATCCAGTGTCACAGGAACAGTCCAGGGGGGTTTTCAGTGTCTCCAGAGAAGGCAATTCCCACCTCCCCCCCACTCCCACAAGCAGCCCCTTCCAACGCTCTCGCAGCCTCCCCAAGAAGAAGTTTCTTCTGGTGTTTA
>VZRI01004545.1:0-37376 GCA_013397515.1 Upupa epops
TACTCATCCAGGCTGGCCTTTTTTCCCTACATCTCATCTTGCTACACACAGGGACAGCCTGGTTTTGTGCCTTCAATAATACATTCCTGAAGTATACCCAGCTCTCCTGGACCCCCTTTTTGTAAAGGGCTGCATCCCAAGGAACTTTCCTAATCACTTCCTTAAATAAACTGAAATCTGCCCTGAAGAAATCCAGTTTAGATGTTCTGTTGAGCCCTCTTTTTGATCCACTATTAATTGAGAATTCTCACTAGAGATCCAGAGCTGATGGCTTGTTTGCTTTCATTGTCATTGCTTTCAATTTTACTGCTGTTATCCTTCCCTTCTGAAACAAAGGCACTATGTAGATAGAGAACAAATGATATTCTATAACAAAGCATCTAAGACTCTTTTGTGTGTTATCATGAGTTGTCTTCTATCAACCCATAATGTTGATTAGTTGTGAAACTTGGTACTGTTTGCTATCAGCTGGAATGGGGTTCTCAGCCCTTTTTTTGAAATTGCTTTGAGAGCAAGCCCAGGCTTCTGCCAAGATCTATATCTTGTTTGATGTCTGTATATCAACATTTCTGTAGCAGGATGGCCACTGCTTCTGGTCCCAAATAAATCTGACATTTGATGCCGTTTGAAAATATTGCATGGTTATAAAACACAACATTTACCAGGTCTCCTTTCCTTCTTGTATTCTTTTCTAGCTGTATTTCAGTACCATGTATATTTTCAAAGAAAAAAAAAAAACTAATCAAAGGAGGGTAGGAATTTATCACAACCGGCTAGACCTATCAGCTCCCCCCAGGCAGTATAAAACAAATTTGATGGTTTGCTTTTACAGTCATATATGAAGTCCAGCTCTTTCAAGAAATTGTAAAAGAAATATAATAATAGGCTCTTCAGGACAGTAAGTATACTAATAATTGATTTATATGTACTGGGAAAATATTATTTCAAAGAACAAATGAATTTAAAAAAAGCAGAGGTCACAGCATGAGTAGCAGGGGTCAGCAGCCACCGCTAAAACCTCCAGTTTAAAGATAACCTCCTCAAGTTACAGAGAAATCTGCAGATGGGTCAGCATGGGCACTGCTGAGTCTTGGTCCAGGCACAGGGCCAGTTCATCATAGCAGGCTGTGGACATCAGTCTCACAAGATAGCAGTGTTCTAGCTTAGCTTGTATTGTAGGAGATGGCTCTGCCTGCACTGATTCTATCTACAGAATGCATTTCCTAGCACATGTATGCTTCCATCCCTGAGAGGCAAAGTATTAAAGCAGCAGAATTATCCTTTTCAATAGTAGAAACCAGTATAAAGCTAACTTCGTATTCTATCTTCTTGTACAGACTCTCAAGGCCATGTCTGTGAGGTGGATGGTGGGGTGATATTTCTTGTCTTGTTCAGAGGTTAGCTGCCTTACTCAGTAATATCTGAAATATGCAGGAAGTATTACCTTGAATCTCTCTAAAAAAGCCTTTCCTGAATGTATAAAACACCCCCATAGAGGAGCACTCAATACAAAAGTGGAAATGCGGGAGGAGATCCAGATGGAGCCTGGACTTGCTTGGTGGAGGGAAGCACCACACCCATTATACCAAAGAATTATTAAACAGATACTTAAAGCTGTTAAACTGCCACTTGAAAGGTCATTGTTTCCTAATCAAAGGTATCAAGAAAGTACAATTATTTGTCCTGCTTTCACTAGCACTGAGCTCAGCAGACAGGCTGCCCAGAGGTCTTCAACTCGTGCACAGCATCTCAACAAAAGTTAACATCAGTTTGTTTCTGTTGTTCTAAAAACTGGAGGGACTGCAAAACCAAACTTAAAGCACAGCTTTGTTTCACCTGAACTCTGCTACAGCTCAGTCCATTAGTAAAGTATTTGGGCATAACCACAGCAAATTGGAAACAAACTTTGCTTATATTCAGCTCCTTATGTGCTCCTTCTCTGTGAGCTGAAAGACTGAGCTACCATGCAGCAGTGTGAGACTCACCAGAAAGGACAATATTGTGCTGGCTCATCTGTGAGCTAAAAGAGCAGCCCCTCTGTCAAGAAGAGGACAGTTAATTTGCTTGATTTTGGGAGAGTTAGCAGGAGATAAAAGCTTCAGTTTGCTATTTACAAAATAAAACAGTTTTAGTCTGAAAGGCTCCTTTATATTCAGGCAAGATGAAAACAGGAAGGAAAAGAAGGATAAAAATGTGGAAAGCAGGATAAAAATCAAGCTTAAATTCAGCTGGGGTAAAAATGTTTTTTCCTGCTTCACCCTACTGCACTGCCTTGGCTTTATCCTGATCTTTGCTATCTTCCCTGACACTCCAGGTGATGGAGGTGAGCTGATGTATCTGCAGAATATGTTAACAGGGGCCGTCTGTCATCAAGGACCTGCTGCTGCCTTGTGATGTGAGAGAGCTGATGTAGTCTTTCTATGGACAAACTGTTAGGGCAGTAGCTTGGCTTGCAGAATTATGCTTATCCCTGTCAAAACCAAACTAAAATGTTCCTAGCTCTTTGACATGATGACTGGGAACATCACCAGCCTAAGGAGTGTGTCTTTCAGCATCTATGTGAATCTGGAGTGTAAGGTGGCACATGTCTTTGACTACAGAGCCCTCAGAGGTAGGTCTAGCATCATCCCTGATTCACTCAGGATCTATTATTTACTGTATATCCTTTCTGGATTCCCTTCAGCCACAGCTCTCTTTTTCTTTCTCTCACCTGTTTCATTTGGGAAGGTAGTGATGGGAAGAAAGAAGTTGTTTTTGTCATGGGAGATTAAATGTCCATTTCAGACAGCAGTCACAGTACCTGCAGAAAGAGCAGCACAGGGCAAAATGTCTTTGGCCTTTTACCTGTTTTGCAGGTTTTGCTGCTCAGCCTTTTAAACCTCTTAACTCGACACTGACAGGTAGTCATTAAGAATATGGGGACACTGCAATAGCTGAGGTCAGCACAGATAATTTAGAAACACAAAATCAACCTCTCAGATGTATTGATGGCTTCGTCCAAAACTACTTGGTCAAAGCATCACAGACCGTAAGTATAGAACACAGTGTGGAAATGAGAAGGAAAAAAAGAAACCTGTAATCACTGTAACAAGGATTTCATGACACTAAGGGAAAATAAATACTTGAATGCTAAAACACTTCCAAACCAAATCAACAATCCTGGGATTGCAAGCCTTCATCAGATTTAAAACCTTTCGTGTAGCAAGACCAAAACTCTGGCAGTGACCTGCAGGTTGCTTCAGTCTTTCTGTGGTTGTACTTGCATCGTGGAGAGAGAGTTCCTGACTCTCACATCATATCTCTGCTCTGTTTTTCTATGCATTTCTTTTCAGAAACCTTTGTTCTTTCTGATTGCATCAGTGAATAGCTACCTTAGAGACCCACTTGTCCCTGCCACAAAACAAAAGGAAATGTTTTTGGCAATTGCATCAAAATAGATAGCTGTAACATCACAGATATACACACACAGAGGTCATTAGGGATTGGAAGGGACCTTCAGGGGTCACCCAGTCCAACCACCCTGCTTGAGCAGGATCATAAAACCTAAAACAGATTACACAGAAACACATCCAGATGGGTCTTAAAAGTCTCCAGAGAAGCAGACTCCCCAACCTCCCTGGGCAGCCAGTTCCAATGCTCAGTAACCCCTACAGTAAAGAAATTTTTCCTCATATTGAGATGGAGCTTTTTGTGCTCCAGCTTACACCCATTATCCCTTGTCCTGTCACAAGACGCAAGTGAAAAGAGATTGTCTCTCTCTTCTTGACACCCAGCATCATGTATTTATATGCAGTGATTATGTCCCCTCATAACCTTCTCCTCTTCAAGCTGGAAAGTTCCAGATCTCTCAATCTCTCATCATAAGGCAAGTGCTCCAGTCCCCTAATCATCTTCATGGCCATCCATTCGACTCTGTCAATCAAGTTTCTATCCCTCTTGAGCTGGGATGCTCAGAACTGAACACAATATTCCAGATGTGGCCTCACTAGGGTAGAGTAGACAGAGAGAAGGACCTCCCTTGATTTACTGGACACACTCTTCTTGATCCATCCCAGGATTCCATTTGCCACAAGATGACCTTTCTGTTCCATGGATAACTTGTCCACAAGAACTCCAAGATCCCTCTCCACAGAAGTGCTCTCCAATAGATCATCCCCTGACCTGCATTGATGCATTTCATTATTCCTTCCCAAATGAAGGACTTTGCATTTACTCTTATTAAACCCCATTAAATTCCTCATTGCCCATCCCTCCAGTCTGTCCAAGTCTTCCTGAATGGATTTCTGATCAGCCAGAAAACCCAGCTTAATGTCATCAGCAAACTTGCTGAGGAGACACTCTATCCCATCATCAAGGTCATTAATAAAGACATTAAACAAAACTGGACCCAACACAGACCCCTGGAGACCACCTAGCTAGACTCTGCACCATTAGTCACCACTCTTTGGGCTCTGTTAAGTAACGAGGTTTTAATCCAAGTCACAGTCTGTTCTTCCTAAGTTTACTCTCGAGGATGTTATGCGGGACTGTGTCAAAGGCAGTACTAAAGTCGAGGTAGACCACATCCACTGGTCTCCCAGTGTCCACCTATGTAGTCACAGCGTCACAGAAGGCTATTAGATTAGTCAAACGTGATTTCCCCTTGGTAAAACCATACTGACTACTTCTGATTACCTTCTTATTGTCAATATTCTCGGAGATGACATCCAGAATGAACCACTCCATTATTTTTCCAAAAATTATGGTGAGATTGACTGGTCTGTAGTTGCCCAGATCTTTGCTTTTACCTTTTTTGATGACTGCAGTGACATTAGCTTTCCAGTCCTCAGGTACCTCTCCTGTTAAACATAAAGTCTCAAAAATAATGGAGAGTAGAACAGCAACATCATCCAGTCCTCTCAACAGTCTTGGGTGCATCTCATCAGGACCCAAAGGAAAAAATCAATATGTTTATTTGGATCCAGTGGAAAGGTTTACTAGGCAAAATCTAACTTATTTATACTATATTCTAATGCTTAGTCCTTAGCAGAATATTAATAACCTGCTAGAGAGGAGCAGAGTTGTTCCCTTAAAAAATGAAGTTTTCTCTCACTTCAGACAATGAGCAGCTTCCAGAATGGAGTAGAGACACAGAGGTTTTCAGGTTGGTACAGGGGTTTAAGTAATATACAAAATTTTACCAGGAAGGAATAAGAAAGGAATGAGAATGGGGAAGAAAATGTCCTGAAAAAGCTGTACAAAAGCATAGTCAATTAGCTGCTGGAATGACTAATTTCCAGGTGGGTGGATCTGAGCAGACTGCAGAAACCTGTTGTAAGCCACAAGGCTCTGCTTCCAGCACATGGGAAATGTATCTCAGAAAGGGACCCAAAATGTCCCATCTTCTGGCTGCACTCAGGCAGCAGATGATATCCTGGAGGGCACTGCACAAGCTCCAAACCCCACCTGGGCCGCAACCATGAGCCCTCTTTAGCACAATAGAAATGTCAATCCTTCATCCCAGGTATCTGATCAAGAGTCATATTTGTTGTTTTTAATTTTTTTCTCCTTTAAGAGCTTTGATGAGCACTAATGAGTGGCTAGGGTGGAGGGAGATGTACAAACAGGGCTATAACTTGGCTGGTGGTGGGCTGAACATCACTATTTTACAACATTTTACAAAGCAGGAGGAGGAGAAGAAGATAATCCCTTAGAGAAGAGGATGAGGGCAAGGAGGAGATGCTCTCTCAGGGAAGAAGATGAGAGTAAGGTGGAAGAGAAGGTGGACAAGCTCACTTTTCTCCTCTGTTGAGTCCTTCTCAGTCTGTGGCAGAGGATGTGATCCATGAGAGCAAGTGGCATGTACCTGGATCCTGCTGTTTGGTGCACTGAGCTGCTATGTGTGGGTTTCAGCTGAGGAACGGTTTGAACACAATTTCCTAGCATCTACAAGAGAATTTCACAGTGAGAGTGTTGCATAAAAGATTGGTAACTTCTCCTTCTCCTCCTTCTCTCACCACCTTTCATAGGGAAGCAAGCAACTACAATGTAATTTTAAAGAGTTTGATCTTAGCACTGGAAGTCAAATGTTGAAGGAGCACATGCTTAGGGTGGGATGCTCAGAGAGCATGGGGAGAGAACTATCCAGTTTCCAGCCCTGAAATGGGTTTAGTGGAGATATAAACACTGTATTTGACCTGGTTGTTTTTTTCCACAAGCCCGTGGAACTTCAGGGTAAAATAATGATGAAAAGTGAAGCCATGATGTAAGTGAACAAAAGTGACTTCAAGGTTAGGTGCTCCTATAGATATTTTCTCCTGTATATACACTCATAAATGAGATTTCTGTATGTTATTTAAAAAACTGAAGGACATTTAGAGTTATCCATCAAATTTCAAAATAGAAACTGCAGATACCGGAGTATCTCAATCTGGAGAGGTATCTGCTGTTAATACAAACTGATCAGTTTTCTGTATAAGATAATAAAAAATGGCTCTTGGCTAGTTTGCTGCTTATCTGACCTTCTGATCTTTTCCTTTAAACGTTGCCTGTTTTGAAACTCATCACAGAAGATGAGTACCCATATCATCATTTGCTGGTAGTAATTTTTTCTGTATCTTTTATTTACTGCTAGTATAATGAAGTCAAATATGCATTGTCCTCAACTGTTAGCTCATATATGCCTTGCTGCTCTTTATGATGTTTTTTCCATTCTCTTACAGTTGTCTATACTGTTTTTTAGATTATCTTATCCTACATAATAATGATAATAATATATTTAACCCTAAGGGCTGAGATTAAACTATAAGTAGAAAACCAGGTGTAGGATTCCTGCAGCTTGAACCTTGAATGACAGAAGTTTACCAGGGAAGGAATACATGATATATCCTTGGCAAACTGTGGATTCCTAGTGAAAATTAATAATGCTGGGGAAGAAAACTAATGGATGGAATATGTTCAAGTGACTCCACTCAAATGCTTTTAGGTTAAATAATGTATTCTGAAAAGTTACTTTTGTTCTATGGTTAGGTGGGAACTGTATGTTAATTTCTTTTATTCATGGATCATTTTCCCTCTGAGGCTCACCAGTTGAATTTTCAGTACTACACTGAAATGAATATTCATCAACAAGTTAGAGCTTTTGTAAGATCTGCAGGAGGAAAAAAAAATCCCATCAAAACCCCCTNCAGCAACATCATCCAGTCCTCTCAACAGTCTTGGGTGCATCTCATCAGGACCCAAAGGAAAAAATCAATATGTTTATTTGGATCCAGTGGAAAGGTTTACTAGGCAAAATCTAACTTATTTATACTATATTCTAATGCTTAGTCCTTAGCAGAATATTAATAACCTGCTAGAGAGGAGCAGAGTTGTTCCCTTAAAAAATGAAGTTTTCTCTCACTTCAGACAATGAGCAGCTTCCAGAATGGAGTAGAGACACAGAGGTTTTCAGGTTGGTACAGGGGTTTAAGTAATATACAAAATTTTACCAGGAAGGAATAAGAAAGGAATGAGAATGGGGAAGAAAATGTCCTGAAAAAGCTGTACAAAAGCATAGTCAATTAGCTGCTGGAATGACTAATTTCCAGGTGGGTGGATCTGAGCAGACTGCAGAAACCTGTTGTAAGCCACAAGGCTCTGCTTCCAGCACATGGGAAATGTATCTCAGAAAGGGACCCAAAATGTCCCATCTTCTGGCTGCACTCAGGCAGCAGATGATATCCTGGAGGGCACTGCACAAGCTCCAAACCCCACCTGGGCCGCAACCATGAGCCCTCTTTAGCACAATAGAAATGTCAATCCTTCATCCCAGGTATCTGATCAAGAGTCATATTTGTTGTTTTTAATTTTTTTCTCCTTTAAGAGCTTTGATGAGCACTAATGAGTGGCTAGGGTGGAGGGAGATGTACAAACAGGGCTATAACTTGGCTGGTGGTGGGCTGAACATCACTATTTTACAACATTTTACAAAGCAGGAGGAGGAGAAGAAGATAATCCCTTAGAGAAGAGGATGAGGGCAAGGAGGAGATGCTCTCTCAGGGAAGAAGATGAGAGTAAGGTGGAAGAGAAGGTGGACAAGCTCACTTTTCTCCTCTGTTGAGTCCTTCTCAGTCTGTGGCAGAGGATGTGATCCATGAGAGCAAGTGGCATGTACCTGGATCCTGCTGTTTGGTGCACTGAGCTGCTATGTGTGGGTTTCAGCTGAGGAACGGTTTGAACACAATTTCCTAGCATCTACAAGAGAATTTCACAGTGAGAGTGTTGCATAAAAGATTGGTAACTTCTCCTTCTCCTCCTTCTCTCACCACCTTTCATAGGGAAGCAAGCAACTACAATGTAATTTTAAAGAGTTTGATCTTAGCACTGGAAGTCAAATGTTGAAGGAGCACATGCTTAGGGTGGGATGCTCAGAGAGCATGGGGAGAGAACTATCCAGTTTCCAGCCCTGAAATGGGTTTAGTGGAGATATAAACACTGTATTTGACCTGGTTGTTTTTTTCCACAAGCCCGTGGAACTTCAGGGTAAAATAATGATGAAAAGTGAAGCCATGATGTAAGTGAACAAAAGTGACTTCAAGGTTAGGTGCTCCTATAGATATTTTCTCCTGTATATACACTCATAAATGAGATTTCTGTATGTTATTTAAAAAACTGAAGGACATTTAGAGTTATCCATCAAATTTCAAAATAGAAACTGCAGATACCGGAGTATCTCAATCTGGAGAGGTATCTGCTGTTAATACAAACTGATCAGTTTTCTGTATAAGATAATAAAAAATGGCTCTTGGCTAGTTTGCTGCTTATCTGACCTTCTGATCTTTTCCTTTAAACGTTGCCTGTTTTGAAACTCATCACAGAAGATGAGTACCCATATCATCATTTGCTGGTAGTAATTTTTTCTGTATCTTTTATTTACTGCTAGTATAATGAAGTCAAATATGCATTGTCCTCAACTGTTAGCTCATATATGCCTTGCTGCTCTTTATGATGTTTTTTCCATTCTCTTACAGTTGTCTATACTGTTTTTTAGATTATCTTATCCTACATAATAATGATAATAATATATTTAACCCTAAGGGCTGAGATTAAACTATAAGTAGAAAACCAGGTGTAGGATTCCTGCAGCTTGAACCTTGAATGACAGAAGTTTACCAGGGAAGGAATACATGATATATCCTTGGCAAACTGTGGATTCCTAGTGAAAATTAATAATGCTGGGGAAGAAAACTAATGGATGGAATATGTTCAAGTGACTCCACTCAAATGCTTTTAGGTTAAATAATGTATTCTGAAAAGTTACTTTTGTTCTATGGTTAGGTGGGAACTGTATGTTAATTTCTTTTATTCATGGATCATTTTCCCTCTGAGGCTCACCAGTTGAATTTTCAGTACTACACTGAAATGAATATTCATCAACAAGTTAGAGCTTTTGTAAGATCTGCAGGAGGAAAAAAAAATCCCATCAAAACCCCCTCCTTTTCTGCCCCCTCTTTCTGCAGCTCTGAACATGCACAGCTCCCTCTGCTTAGCAAAGCAGCTCATGGCATCCTTGCACTCTTGGACACTGTGTTTGAGATCTCTGGGTGCCCCCACAGACACTGAGAAGACCAGTGCAGGGTTTGAAACTGCAGGAAGAATGAGGAAAAAATATCCCACCGATTTAACGGTATGCTTCAGCTGGTTGTGAAGGAGGCAGCAGAGTTATTCCTGCACAGAATTGGGGGTGCTTGAGCTCATTGAGGGTACTCGTTTTAGGAGGTGGAGAGGTTACAAAGCAGCTTCAGGCTGTTGTGAGCAGAACTGCAGATAAGCAGAATAAATCAAGTCTTAAAGTGCCCTACAAGCACAGAAGAAACTTGCACAATGTAAAGGAAAGGGGCAAAACAATATTAGGGAGCAAGGGTAGGACATTTACGAAGTAAGAGTGAAATGCAGGGTACATTACAGCTCTCACTGATGAATAGTGTGATTTTAAACAACAGTAGATAAAATGGAGTAATGAGGTAAATCTCTTGGCAGACAAGGCTGGAGCTGTTCACCAACATAGTCTTTAAAAGACACATTCTAAAAGCAATCTCAGTGAGATTTAGAATGATGCTACAATAAATTACACAAAAGGTTTACGATTTTATATTTACCATGTACAAACAAGGGAATGCTTAAATATCGGTGAGGCTGGGATGGTGCCAGTAAGCCCTACCAAAAACCCAAGAGATTGAGTCTCTCTGTGGCTGTCACATCCTGCTTGCTTCCACTGCAGTCAATGAAACGCTCTTGCTAGGACATTCGGTTTTTGTTTAGAGATAAAACAGCCACAATGTTACGAACACGTCTGAATTTTCCTTATTCTCAACATAAATCCTTTATATTCTGTGTCAATAACAATACGTGCAGTGTTTGGCTCAGAGGGTAATAAAACTGCTGCCTTTAGTGCCACATAGTGGTTAAAAAAGACATTCCAGTAATGGCGAATATGAAGCAACGCAGAGGAAAGACATCCTTTAGAAGCTAATTCTAAATCTGGAAAAGAGAAAATACATTTCAAAATAATTAGGATACACCAATACACTGCTGACATCATGTACAGTTCCTCACCTCAGAATGGCTAGGTAGATACACAGTATATGAAATACACTTCTGCAATGTCTAATCAACACCTTCTGCAATACAAAGTGCGTGCTTGCTCATGTATAGCCTTGGCAAAATAATGAGAGATGTGATACTGGAATCTGCCAGTCCTTGTGAGGGACAGAGTGCATTAGAGCTGTAAAAATGTCTCAAATACCTGATGTAATATGGAGTAGTGTCTGCAAAAAAGTTAACCTAGCTTAAAAGGTAATTTTGCACAAATTCATAATTAGTAGTTTTATTGCTCATGTAGTGCAGAAAAATATTACTGCTGCCAATAAAACAAGTGCTGTTACTTTTGCAATGTCGTACATGTGATGAAATTAATCTCCAGCCATCCAGGAATTTATCAGCCCTCTCAGTGTTGAGAATGACAGTGTGCCACAGGATTTGGAGACCTGATGGCAGAGTCCTGCTCCAGGTGGTTGATTATGAGCTCAGTCTGAAGCAGCATCCAAATGGGGACAAAACCCTGCTGCCCCCTTTGGCTGGAGCCAGAAGCTGACACCGACAGGCAGAGGCACTTACGTTTGCTTACTTTTCAAGTGGCCTCCTGCATGGACGGTTTATGAAATCTATTAGAGCATAAAGAATAAATGAGCATTTGCTTTTTGTTGTATGTCCACAGTAAGGTGTTCCCAGCAAGGTGCTAGGGAGTTGCCCACTGTGGGCAACACTGACTAGTTTTTGGTTGCAAATTAAGTACTGTCTTGGATTGAACTGTGAGCACATTTTAGCACCACTGCAGCACTGTTTGCAGCAACACCAGCAGCTGCTTCCGTTCATAGCAGTCCCCCTCAGTGGTGCCTATGCCTGGTACAGTGATGGGGTGTACATCAGTCACATGCAGGGTGAGGGGCCAGAAGGCTCTGAGGTCCTACCACAGCTCTCATGCAGCCACAGCCATATTCACCAGAGGAAGCCCAACCCTCTGGATCGTGATTGCTTGTTCTGAGTGGAACAGAGGAGGGCAGAACCTTTCCCAAAGCAGCTGGCAGAAGTAACATTCATCAAAAAGTATTGAGACACTGTGACCTTAGTATTAGGAATTAAGTTTAGAGTGGTGTTTAACCGCTACAGCTGAATCAAGGAAACAAAGGGGCTGGATTAAAGGACACCTGTGACACTTGAAACAGGCTGAAATAAATCCAACCTTTTGCCAGGAGGTTCTCCAAAAATATGAAGACTCATAAACACATGCATGTTTATACACAGTTATCATAGAATCATAGAATGGCTTAGATTGGAAAGGACTTTAAAGATCACCTAGTTCCAAGCCCTATGCCATGGGCAGGGACACCTCCCCTTAGACCAGGTTGCTCAAGGCCTCATTCCAACCTGTCCTTGAATGAGTTGAACCTGTGGTTTAGCTGTGGACTCGGGAAACACAGCGTAAGTTCTTGTTGCAGCTCTAGGTATGCTACTGTGATCAGTTAGCTCATTGTACCAGGCTTCAGCAGGAAGACAAAAATATTTTTGGCAGTTAAAACAGCACACTGCACCTACAGAGCTCTGATTCCTAAGTTTGCTGTGCTGCATCATCTCCTGGGACCTCCAGCTAGAGCCCTGCACTAAAGTGGTGTGCAGCTGTGGCATCTCTTCTGGCACAGCATGTTTACTCATGCAGTAAGGCAGGGAATGATGTGGTGCTTGGCATAAGATAGGAACAGCACCAAACAGAACCAATCTGAAGATAAAGGAATGAATAAATTTGGGTTTTTCAGTTTGCACTGGGATGCCTACATGCATGGTGCTTCAAAATATAGGTTGGTCCAGTCTTGCTCAAGCCACAAGGTCACAGCTGATGTCTGTTGCCTGCTCTGCTGGAAGCAAACTCTTCCACTTCTCTGCACAGGCTTGGTTTTTTTTGGGTAAAGGCAATAATTGCTGCCGTTAGTCCTGTGTCAAGCAAACACATTGTGGTTATGGTGTACAACCCTACCTACACAGCCAGTGGTAGGAAAACATCATTATATTGGTACACAGCACATATAACATTGCGGGAACTAAAGCTGGGTGAGCTGGATCACCATAAAACTGTACAGAATCCTCCTTGCTGCAAAAAGAAAAGAATGTTCGAGGGGTTTTTTTGGAGCTAAGAAGGAGCCTACATGGTAGCCCTGAAGAACTGCACAGCTGAGTGTACCAAACCAGCTCAAAGACAGCTCTGATGAGACTGGTCCCACACAGCCATTGTGGCATACATATGGCTTTTGGCTTCAGCCTCTGTCAGCTGAAGGCCAGCGGGCTGTGTCCCAGAGCTGTTGTTGTATAAAAGCAGCCTCTAGCTGATGCATGACCCCAGCAGCACTGGGATGAATATTGAGCCTTTAGGCTAAGAATAGAATTTTAAAAAGCTGAGAAAAAAGAGATACGACCCAGTAGGAGTTAAATGCAGGCTTTTGCACAAAGGAGCAGGAATTAACATTCAGGACAAGGAAGTAATCACAGCAGGTTTTATTTTCACAGACCAGCATGCTTGCATGGCAGTACACGGAAGAAGCTAAGAGATCCACATATCCCTAGCATATGAAGCACAAGAAAAGATGGCTTCTGTGAGCAGTTTAACAGTTATCTGGCTGCTTTCTGCTCAAAATATTGGTGGCAGCAGCAAGTCAGAGATGCCACAAAGATGACAAATTCATTGAAGTCCACTACAGAATCACTATTTTCATCCAGGGTCTTGAAGAGTTTATCAATTGCATCCGTGTTCTTCCCAGACTGGAAAAGAAAATGAGCAGGTTGAGGTGAGAGATATGACAAACCCTGACTCAGGGTTGGGAGGGGGTTTGGATTTTTTTTTTAATATTTGTTTCTTTTGTGCATCACATCTGTGGGTATAAAGCAGTGAGTTTCTTCCCACTGTGCTTGGCCAAGACAACTGTTTAGCACCCAGTACAAGATGGGGGACTACATGGGAAGGCTGTACTTCTGCTGGCCCATCTTGGTGATAGTCACTCATTTCCTCTTCCAGCTGCCTGAAAAAGCTCCTGGGTTTATTACACCTGAGAGCTGAGGTCTTGCATGGACAATCTTGCCAGGATTTTTTTAATTTGGAATACCGTTTATCATGATTAAAGCTGTGCAATGCAAAGCCCTGAGAACATTGCCCAGCTAAACTAAATGCCATGTGTTGCCCACCCCCCTTAGAAAGGCTCAAATGGAACCTGGACAGTTTGCGGCTGCTTTCTTGGGGCAAATGTCACATTTAAACTTCACTAGATATTGCTGTTGGCACAGCAGGCACAATCAGCCTCAAAAGTGCTTCTAGTGCTCCCTCTGGCTTTGGTGCTTGACACAAGTGGCTCACTGGTGCCTGGTGTCCAGAAAGGTGCCTTCTGAAGCAAGGATGCTGCTTCGCTGGAGATAGAACAGTGAAAAAAACCCAGAAAAATGTTTTCCCTTCCAGGTTGCGGTAATTCTGAGGGACTGACTGAACCAGTCCGTCTCCAGGCTGATGTTAAGTAAAAAAGTTTCTTAAATGCTGCCAAAAGACAATTAAAAAAAAAAAGCCGTGGGTTTGCTGTTCTCTTCTTTCCCCCTTGAAGTACTTGAAAAGAGAGCTTTTCGGCTTGACTCCTGTCACAGATTTTTTTCTCCTATGACCTTAGAAGACGCAGTTTAATAAACAAGCAGGGGGTGGCAGTAGCGGCCGATGTAACCCAGCGAATAACGATGGGGGTTTTGCTGAAGCTAATATAAAATTGAATCTGATATTATACTAGGCAGAATTAATGTAAAATTTTGGGAAAATTCCAGTAATTTCAAATAATTGCTTCTTTAACTGGCGGCACTTCTTGATCACCACTCTAATTACGTAAATTTCTCATGCTGTGATTTCTTATTTTACTTTAAAATACAGACACTTTTAAAGTAACTCAGCATGGAACCAGTTCCCTAGATTTACCGATGAATGTGTTTGGAAAATTGTATTCCTTTTCACTTTGCACTTTACTGTCAGTTTTAATTTTTAAGCAAATATTTTCAATTATTTCACAGAATCATAGAATCATTAAGGTTGGAAGAGACCTCTGAGATCATCCAGTCCAATCATCAGACCGACCCCACCCCCACTAAACCATGTTCCCCCCCATGGCCACATCTACTGGGTTTTTTAACTCCTCCAGGGATGGTAACTCCTGTACAACCTCTTTGGCCACCCTGTTCCAGTACTTCACTACTCTTTCAGTAAAGAAAATTTCCCCAGTGTTTAAACCTCCCTTGGCACATACATTTAGTGAAATATATGAAGTAGTTTTAGCCTCTGATTTACTTCTGGACTGCACACTTGGGAATTACTTTTTGGAAACACTTCATAACTGAGGCAAATCCTTTATTCCTATGGTGCAGATTTATTTCTGCCTCTAACTGGTTCAAGAATTTTCCAGACAGTTGTGAGCAGTGTCAGCTGTAACCAATTCTAAGACCAGAAGTAAACATGGGTTACTTCTGTTTCCCCAAATATTAATGCAAATATAAAATGTGGGATTAAATGTAGAATTATGCAGGTCAAGCCTTTTTTCTGAAGTCAGACTTGTGTTCTCAGTTTCTTTCCTGCAGTTATTAGTCTACAGAACCGGACATTGTTGATCTAAATTTATTTGTAAATACTGTCATAAAATGCTAAAAATAGCTTGAGGTTTTTTCACTAGAGTAGGTAAAACGAGAAAGGGGGACAATTTAACAGTTTTCCCAGGAGTTTCAGGAAATAAGTAACACCAGTAAGAGCAGCTGTAGGGAACTTTAAAAGGTGGTGCCTGGCCAGTGAACAGTCAGGAATGACTTTTGAGCATCATCGTAGTTGGGTACAGTGGTTATCCAACTATATTTAGGCCAAACGTCAAGTTTCTTAGGGATTTCCATGCCCCATTAGAATTATCGTTTGATTAGTTTTGCTTCTCTCTAAGTGGATGTGCTCTAGGTAACGTACAGCTCCATGGTCAGCAATAGGATGCTTGCCATAATGCTGTTGGCTCATGAACACTGATCTGTTTTATACATCATTTTCATAAATATTTTCATTGATGCCCCTAGAGCCATCCAAGTTCCTATTCTGAATATTGCATTTGTATTTCATTTGCAGGTTGTAAATCCAGCAGGCATACATTTCACATGATGATTTCATATAGCTTGAATTGCATTTTATCAAGTACCATGGCTGCAGTGCCCTGAAATAGTTTCTTATTGAATTATGCTGTTATAAAAGTGTAGCCACAGTAGATTCATTTGGTTCTAGGCTTTTGCAATTTAGAGTAATAACTGTATAGGTGGATAAGAACCTTTCCACACTTCTACACCTTTTTTTTTAGTGAAGCAAAGGAAAAAACCCCAATTAAAAATGAAAAGCATATTGTCTCCCAGGCAGCTAAATTTTTTTCTGTAGTGAATTAAGCATTCTGAGACTTACAAATACAAATGCCTATATATGACCTAATTATTACATACAAATCCATAGCCTAAAATACTTTTTCAGGTCTATCTTTCACTAATAAAGACTAAACCAGTTTGCTCTCAGTTCAACTGTTAATGCACCATTTTGGTGAGCACAGTGAGTATGTGGTGTAGAGAAAGTAAGTGGTGTAGAGGAAGTAAGTGGATAAATATTTAGAGATATCCCCTTTCTGCAATCAAGATCTTCAATTGTTGGCAATATAACTATCTTCAGAGAAGCTGTAGCATTATCTGAGTTGATATATCCAGGGATAAACAGAAGAAGGTGATTTCTGCAGAAGAAACCAAATGGATTTCAAAGCCACTATCCTGATATGTAATGAAATTAGTGAACAGGGAATGATCCTGAATATTAGTGTCAGTTTTACACAGAGTGCAAAGACTTTTTCATTTATTTCTACAAACCATTACATAACTCTGGAAGTAATTTCTTCTATAATTTCATTCCCCCGATTCCCATTTCTTATAACCTGTGTCCGCAGGCAGCCCTTACACCCAGCACACAGAAATGGTGCTGTGCTGTTCTCTTACCGAGAGGAAGTTTGGGAACTCTTTTTCCAGGAGGGTCTTGAGTTCTGCTTTAGTGAGGGTTCGCCTGTTGCCATCAGCCATTGCATACTTGTCAAAGACAGCAATGATCATTCCCATTGCAGTTTCTAGTTGAGACATGCTGCTGCTGGAGTTTGACTCTTTTCTAAACAGGAATAGCGTCAAGGCTCTCTTGCAGAATGGATGCTGGTCTTATTCTGGCCTTATTTATACAATCAGCATAAATGATTGTATAAATATATGTGCAAATGATGGTTGCACCTTAGCAAATATCAGTATTGAACTCTGCTTGGTGCACACACCTCCATGCTGACAGCTATTCAAAAGGCATGTTTTATCACCCTGGTGTGGCTGGTATAACCAGTTGCTCAACAGCAAAAAACAGCCTCTCCTGCAAGACACACAGTATGACTAACATAAAAATCAGATTTATTACTGGCTGCTTGCTCAAGAATCAGATTTGTTCCTTCAGGTATCCCCAGCTGAGCAGAGGCTTGATATCCCAGCTTCAGCAGATAATGTACCAGCCTGCTCATGAGGAAGACAAGCATCTCACTTCTCCTTCAATGTGGTCAGGGTCTCTGCGGGGTGCTGCCTGTTCTGAGCCAATAGTCTATCACAGACCAGTTGGCTCACTAGCACACATTGTGGGTGGGATCCACTGGCTGAAAAGTAGAGATCTGCTATGCAGAGAACTAACTTAGTCCCCATGGGCTTGCACTCAGGCCAGAGTGGATATCAGATTGGTGTGATCAACTAGCATCTCTCATGCCTCTATTGCAAGGCCAGTAAAGGGAGCCTTGCAGAACTGCTTCACAAAGAACTTGCTCAGATGGAGATAGATGAAGAAATAAATCTGATACTTGAGCAAAAAGCCAGTATCAAAATCCATTTTGATCTGCAGTGTTATCAACCCTATGCAGCATTAAAATGGGGGCTTGGTATTGTTAGTTTAAAGGTTGGACTCAATAGTCTTAAAGGCCTTCTCTAACCTAAATGATTCTATCATTCTATGATATAGAATGTACTGAAACTAAAAGGACACTTTGAAGTCCTGTGGTCCTCTGTGGCTTCTGACAAACTTTGCAATTTGCTTGAAAACCCTGGTCCCTCATCATTAAAACGCCATACACACTGGATCCACACTTACAAACAACAGAGCTGTTTGAGGGTCTGCACTAGATGCTGAGTGGCACGTGGATGCTGTTTAGCTCAGGTGACAGCAGTTGCTCAGATACAGCTACACTGAGTTTTGAATAATTTAAAATTTCTACCCAAGCAATAAGGGATCTTGGGCTCAGTCAAAAGTCCAGGTGGCTATGTTAGACCTGCTTGTTTATGGTGAGTCACATCTACACAGAGTCTGCAGAGTGGATACATTGAGAAAATTATTTGGAGGAACCTATCAGTATTAGTAAATCACACATGAATGATGCTGATGAAACTCAGGATGCAGTGTTCTCTTTAGAAAACTCTGATTCTCCAAATGAAGCCTGAGTTTTGAATAGAATCATACAATTATAGAATAGAATCATAAAGTTTGGAAGAGGCCTCCATGATCATCAAGTCCAACCATCAACCCACTACCACCATGCTCACTAAACCGTGTTTCAAAGTGCACATCTACATGGTTTTTGAACACCTCCAGCGATGGTGACTCCACCACTTCCCTGGGCAGCCTGTTCCAATACCTGACCATTCTTTTAGTGAAGAAATTTTTCCTAATGTCCAATCGAAACTTCTGCCACAACTTGAGGCCATCTCCCTGTGAGGAAGAGACCAACATCCACCTCTCCACTACCTCCTTTCAAGTAGTTGTAAAGGGTGATAAGGTCTCCCCTCAGCCTCCTTTTCTCCAGGCCAATCAATGTCAGCCACTTCTCATAAGACCTGTCCTCCAGGCCCTTCACCAACCTTGTTGCTTTTCTTTGGACATGCTCCAGCACCTCAATGTCCTTCTTGTACTGAAATGTCCCAAACTGAATGCTCTACTCAAGATGAGGTCTCACTAGTGCTGAGTACAGGAGGACCTCTCTAATCATTCTGGACACATTATTTCTGATTCAGGCCAGAATGCCATTGGCTTTCTTGGCCACTTGGACACATTGCTGGCTCATGTTTGGCTGGCTGTCAAGCAACAGCCTCAGTTCTAAGCAGTTCTCCAGCTGCTCTTCCCCAAGCCTGTAGCATTGCATAGGGTTGTTGTGACCAAAGTGTAGGACTGGGCACTTGGTGTTGTTAAACCTCATACAGTTGACCTTAGCCCATCGGTCTAGCCTGTCCAGGAAGTCATGAGAAGACACATCTGCCCAATTTCTTGTCGTCTGCAAATCTGCTGAGGGTGCACTCAATCCCTTCACCAAGGTCTTTGATAGAGATGTTAACAAGACTGGTGTCATTCAACCCATGACAACAGGATCTAATACTGAGCCCTGTGACTGGCTGCTGACTTAATTCCATTCAGCACAACTCACTGGGCTTGGCCATGTAGCCAGCTTTTATCCAGCAGAGTCCATCCATCTAAGCTGCAAGCCCCAGCTTCTCTCAGCTTCTCTAGGAGAAGGCTATGGGAGCTGTGTCAATTGTTACACTGAAGTCCAGGTAAAAAACATTCACAGCTTTCCCCTCATCCACCAGAGGTGTCACCTGGTCATAGAAGGAGATCAGGTTGGCCAAGCAATACCTACTCTTCATAAACCCATGCTGGCTGCCCCTCATCCCCTGGCCGTCTTGCACTTCCTGTGTGAGCATGCTCCATAATCCACCCCAGTATCAAGGTCAGGCTGACAAGCTTGTAGTTGTCTGAATCATCCTACCTTCCCTTCTTGAGGATGGGTGTCACATTAGCAAGCTAATACCTTTGTCACATAATTTGGCAGAAGAGGTGTCCTCATTCATGACCTCTTTTCCTCTGCAAACAAGGGTGACACACCATTTTTGAGAAAACAGCTGCAAAAGTGCTAAACCACAAGATGAACTGCAAGGCTTGAATTTCTACAAACAGAGAGGTCATCAAGGCACCACTCACTGCCCAGTTGCCTTTTTTTTTTAATGCATCACGTTTGTGTTCATGCACATGCACACACATCAGTACTGCTCACACTTTTCAGTTCACACTTTTTGGGTTTGTTTTCTTACAATGTTTTTCATTAGAAATTGTAAAACTGTGCACAAGGCACAGACTATTACAACTATTTGCTAAAACAAAGCTGTGTACAAATAAGAGGCACAAATACATCTATCCAGCTCCCCAGCGGGATAAACTATTTTCTGAGTGACTGTTTTAACTTTTTATTATGATTTTAATATAAATAATATCTATTATTTGCTTCTTTCAGGTTTCTTTCTTTGAAGAATGCTATAGGTAGCAGCTTGGATGAATATTTACTCAGGGCTTATAAAGAATTAGGTCTTGCTGTTCCTAACCTGGGCCAGAAGTTGAAATTATTTATGTAGTACAAGTGTAGACTGTCACACATATAATTTGCAAACCCCATTCAGATAGACTCCAATTTAATCACATTTGGCCAGATGTTCAGGCTCACATGAGATTTGTGTGACCTTGTGTTGATTTTTGTCCTAGAGAACAAATTTTATCCTGTGCTATATGTAGCAGCACCTGTTCTGTCAAAGGTTGGATAAATACCTATCAGATCTACTCTAAAAAGCCATTAGTGTCACAGCCAGCTGAATAGCTGAAATATCTGACTTCTGTTAGAACTTATCAATCTACAAAGCTTATTCCAAAAGGTGCATGAGAGGGACTTCTCGACTATTTCCACAAATCTGTTCTGTATCTGAACGGAAGAAGCACAGAAGGAAGAAAACACAATCTGACATGATTGACTGTCTGTTTTTCTTAAGTCCTGCCTTATGTGCAGTTTGAAAAGCACTTAGGTGTTCTCTTAGCAAGAGAACAACATCTGAACCATAAACAAGAACTGTATGTTCCACGCTGAGAAATAATTATTAAAAATCTCCAATTTCCCAGTGTCCTGTATTGTTTGCTGAATTTAGAGCACCAACATATGTCATTTACTAAAAAACAAGGTTTTAATTTGCACTGCTTCTGAAAACTTGGTCTTAAGTCTGGTTAACAGGTTTTAAAGGTCATCTCATTTCCACAAGGTGTGGTAGATTTAGGTGCATCTGGTAATTAACTGATGTAATTACTACATTGTTTTGCAAAACATGAAAATACTAGATTAAACAGGCCCTGAGAAGACACAGAAGAGTAGTTGGTATAGGCACACTGTGGTGATTGGTGACATTGTGTAGGTTTCTGTAAATTTATGATACATTTTCATTATTATATTATAATTTCTTCTCAAAATGTCCTTAAATTTGTTTCACAAATGCAAGTAACAAGTTCACATACTGTTTAAGTGAAGTTTAAAGGTAGGTAAAATGGGGCAGACCAAGATCAACTGGCTGTGTGTCTTTCTGAGTTGGTCTTGGGTAATAACTTCATCATCTGGCAAAGCTGTGCCATGGGAAATATACTTTCCTCACTGTATATTGACTTTACCCAAGCATGTTTATTAGTGCACTAGACATAGCCACATTAGGCTCTAAAACCCAATGACTGTATTACAGCAAATAAATTAATATTTACACTGTAAATACTTCTGTCTATTTTTCAGTCCTTGCCTGAATAATTTCCTGGATGTTAATCTTTACAGAGTTTTTTATACCTCAGTTTTCAGGGCCATGATATTAAAGCTTCCAAGACTACTTTTGTGTCTTACTGTAGTGACAGAAAGAGAGGTCACATGCTAAGATAAGCTAATATTGTCCGCTCAAGTATATTAGTCATTACTACTACAGTTCCTCAGCCATTTTCACAAAGCCAGTTATCACTTGCTTTATCTTACTGCTTATAGAAAAACTACATAGAGGAAAGGAACATCGTGCTGAGCTGTGGTCACCACTGTAAAGCATTGCTCTGTGGAGTGGCCGAGAAGAACAGGAAAAAATACAAAGGATTCAAAAAAGAAAAAGACAAAAAGAAAGTAAAAAGAGAAAGGAAAAGAGATGACTTGTGAGAGACTAAGGTTGCTCTATAAACTTTAAAACAGTCTGAATGAACCTAATTTTGAGGAAGTTCCTGATTGTTAGAGGTAGAGACACAAGAGTAACTGTCAATTTCAAGGGCTGGCCCGCTATCATGAGAGCTATCTGTGAGTTGAGCCATATACACTATCAGGAAGATCTAATTGAATGAAACTTCCCCAGGCACACACATTTCACAGAACTGGATATTTATTTCCAGAAAGCAATTTCAGAGTGTGGCACTCTGAAATAAGTAGGGCTTTTTCAGTGGGCAGACACTGACATCGTTCTGTCATTGTTAACAAAGCAGCAAATGAGCTTAGAAACACCAAAACGTGGTGTGATGAATGCTGAGAACTGAGGTTGACACACAGATTATTCTTTTTTCTGCTGAGAAACTGCAGACATGCAACTTCTTGTGGGAGGTGCACAGAGAAACATTCCTCGGCTTGTTGCCTGGGACTCAGCCAGCCTTGGATGAAAACCTCTAAGCTGGATAAAAACAGGTATCTGTGTCAAAAAAGATATCTCTGATGCAGCTAAATGACATAAAAATGAGGTCACTTGCAGAGAATCAGAGGGAGTCAGTTGGCTTTCTGCAGGAGGGCTCTCATGGTTTTTCTGGCAGACAGAGCAGGACAGTGGGACAGTACAAACTGGATTGGGGTAATGGATTGGATTGTGAATTTCTCAGATATTTTCTATAACACACTTGGGTTGGTCTTTCTGGTTCTATGGATATTTGCTCTGCCCCTGGGTTTCTTGATGGGATATTTCTGCCCAGAGGTTTTTTTTATTTGTTCCCCTGGCCACTGACTATGCTGTTTTATCTTCATGCTCCACAGGGATAGATAATAAAATGTGCATTTGTTTCCTGCTGGTGGCTTTGTTCCTTTGGTTGGGCTACTTAATTGGCAAAACATGGGAATTTGGAACCAGAGTGTGATTTTGAAATAGTTTTACTTCTGGGTTCACTTAGAAAAAGGTAATACCTTCAACAAAGAGGGAAATGAAGACCAAACCCACGCAAAACCAGTAGCCCTTGACTTGGATGGGGGAACTCAACGATGAACAGACTCTAAAGCCAAAGAGTGCTTGAGTGTGTTGAGGAAAGCTGGACATAGATATAAATAAAGGAGAGTTGCATTATTTCGTAAAAAAATTATCATTTTAACCCTGTCTATGGGGACTACATACTGGGTACGTTTAATAGAGTACCTATCTGTGCGACAGTTACTGGTTACAGTCTTGGAAATGGCCTGCACTTGTCTGAGGTCCTCATGCTCAGTGTGCAGCCCCACTGCTTCCATAACGCTTCTACAACACTGCAGGTCAGAAGGTGAAATGAGAAACCAGTTATTCTTTCTACCTAGAGGCAACTGCCTCATTTTTTTCACAAAATGGTAGCTACTCTTTCCATTTCCTTTGTGGTTTGATGAACAGACTGTGTTGAGATTAGACTCTTTGGGTTAAACTTAGTCTTGTGACTGAAAAAGAAAATTAAAAGGACAAATTGTGTTTAATACTGTACAGCTGCTAAGCTGAGTTATTCCATCAGAGCAAGCCCAACCAGCCCACTGGTGTTTTCAGTGTGTCACCTTAATACCTAGCCTTTTTCTGCTGTCGTCATTAGAGACACTTACCTTGCTTTTCCTTTTTCCAGAAGTAAAAGCTATGAAGTGAACAGGGAGCAATACCTATTACTTGTTGTCATGATTTATTTTCACAGGAGTTTCAGAAGGTCCCACCATGGAATGAAATCCTGTTATGCCAGGCTATGGACAGATACAGCATTCCTGGCTCACATCAGCTTTAGGATAAAGACAATCATACCAGTGGGTGAAAGAACACAGAGTTTTTCAGAGCAGATGCACATGACAGACCCAGAGCCTTGTTATTATTGTGAACCTTTACACTGTTTAGTTATATATCTAACATCTATCTGCCTTTAGTCCACTAATAAATACTAAACACTCCCTCTCTACCTTATCCTTTTTTATACTCATCTACCATAACTTGGGTAGGAGCAGCTCTGGCTGTATAAGATGTTACTGGGTCCTGACAACTTGCTCTGCTCTGGAAAGCAGACAATTTATAAATAGTGCTGTAATTAAAATATGATTCATGCTTTTTGTAGAGGAATGTAATATATCTTGATGTAGAGACTGATGATGAAATAGATGCAGCACACAAAATTGCTTTTGAGGTTGAAAGCCCAGTTCATGAAAGCAGAATAAAACCAACATAGCAACTTGTTTAGGTTAGCGAAAATGTGAGTCTTGTCACCCCACGACACACCTACATGTCCTCTTTCATGGCATTTTTCTTTAAATTTCTTGGAAGATGACTGTCTTTAACAGAGAAGCAGGTAAAATCCTGAAGAGATGGAGACAGTCTTCTAAAATTGCACGACCTCCAATTTCAGCCTCCTTAGACTGTTTTGTTAGTGACAAAACATTCAGAAACTGCTTGGAAAGAAAACTTTCTCTTTTATATTGTCCTTCTGACTTGCTTCTGATGGGAAATTCCTGTAATTCGTTCTTCAGCAGCAAATTATCGTATTGTTTTCAGTTTCATAATTATTTAGACTTTTTTTTATGATGCTGTCCATTTGGTTCTGAAAAATCTGCTGTTTACTTTGACATTCATCTTGTTCTAGAGTTTTCAGCTGCTCTACTTTTTTGGGATTTGCTCATCTGCTGCACTGGATACAATAATCACAGTGTATTTGTCATCTTTTCCTCTTGATTCATTGCAAAAGAGAATAAAATTATTCATAAACTGTAGACACAGCCTTAAAATCAAATAAAACTGCAGTCAAAATATGTTTAACCCATAAAGTCTACTTAAAAATTAACTTTAACCTAAGAGACAGCATCTAGCACAGAAGGATGGAAGAGGGAAACAGTAGGTCACAGAGTCATAATTTCAGAGGGAAAGAATGTCTCAATACTAACATTGAAAAGCAAAGTCCTCCTATGTTTGGATTCAGCAATCTCAGCTAATTAGGTACCAGCCACAAAGCACTTATTTATAAGGTCAAAGATGTCAAGCCACTGTAAACCAGGTTCTATGACATCTGAAATATCAAAGCTTTATATACCTTAGTCTTTTGGCTCAAATATTTTCAAAAAATTATACCACACTGTTCTTATGGATGGCTGCTCTTTTGGTGCAGTGAACTGGCCGACTGCATCGGTAGTAAGATGTCATTTTGGTCTGTGCGAAAATCATCCTGCTTTCATTTCATGAGTACATGTAGGGTTTGGCATTTTATATATCACGTTTTGTGAAAGGACCTACCTAAAGATCTCCTTAACACGTGCACACTAAGCTGTGGTCACAGATCCATCAAATACAATGCTCAAGCAGACATAGCACAGAACAATAAAAATGTGTGAGTCATAACATAACTTCACACTCATAGGTTACTATGGGGGTTTACTTTTTCATTTAAATGAATGATGTTTGAGTAGAGACAGGTACCTGCTGGCTAAGTGTCAGACTGGAGGCACGGTAGGTAAAGGCAACTGATCTGAAAGTTACTTCTATATTTTTTTTTCTACAAAAGTCCTTAAGGCACATGCTTTTGGGGGCTTCCATGAGCCAGAAGTATTGTCTTAATGCTACAGCAGTGCTTAGAGTTGGGCTGGAACCTGTAGAACTTAGCAATGTAAAAATCATCAACTGCTCCAAAAATTCCCTCAAGGGCCAAATTCTCATGCAGCAGGCAGAACTGTCTGGGAAATACTCTCTGAGCATTGCAGCTCACGAAATATGGGATGACTCTCCAGAGAGATAGAGGCAAGTTCTACTTAGTAAAAACACTGCTACAACATCCAGCTTTGCCACAGAGATACTGACTCTCATGTTAAACTAACTAGCATTCTTGGAACTTCTTCAGTGTTCTCACTTGACCTAATTACTCAGCATTGTTATGACATATGATACAGATGAGACAAAATGCATACCTTGATTCAAGATCTAGGAGACATGGTTGCCTTCACAGCTCCAAGAATTGGAATAAAACATGATGTAAATTTGAGACTGTAAATAGCCTTGCAGAGGCGTGCAGAACCTTCAAGTTTGCTGTTCTAGAACTGATGTCCAAGCCTACCCAGAATGAACAGGAAATTTCCAAGCTCAAAAAAGTGAAAGCAACACAAAAAACCAGTATGAACTTCTTTAGAGACTTACATTTGTACAAACATTGAAAAATAATTAAACCAACCATGTTCTGAAACACAATTGAAAGTCTGTGAGTGCAGCTACAGAGACACCATAATATTTGCTCATCACTATTGCTTCATTTGTTTGAATTACAGTGTCTACCATATGTACTGGCTTCACTAATCTATTGCATCTCTGGATACAAGGTTTACAAGATGAAATTATGCTTTAATGTTTAAAATGTTCTCACTGCAAAACCACTCTTTCTGCTTCCATTACAACAGTGAAAGGACCATTATATGAATGAAAACACCAAACTTATATCATGACATCACTGTGGCTAACAGCTGCTAAATTTTAAAGCACAAACCAAATATAATTATAATTATATTCACACATCTTCTGGATCAGTCTCCATGGCCATACAAATTTGAGCTACTAATGATCTCCTTACCACCTCTGATGCTTACTTTTTCATTCTCAACCTTGTTTTCTTACATCTTCATGAAATATTAACAAGTAGAAGTTATCTGCTTGTAACTAGTAATTACCATATGTTATTACTATGACCAGGCCATCTCATGTCTTTTATTATTAAAATGTTCTACTAAAATATCTCCTGTAAAAGCAAATCCCTTAGCTTCAGTGAAATCTATATAACATGGGGAATGAATTTTCCCAGCTATTGACATTTTATAATATATATATATACATTTTCCTTTTTCTTAGAACAATAACTGTTGTGCAATAAAAGTAATGACACTGTTTTACTGACTGTATCATAATATTCCCTCTGTGCCATAATTTCAGTATCAATATGAACAAGTCAAGATGGAAGCAAGATTCTCTAAAGGGAGAACTCAGGAATCTATAAACTCTGTAACTGCTTTTGCGATTATGGGTTTTAGCATTCTACATGACTGTGTGGCTTGTCCAAGCCTGTCCAGCTGCTTGTGATGGAACTCTTCCCTTCCTATGCAAGAGTTAAAATAGGACTTCATTCCCTTGATGAAACTAATTTTTAATATAATTAAAAGAATAACTGCCCAGGAAAAGGAGCTTACCTGAAATCTGCTACCTGCTCTCAACATATATTGTCAGCTTTAATGGCCCCATGAGTTGAGGCTGGTCCAAGCCCCTTGAGTCTGGTTTACAAATATATGTAAAAGGACTTTACTGCCATTTTTTACTTCTGCACTTCTTGCATTCAGTCTCTATATTGACATTCCCCACTCCCTCTTCTCTAGGCAATTTTAGACTGTCATTAATATATAATAATACCAAAACCAGTATTTTCCTTCTACATAAGTTATTTCTGACTGTTGACTCTTTTTTTTTGCTTTATACCTTTTTCATATGTAGCAAGATGCCATCCTAGGAACAGCAGCTGGTTGAGTGCTTTCATTCAGTGCACTGCCCTGTGCCCCACTTCCAAAGCCTCTCTCATAGCAAGAGTCTTTATAAATCTACTTAAACATTCATCAGTACTACATGATGAGTTGTTCTCTGCTGCTTCATTGGTGTACTCATTTCTCTCATAATGTTCTGTAACCCTGAACATCTGGTCCTCCTGATGCCTTCCTGCTGACACAGGAGGTTGGACAGAATCTAAGCAAAAGAAAGTCATAACTGTTTGCTTAGTACCCATTTCCAGGGTCACATTGATACTCCACTAGAGCACTGAAATGAAGAGTGAAGAGCTCTTGTATAGTTACTCTTGATGACAGGCATCGGAGCAGTAATCAGCTGCAGATGTAAAAATCTACCTTCAGGTTTCTGAACATCCTTGAGGTGTTGGAGGTCTGGTCAACAGTATTTGTGCCATGGGTTCTGATCAAGAGAACTGATCATCTCTCCCTTAAGTAGACACCTACAATAGATCAGCTCATGGAAAGACCTCAAGATCCATGTCTTTGTCAACTTTAGTGAAATAGAACCTTTCAATACTCTAAATCCCTTCCCCTGCTTTTTTTAGTCTGCAAATTGAATTACATCTCAAGTCATATATATTCCACCTATATGCCTGACAGCTCACAAGCTGAGTATACCTCACACTGCAGCCACAGTGCTTATGCTATAGTTACTTAAGAGGCGGCCTTAGGTTACATATCACTGATCTGTACACACTGCCTGCAGATGCCCTATGATTGTACTTGTCCTATGCCTTTGTCATTCACTGTTTTTTCTTGTGACTTCTTTCTTCACTTCAGGATTTTGCAAAAAACAAAACTTATTATTTAGCTAAAAAAATCAGAGCTCAGAATAAGGAACAGTCTCCAAACTTTGAGTCTTTCATATCTCACTTCCAGGTGCCATAACCTAGTGTAAGACCACTATGCAAAGTTCTGGTTACCCGATTTTCAGTCTGTTAAGAAATTATGAGAAGAGAAGTTTTCTTTGATATNTCATCTGGTTTCTCTGTGCCCAGCTCTCCAGTCTGTCCAGGTCTCTCTGGATGGCAGCACAGCCCTCAGACGTATCAGCCAGACCTCCTAGCTTGGTGTCGTCGGCAAACTTGCTGAGTAGACACTCTGTGCCCTCATCAATGTCATTGATGAAGATGTTGAACAAGACCGGTCCCAGCACCGATCCCTGAGGGACACCACTAGTCACAGCTCTCCAGCTGGAGCTGGCACCATTGATCACCACCCTCTGAACTCTATCCTGCAACCAGTTCCTAACCCACCTCACTGTCTGCTCTTCCATCCCACACCTCCTCAGCTTACTCACTAAAATTTCATGGGAGACAGTGTCAAAGGCCTTGCTAAGGTCAAGGTAGACCAAACTTTGAGTCTTTCATATCTCACTTCCAGGTGCCATAACCTAGTGTAAGACCACTATGCAAAGTTCTGGTTACCCGATTTTCAGTCTGTTAAGAAATTATGAGAAGAGAAGTTTTCTTTGATATCCTGGACAGGTCAGTCTAAGTGATGGCTTTTTCTGGGAAGATAAGTAATGGAGGCAAGTGGCTGGAAGAACACTCACTTGAACTACAACTGTGCCTTCTGATCTCAGCCTCAGGTGCCTCTAGCAAATCAGGGCCAGGTGAACAAAACTTATACCCTGAAATTTCTCTTATTGATGTCTCTTAAGTGCATCTGTCCAGCCATCTCAAAGCAAACATCTAACTTAGAAAGCTGAAGTTTGAAACTTGAAATATTAATAGAAAATTTGGAATGCTGTTTCTTTCTGTAGCAAAGGCACAAGCTTCCCACTGCCACTAACAAAGGAATTATGGCCCGTATTGCCAAATCTCCCCTTTTCAGTGGGTAATTTTCTGAAATTATACATTTCAAATAAAAATATGTAGTGCTTGAAGACACAAATGCATGATAAAGAGCAACATTCATCCCTCATATAGCTCCTGCAGCTTTGCAGGCTTTTCCCCCCACAGAGTCTAATATGAATTATTTCTGATTGTACTTTAAGGCTACTACTACCTGACCAAGTATGAGATCATGCCAGAGCCTAGATTGTTTTCACTTTAACAACCCACAATTCATTCCCCCACTTTTGGACACCAATTCATTTTTCCTTTGCCACTGATGTTTTCCAAATCTTTGATGATTTTTGTGTTCCACTCTGGACTACCAGCTGGCCAACAGTGTAAAACTTCCTTTTGTGGACATGAATCGTTATAAAGCCCATAGTGCTTTATCTTTCGTACTGATTTATCTCCCACTTTTATGACAAAAGTGTAATAAATAGATAAAGTGGTTAGTAAAGGGTGCATAATACAGAAGAATGTGATTGTTTCAGTGACTTTTAATGACAAGGCAAATTCATTCTCTGCCTCACATCTAATTTACCAAGTCTGAGAGGGAATTGTCTTTGGGTCTTCTGTGAAAGACCAGCTGATGCACAGCTTTTTTGGAAACCTTAAACAATAAATCGTATTAGCAAATCCATATAGAAGAAAACAAACACTATACTAGAAGAAAACTACAGTTGCAGCTATTAAGGCATAGATCTTAAGTCAAGTGTCATTAGGAGTCATTCGGGTCCTCTCTGCGTTTGTCTCACGCTGAGATTCACAGAGTCGAGGGAGAGATGTGGGAGAGGGAGGAAACATATAGAACTGTTCAAACTAAAGAATCATTATGATCACAAGTTAAATAGCACACACTGTCTTCTTAGCTTACCTTTCTCTTTAACTTCTGTCCCATTTCCACATACTTTCTTACAGGAAGGTATTTCAATAATTATCTCACAGTAGTAAAATCCAGTGTCATTTACATTGGCAGATTTAATCACTTCCTTTCTTTCATGGGTCACATTGGACACATAGAAAAGTTTAGATGATACAGTCCCAATGATGTTCTCTTTATTGACAAGATACCAGCTTACTCTATACCTCACAATAGATTTTTCCCAAATACAGGCAATTTTGGTGTGGTCTCCAATTGATAGATGCATTTTTATTGGTGTATAGGGTGACAGATAAATTATTTGGACCTGCAGCTTGTGGAAAAATACAGAGATTTAAAAGTTTAAGCAACTATGTCTACAATCATGGTATTTAAATTTTAAGAAGTTAATACTGTAAATCATTATGAGACTAAATTTTTGTAACGTTTACTTATTGCCCACTTCTCCCATGAACAATGGCACTTCCTGGATAAAGGAAACTGTTAATCTGATGCCATTTTAGCCATGTTTCCTAGAAAAAATAAGCAATGAGGTGCATTTTGTGGTTGTACTTTCTTCCTCTGAAGTGGAATTGCATAGACTGTATGTAATTTCTTAGATGGTATAAACCCATCTAAGCTGCATCTTAGGATTCTTTAAGATATTTTGTTGAAGCTTCTTTGCCAATCTTTGGAAAAGGATTTCAGCTCAGAATATGTCATCTGTTAAATGGCATCGTGTTCCTGAATTGTAAGAACATACAGCACACTACACAAATTAAGGCTTTTAGTGGTGTAAACACACCTGGTTTGTTAACTTTAAGCTCACTGCTGCATTTTCCAATTCTGCTAGGGGATTGACAGTGCTATTTACTCACCTTGGGACCCTGATTTCTCAAACCAAGCATTTAGCACTCACAATGATGAATGGAACATGTTTAAGTGATATGTTCCTGTGTGATTCGGTCTAAGTAATCCTGCTGTGGCAGGGGGATTGGACTAGATGACCTTTCGAGGTCCCTTCTGATTCCTAATGATTCTGTGATGCAGTAAAGCCCTGCCTTGTTGTTTGTGTGCAACAAATTAAGATTTCCAGTGTGCTCAACTAATACAGTTATTGTTTCCAACAAAACCCTTTTACAATAGAGGCTGAGTCTGAAGAATAGTCACTGTCTCATCTGCCAGTTAAAGAATGACCAAAGTGAGTAGTTCAGAATGATTCATCAGTGAATAGTGAAGGACTCATCAGGATGAAAGAAGAATCACAACAATTTTTGTCACGAGGTAGGAATTCTTGTCTGCCACCAGCTCTAATTAAGTGACAAATTACAACATTTTTGAAGTGGGTTCTTTAATTCAGTTTCAGTATCTTTCATGAAGTTTTTGGTGACAGGTTTTTTAGCAAATTCGCTTCCTTAGTTTAACAAGTATGCAGATTGCCATGCAGAACTCAGTTGTCTCATCACGTGTTTTGTCTGGTTTTTTAGCTAAGGCTGACACGGGCAGTATCAGAAGAAAACAACCTTTATATTCTTCCCTGCTTCAGATCTCTTTATTACTACTGTTCACATGGGTTATTGTGTAAAACTGTACAAAATACAGTATTTCTTCTGAAATTACAAGACTATGTTGATGTCAGGTAACTTTTTTATTCTAGTGAAGTTGATGTGCATCATAGAAGTACAAACCCTATAAAATCTATCCCCATGGCTACTGAGACCATTAGTTTCATCTGTTGTGTGAAGGATCATCAGTTCCTTTATTTTCTAGAATTCATACTGTTAAAGTGAAGGTCTCATAATAATAGTAAACTGCATCATTTCCTTCCAAATATTATCCTATAACTCAGGAAAATTTCACACCAACATATAAGTAAAGGGATGATTTTGACCCTGCCTGGTCCTAAACTGGCATCCAGTAACTCTTATCAGAATTATCCAAGTAAACTTTTTTTCTGACTTCTTTAGAAAAAGCCACATATTCAACACACCAACAGGAGTTAGGTGCCTCATTTTTTTCCACAACGCAGCACTCAACAGCTTGTAGAGATTGATACAGACAGTATAGGGGTAATATTGACAACAGAAAAAATACAGGAAATAATTGGTGTAGTGTGTAAATAACAACTTAAAAACTGTCCATGTGTCAAAGAACTAATTACTAATTTAAGTTTCCTGTTAAATTGGTTTGTTGTTTAAAATACAGTTATGCTACAGGCTGTGCTACAGGCTAAAAGACCCTTTTGTCCTTGCTTAGTCTCTTAAGCTCTCACTCTCTTTTGCTCCATTTTTAAATTGATGCTGAAGGCTTTCAGTATTATCCAATGCAATCTGTACCGAACAAGAAACACAAAACTTCATTTGCTTTGTATTTCATTACTTACATGATGTAGAATAAAACTTCCTGAAGCGTTTGTCACAATAAATATTTAAGTGTGAAAGTCTAGTAGAAGCAGTGTTTGCACTAACCTAACTTCATTCTGTATTTCAAAGTGCACAGGGTTCCTCTACACTTTTTCTACAACAATCTCTTTGCAGAAACTTTTTCTGATTCCCCATTGAATTTTGATTTCAGCATTATGAAAATGTAGTTAGCATTTGTCTTGTCTTACAAAGCAATCTATTTGATATGAGTGTACTGTAAGCAGTTTTAAAAAATCCAGCTCAACCATTACAGGTAACTATAAAGAAACCAAAGAAAATAGCACTTACCTAAGCTGCCAAAACACAAAGTAAAAAGAATCTCCAGTGAAATGATGATCATTGTGCAGGACTAATAGCAATTGCATGAAGGTGTCTGCTGAAGATCAGTTAAACAGCCAATTGAAGTAAGTCAGACTCATAGTTTTACTTCCTCCACTGTCATGTGGTGAGGATGATATAAACCTAAGCGCAACCCAAATCCCTATACTCCGAGATTGTTGTCGAAGGTTTGCTGTCTGTTTTAGATTCCAGCCATCCTGTCTGAAACCAGAACGTTTCTTTAATTTTGTCCTAGCTAGTTACCATTCAATACTAGATTTGTGTCTCTTCTGATATGACATAAATAACTGCTTTTCCATACTTACAGTGGTTCAATCACAGAACTGTTTCTGTTGGAAGAGATTGTTAAGGCCGTCAAGTCTGAATCAACACTGTGAGGTCACCACGTATCATGTCTCTCAGAACCACATTTATATGTATTTAAATATCACCAAGGATATTTAAAATCACCTGGATATTTAAAACTCCTAGACAGCATTTTCCAATGCCCAATGAAAAAAATTCTTCCTGATAGCTAACCTGCACATCTTCTAGTGCAACATGAGGCCATTTACTCTAGGTTTATCACTTGCTTCTTGGGAGAAGAGACCAATTCACACCTCATTACAACCTCCTTTCAGGCAGTTGTAGAGTGAGGTCTCCCCTCAGCCTCCTTTTCTCCAGGCTAAACAAAACCAATTCCCACTTAGGAACCTGCGTTCTAGACCTCAACATGAATGTTGTGTGAATGTTTGCTCTTGCACTTCTGTGATCCTTAATTTAAAGGCAGTTTTTCAGACTTTAGCTACTGTGTACTTGCGTGTCTCAGCAGCCTCTTCCAGCCAACCTGATGAGTCTTACCCAAAGTCAAAGAGGAGATACTGTACACAGGCTACACTGATGCCAAGTATTACTTCCATCTTTTCTTATATTTAATTTGTCAACTTTCTGAAATCTTATCTAAATTCTTCTATCTCGTGAAAAGTACTTTCCCACTCTTTCCTTACTGGTGGCACAGCTCCACTGGTGGGACCAATAGGCCAAGTTTGAGGATCACACTCACAATGACTGTGACATCCTGAACACTACACTGCCTATACAGTTGTCCCAGGTTAGAATGAAGGTCTAGACTGGTTCTGGGTTGGTACCTGCAATTCAAGCACACCAAACAGTTCTCACTGAGAATTCAACAGGCAGTGAAACAACTTTGCTAAAAAGGAAGAATTTATTGAACCCACAACTAAGAAGCAAAGGAAAAATCCCAAAATAACTGAAAAAAGGAAAACAGAAACTGCATCACAATGCCATCACACACACCCTGAGAGAAACGGGAGACCACTAACATAACAGTTTTTGGCTTTAGACGAGAGCCCTGGGAAAACACACTCTAAATAGAGGGGAATTTCAGCCGTCCCCTCCATCCATAGAACTCAGTAGGGCTGATGCCCTCTAACATTGTGATGCTCATAGAAAAGTCCCTTTTCTGGTCCTTTTGCAGATGTCAACTCCTCTGTATGTCTCAGACTTGCTTCTAACATCTTGGGAGTTCTTCACAATGTGACTATGACCAGCAGATCCCAGACCTTTGAGGCCATAGCAGCATCTCAGATGCAGGAACAGACATTTCAGAACCCCAGCCTCTTTCTGTTTGCCAAAGGCTTAAGAGATCAGTCCCATCTGCTCTTTTTAGCACAAAACAGCTTTCTTGTAGCCGCCTTCAGCTGTTGCAAAGCTGCTAGAAGGTCACCAGGAAGCCTTCCCTTCTCCAGGCTGAACAACCCCAACTTGCTCAGCCTGTCCTCATAGGAGAGGTGGTCCAGCACTCTGATCATTTTAGTTGTTCTCCTCTGGACAGGATCCAGGAGCTCTATGTCCTTTCTGTGTTGAGGACTCCAGAACTGGATACAGTATTTCAAGTGGGGTGTCACCAGTGCAGAGTAGAAGGGGAGAATCACCTCCTCCAACTGTCAGTGATTCTTTTGATGCCATGGTCCAGGCCATGGTCAGCTTTCTGGGCTGCAAGTGCACACTGATGGCTTCCATTAAAATTCTTGTCCACCACTCCCAAGTCCTCCTTAGAGCTCTCCTCAATCCTTTCTCCTCTCAGACTGTATTTGTGCATAGGATTGCCTCAACCCAGGTGCAGAATCTTGCACTTGCCCTTGTTGAACTTCATGTATTTTGCACGAGCCCACTTCTTGAGCCCGTCAAGGCATCCATTCCCTCCGGTGTGTTGACTTCACCACACAGCCTGGTGTCATCAGCAAAGTGACTGAGGGTGCCCTCAATTCCACTGTCCATGTCGCCAACAAAGATGCTAAACAGCAATGGTCGGAGTACCAACCCTTCAAGATCAGCACTCATCACACCTCTCCATTTGGACACTGCGCCATTGATCACAACTCTGAGTGTGAACAGCTAGTCAGCTCCAACAAGTGGTTCATCCATCAATTCCTTATCATTCCAGTTTAGAGATCAGAATATCATGCAAGACAGTGTCAAATGCTTTGAACAGGTCCAGGTAGATGATGACCATTGCTCTTCCTTTGTCCACCAAGGCTGTGACTCCATTTTAAAAGGCCACCACATTGGTCAGTCAGGACTTGCCCTTGGTGAAGCTGTGTTGGCTGTCATCAATCACCCCTTTATTATCTGGTTGCCTTAGCAGAGCCTTCAGGAGGATCTGCTCCATGATCTTGCCAGGCACAGAGGCGAGACTGACTGGCCTGTAGTTTCCTGGGTCTTCTTTTCATCCATTTTTGAAGATGGGGTTTATGTTTCCTCTTTCCCAGTCAGTGGGAACTTCATCAGACTGCCATGAGACTATGATGGACAGTAACTTTGCAACTTTATATACAAACTCTTTCAGGAGCTGTGGATGAATCTCATCTGTAAGCTGGAAATGGCCCAATAATGTGAGAGTGCAGCCCAGAAGGCCAACAGCACCCTGGGCTGCATGAAAAGAAGCATCACCAGCAGCCTAAGGGAGGTGGCACCTCCCCCAACCCCCCTCTGCCCCTGGAGACCTCACCTGGAGCCCCGCACCCAGTACTGAGAGATAGCAGTTGTGGCAGATCAGCTCACCTTCTTCTCAGTACCCACCTTACAGAAGCAGATTCCAATGTCAGTTAGATTGGCAAGTAAATTTAAAAACAAGACAACAGCAAAGATAAGTGTCATGCAGTCTTGTAGATCATCCTCATTTCTGATGGTACCCAGCTGACTTAGTTATGTCCCTTCAAAGCTGGTAAGGATGTAACAAATACCTTTAACTTCCAATGAAAGAAGGATATATTAAAACAAGTAATTGACACTTAAGAATATGATATCATTATATTAAATCATTCTGTTAACATTGGCTTTTGTGCTATCTTGTGGTACTAGTAATCCTAAATGTAGCATAAACAAAGTAAACATGGGTAAATCCAAGTGAAATAATATTTTAAGTATCTACAATTGTGCATTTAGGTGGCTGCTCCTGCATGCCAAATATTTTGTTCAGAAACTAGGTGAAGTTTTCAGTAGTGCTGACAGCAGCTTGTATTTATTCTGAAAGATATTTTTGTTCCAATCCAAAGCATTTACTCTCAGAGATGAGATGAACTGGCACCAGTGAACTAGAACAAGGTTCATTTTTAGCCTTGGTTTCTTCATTGTAGCATTTTACAACACAACCGGATAAACAAACCACAGTGCTAGAGAGTGGGTGGAAAAATATGGTGTCAAAATTTGCTGAGCTTTTCTGCCAGGATTTATGTATCACAGAAATAGCTTGTGTGGGTCAGAAGAGCTTTTACCGCAGAGCTCTTTTTTTTTTTTCCTTTCTGTAGTTTCTCTGAATTTCACTCAATTTATTCTCACTGCATCGAAGAGTTTGGATTATGTAAACATCTAACTTTACTCACCTGTACGGTGGAGATTATTGCAAAGCAGCTGCTCAGCACAGCCATACTCTCTTCTTGGAGATGAAGTAACAGTCATAACCAGGCTCTTATACGTTTTGCACTGATTATAGTTTTCCTAAAACGTCTGTCGGTGGCTTTACAGGAACTCCAGTAGTTGCATCCTGATAGTTTAACATTTCAAACAAAGAGAACCTAACCACCAGCCCCCCCTTCCCTTATCAGCAAGTCTTGCTTGAAAGCTTGTAAGCAAGAGTTAATGAGGCAGCAGCATTTTGAGAGACAGTTTGGAAGGTGGCATTAACCTACAGCAGCATTGAAGAGAGAATGTGTGAAACTCAAGGTTTTAGTTCTGTTACACTGAGTAAGAAGATGGAACAAAACGATTTAACCTGAATGGTTTTCAGATTAAAATCTGAAAATTTAATCTGAAAATTTTGTATCTGAAATAAAATTCCAACGTGCTAGATAAAAGACTTGTTATAGGAGTGTTTAAAAAAACTCAACAACTTTAATTCACATTTGAGTTTTATTCAGATCTTGAGATCATAACAGACACTTGAGAAAGCTGCAGGTGTGCCAATAGGAGTTTGGGTGAAAATGCACATTTGACTGTTGTGACCAACTCACAAATCTTGCCCTTGTCTGACTCAAACATACGTAGGAAGCATGCTGTAACTTGGGGTTTTACTCAGTACGTAACTTCACTGCAACAGGCCTTATCCCTTCTTTCATCAGTGGTATTGTGTGTTCTCTATGATATATATATATATATA
>VZRI01004546.1:1099-71008 GCA_013397515.1 Upupa epops
CTCCTTGTTGGTGTACATTGCTTCTGGACACAGAGGAGGTGATCCTTGAATACTAACCAGTCGTCCTGGGCCCCTCTTTCATCAAGGGCTTCATCCCATGAAACTTTGGCCGGCAGATCCCTGAAGCAATTGAAGTCTGCACACCTGAAGTCCAGGGTTGTAAGCTTAGAACACTTCCTCCTGATTGCCCTGAGGATCCTAAATTCAACTGCTTCATGGTCACTGTAGCCAAGGCTGTCCCCAAGTCTCACGTTGGTGAGAACAAGGTCCGGCACAGCACCTTTTCTTGTTGGTTCCCTTACCCTTTGGAAGAGGAAGTGGTCATCTATGCAATCCAAGAACAATCTGAATTGCTGGTGCCTTGCTGTGTTGTCCCTCCAGGAGATGTCAGGGTGGTTGAAATCTCCCATGAGGACCAGGGCCTGTGATCCCGAAGCCACTACTATTTGACTTTGAAGGGCCTCATCTGCTTGGTTCTGCTGGTCAGTAGCCTGTACCAGACTCCTACAGTAACATCACCCTCCCCTGTCTTCCCTTTAAGTTTTACCCATACATTCTCAACCAGTTCATCATCCTTCCCTAGCTGGAACTCCACTGATTCCAGATGGTCACTGATAGAGAGAGCAACACCTCTTCCTCTCCTTCCCAGCCTATCCTTCCTAAAGAGCTTGTACCCATCTATCCCTACATTCTAGCTGTGGGAATTGTCCCACCAAGTATCAGTAATAGCCACTATGGCATGGCCTCCCAGCAGCACAGTGGTCCCTAATTCATCCTGTTTGATGCCCAAGCTCTGTGCATTTACATAGAGGCACTGCAGCTGGGCAGGCCCTGTTCTCCTCTTGTGCCAATTCCCCTTGATTTCTTCAGACCGTCTTTGCGCATCTTCCCTGACTTGCCCCAGGGCAAGCAGTACTAACTATACATGAGTTCTTATTGCATAGTCTAGTACTGCTTTGTTTGGGATTTTTTGGTTTTGTTTTATGTTTTCGGGTTTGGTTTATTTTTTGCTTTTACCTTTTGTATCTCTCTAATCCAGCGGTTGACTCCAGACTGCAGCTGATTGAGGAATAATGGATCCTCAGCCTTCTCACCAAAATCAGTAACCTTTGGCTTTTCTCCACGTTCATAGCATTGCTTGGCAACGTTAGTAATGGTTGCATGAATTGGCAGACTAATCTCTGGAATTTCAATATTCTGCTGCAGATGCAAGAGGCCCATTTCGAGTTCTGCAATCTTCTTCTCAACTGAAGGAGCCATCTTATCTCCATCCCTGAAAAAGATCAGATGTTTCTTTATAAGATGCTAGAACAAAAAACATACTTAACACATATAAGCCACATGGATTACTTTCCCAGACTCAAAAACCACAATATATGCAAATGTTGTTTAAGAATTTCACATAACTTGCCTTGAACAGTCACAAGTGTTTTTTTCGTTAAACACGTACTTCTATTCATTAGCAGCAAAGTACAGTATTTATACTGAAATACCTGTCTGCTTTGCCAGATTCTCTGATATAGGACTTGAAATACGGAGCAACTGCATTGCTAATGAAGGAGTGTAGCGTTTCATAGGGAGAATCTTCACTGAGAGTGAGCACTCTGAGTTGGGAAGACACAGGTTTGTCAGCATCAATCACCGGTGTTCGCTTAATGAATGCCAGACTGCAAAACAGAGAAGATAATTAACAATAAACATGAGAAACTTAAGCAACAGTTAGAATAGCTTTAATCTGACTGCAAGATATAACCTGTCTTCTAAGAGACTTAAACACAAGTCTACCAATAAACACAGTATGCATTAGTATAAGGGACAGGTCTGTGAGAATCAGACATAACTGAGGATTACTGAAGGCAAGTTAGGTATGCTTTATTTGCACGCGTGCCAAATTACCTATACTTTGTTTCTTTAACCTCAGATATAGAGGTCCTAAGTCCATTCCTTTTCATCCTCATGACATTCCCTTATTAGAGTCTCCACAATGGAAAGCTATTGTCCCACCTGAATAAAAAGCAGTGCATGAAGCACTAAGTAAATCTAAGTTAAATTTCTAGGTAATACAGGTAAATCTGCTTGCGTACATTTTGCATCCATAATAAAATAAATCTTGACATTTCCACCCTAACTCACCTGTTTGATTTTATTCCATAATGAATGTCAGTGCTGATACTGTAGGAAATGAACTCTTTTTCCTCTTCTCCTTCATCTCCCACATCCTCTGCAAAAAATGTGCTATGTAAGAAATATTTTATTTCTAAGGCATCTCTTCTCTCCAACCACCTTCAGCTATTATCAGACTATTATGTTACCTTTAATTTCTACACTGAATTAACTAAGTTAAAATTAGCTCTGAAATATCCCTCAGATTCAGAATGCATTGTCTTCTAATAAAACTCCATTAACCTTTTAAAGTTGCTAATAAAAACCCCCATCCCAATACATTATAGAAGTTATAATTTATCTTCTGAGACACAAATCATCTGCAACAAAGAACATGCATTTGCTTGCAGGGACATACTGCCAGACTAACTACATTTCAGTGAGAATATTAAACAGATATTTTTTTTTCTTTTAAAGGTTCTTTACATTTCCAGACTAATTATTTGGAAATTAAGTCTCTAAACTAAAAAGCCTCCCAACAAAACTAAAACATGAGCCTTGGGAGGCACTCAGGCATAACCACATCCAGTGTAAGAGAGATGATGTAACTGGTGATGATGCAGGCAGTCCTGCTGCAATGCAGTGATTGTGGTGCAGGTTACTCCCTGTTGGGGGATGCACTCTGTCTGGGCACATTACAGAAGACTCTCATCCTGCAACATCTTCACTTGTCCTTCATAGAAGATACAGCCTTAGGGTGTCACATTTGTGATCCTGAACATCAGAGGTCTGGTCACACAACAGCACTGCATGAGCCAATTGTCAGTCTGTCAGAGCAGTTCTCATAATTTACAAATACAGCTTGGTTTCTTGTATTTGTAACCAATAATTTACTTAATAGTACCTACTTCATGCACATTTCAATAATAATGCTAGTTTTAACAGCGTCAAAGAAAACAAGATCTCCGTAGGCTGTCAGCAGCTGCTATGAATTTAAGTATGAAGATTGTGTGTCAATCAGAAATTCTACCCTCCACATCAACAGCTGTTACACCAGAATGCCTTCTCCCAATAACCCAGTAACAAATGAGCATTCAGTTTTTAAAGACACAGCATCTCAACTTGGTTTTAACCGCACCAGTAAAACAAAGTCTACGCAATAAGCCTGGAGCCAATAGTTAATCACTATCTTTTCATTATTTCCAACCTAAACTAAGAATAACCAACTTCATAAGCCTGACCTAAGATTAACGTTTGAGTCATCTGCACAGCTTATTAACATCTAATGGACTCTCTTTAAATCTTATTAAATGCTGTACCGTGAATTCAAACAAACCATTGCTCTTTTTTACCCCCTCCAGAAAGTTCTGCTGGAAAAAGATATCTTGGACTCGAGAAGGGGAATGGAGGAGGGTAATGAGTGGAAATAAGCAGAAGATAAACAAAAATGGGATATTTTAGGCAAGGTTCTATATTTACATGAATAAACAGTGATTGATTGGAAGAACCTTCTTCGTGCTTCCCTCAGAGTGCAGCAACTATAGGGCACACATGCAGCATCCTGCCCTGCAGCTGTATTAAATACAACATGAATCATGACTCTACTCGGATTCAATACACATTCAGAAGGGCAGAAACGGCAGCACACTGGGGGCAGAGATCCAGCAGTTTAATATTAAGATTCTGAAGCTCAAGTGGCAGGCAAATAACTTATACAGACTGTAGGTCTTAATTTAAAAAACGTGTTATCAGTGAAGCCAAGTCATATTTTAATGTTATAATTATGTTGCACCTTACCGTAGTTCATATTTTATTATTTATTAGGCTGGATTCTGTGACAGTGAGTGCTCACAGAACAACACGTTTATTGACAATACAGTAACTTTCTAAATAAACATTGTAACAGCAGCATGTAAATACCAAAGGTGTCTCTCAAGTAAAATTGTGAACTCAGCTGAGAAATTAAATGCAGCATCTGACAGGGTTTCTCAGAATCGCTTACAAGCAGTATGGCCACTAGACTTGCTAACTAAACAAAGACACTACAAGGCCTAAACCTTGATTTATGAACATGGCAGCGCTACTGGCTAACCCTGGAATAACGAGTTCACAAACTGATTCAGGTTTGGGTTTTTTTCTTTTCTCTAGAGTTTTAGAATGTTTCTGTTCTGCTTCAGCTGGGTTATGTACTGGGCCAAGAAGGTGGCCATTTACCAGCAGAGGAAAACCGCAGGATCGTGCTCGCAGCCCACTGACTAAGCACTTTCGGTGCTTTTACAAGCAGGGCGGGCCGCAGACGCAGCACACAAAGTACTTTCGCCACAGGCAGGCCACGGCCCAAAACAGCTCAGGCCCCCGACCCAGGCAATAGCCCATTAGGCGGAACCGGGCAGAGGCCACCAGCGCGGGATTCACCCGGTGATGCCGGACCCTGCGGCCATCGCCCTCGCCTCATACTTCTCCCAACCCTCCCCGCCGGGCCTGGCCCTGCCCGAAGCACTGCCATGCAGGAGGGAAGCGGAGAGGCCCCGGAGCCGCCGCGCCCCTCCCATCCGGCAGCAGGGCGGCTGTTCGTGACAGGGATCGCCGCCATTTTGAGATCGCGGTAGCTGTCCGGCTTCTTCCTCACCTTTGAGGGTGGAGCGCTCCACCAGCACCGTGTGCACCTGCGGATCCGAGAGGAACTTGCGCATATGCTCCACGGCGCCCTTCTCCTCCAGCGCCGCCTCCAGCACCATCGGGGCTTCGCCACCATCCTCCAGCAGCAGCGGCACCAGCTTGCGCAGGTGCTTCTGCAGCACTGACACGTCGGCCACGTTCTGCACCGCAGAGCCCGATACCTCCATGCCGCCTTCCTCGCCGCCAGGGACCCCGCCGCCGGCGGAGTCAGACATGCCGAGGCAGTGACTGTAGCAACCCCTCCACCACCACAGCCACTACCCTGGCGGTGCCCCGCCCCACTAGCCGCCGCGGGTGAGCCTGGGAACGGCAGCCCGACACGCCCCGGACGGGGAGGCGGGGCAGGGACCGGGCCGGCTCCAGCTGATACACAGTCGGCGGCAGCTGCCAGCTGACACGGCGGGAGTTGGGGCGCGGTCCCGCAGCACTCAGTGCGGAAGGGGCGGTGCCTCCCTGACACTGCAGCTGTCCCGCAGCAACCCCTGCTCCCGATTTGGAGGGGTGATTGCCAGCAGGAGAGCGCGGGGTGGCCAGTGGCCCAGGAGCAGGAAAAGGTTCTCCGCAGCTCCCGGGCAGCCCAGCCCAGCCCAGCCCAGCCGTGCTACGTTTTGCTACTTGGAGGATAAAGCAGTCCCGGGGCTTGTCTGTCTGAAGGAGAAAAATGTTTATTTAATGTTAAAAATAAACTCAGAAGCCCTGTCACAAAGGACAGCTAGTCCCCCTCCGAGGCAGATCAGATACGGCTCCTCCTCAGTGAATGACAGCGCCTGACCCTTTTACCTCGGGTTCTTAATACTCCCTGTTCACCCAGCCAGCCCTGCAGTTTGCCTTTTAAAGGATCCAGCACACCGACCATTAACCCCAGGCTTCTGTGAGTCTGTTCCCCTTATACAGGAGGGACTGAAAGGACAAGGCCGAGAAAGGGACTTTTCATTCAGAATCAAATTTCATTTTACAGAACACCGTAAAGCTCCTTACAGCTGCCACAAGCAAACCTGCCACAGCCAGTCCGACTGACGCAAGCTACTAGCTGAGTCAAGCACACTGCCACCGAGGCGGCTAGGCCTCTTTCTACTTCCCAAACTAGTCAACTCCTTCCGTCAGGTCACGGCTGGTACTGGAATACGCTTGCGAGAGGGTAGGGCACAGTGTAGTTCCTCTAACTCGAAAACGTACTCCGGGGCCACTGAGTGACAGACCGAAAATTCCAGGCTCCATGCATACGGAAGTAGAGAAGAGTATGCAACTCAGGAACAACCAACAAGCAAACAAATCATATAAAACTGCCCGTGAATCCCACAGGCACCTCCCTCAGGTGGATGGATTCACTGGCAAATGCACAGACACACTTGGGTCCAGGATCTGTTCAGATGTACTGGTCAAGTAAAGACACTGGGGTAGGACATCTTGCCTGATGAATGAGGTCCTGACCTTAAGCCCTACAGAAGTGATAACTCAGCATTAAAACATGTAATGACCAGCTAGGCTACAAAGCTGCCTGAATTCTACCAAGGTGTCCCTCTATCTGGTCCTGCCTGTTTTCTGGGAGAGGAAGAACTATCTATTACAATCAGTACTGGCCAAGCACTCAAAAAACATGTTATACTAGCAACCAGGCCTTCAGGATGTTCATTAAAAGGATGTTGATAATAGTTTTAAGCAACCTACATACATCTTGTCTGCAACACATCTCTTTGGAGGTTAGCTCAATCCACAGCTTGCAGGGTTGGCCTGCTCATTTTTCTGAACAGCCATCAGGTGTTGCAGAAAAAAAGTCACATTTTGTAGCTTACACATCAAAATATGGGATTTCATTACTGTAAAACTACTGCCAGGAAAAATATAGGTAAATAAAGTAAGGAGGTAAACAGAATAAAGCAGGACAGATAGGAAATAGGAAGTCAAGTAATCTTTTATATACATTGCTGAACTGCAAAGAAAGTAGGCTCTGAACTTTCCAACAAGTCTCATCTAACTACATTTTGAAAGACAGAAACAGTCCATGTGCAACAAGGCTTTCTGGTACAAAGAACAGGCTTGGTATTTAAATTGCTATTTGCAACTGAGTATCAGTGCAGGGAAGATACTTTGTATTCTTTTAATCACTTCAGCTTTATCTAGTGTGCCAAAGAAGCAGGAGGAAGACATAAATTAAAGATAATTGAAGAAAAGACATTATTAACTAGTTTTTTGCACAAGGTTTCATGTTTAATTAAAGCCTATGGAGAGACATGTCTTTAGCTTGCTCAAACAGGGTAAGAAGTAGTTTGCCTTGATAAACCTCTAGTTTGTGAGAAGCCCTTCCTAACAGGCATCCAAAAGACATGACTGCAAATAGGACCCATTTCTCCCAAAATTCAAGTAGTCTGGAGAATCCAAATGAGAACTAGGACTTGTCAAGACAGACAAGACTTGACAAACGTCATAAACATATGTAGCAACAAAACATTTTGCTGAAGTTAGAAAAGAAACTACTTCAGGAAAAAAAGTCTTTTTCCTGTATTTAGTATAATCTGGCAGTACACAGGACCAAAGCCAATGTAAACCCCACAAACAAGTCACAATTAGAGCAAATAATTTGCTTTCCCATCTATAATCCTCTTGCATCTCCAACTCTACAGCCAAGAGTACTAGGAAAATTACTAAGGCAAGGCCTTCATACTAGCATACACTCTCTTAAGTGTGGTCTCCTGGATAACAAAAATGCCTAAAATCACTTGAAGCAATTATTTGAGCAACATTTTCTCCTTGTAGCTAAATGGTGGAAACCCTCTCCTCTCAATACCATAGGGCAGATGCTTATAAAACCTCACTTTTTTTTGTGTGCAAATTCCTCTGCTTGGAGTGAATGCAGTCGCAGCATAGCTGGCGAAGCTCTTTGGTTACCTGAGTAAGAAATAACGTATTACCTTCTTTAGTTTCACAGTAAGTTCACCTTAGAGGATTTTATCATACAAAATTTTTAGCTACATCAAAGTTTTACTTCAGAAGGTAAAGACTGCTCAAACCAACCATCATTACATAAAGGAACTATAATCCAGGGAGACAGCAATATAATTATAATGGTGTTTCTTAATTAGCTCTGTGCAGTCAAGAGACTCCACAATCATTATGAACAGTTAAGGACAAGATTCAAGAAGCACAGATATCCTGCTTTTAGGTGGGTGGTCCACAATGTGATCCAGAACAATCATAGAACCATCAAAGTTGGAAAAGACCTTGAAGATCATCAAATCCAACCACCTGTCCTGCAACCCTAACAATACTCAGGATCACTTGTAATCACAGCTGTCTCCTGTACTTACTGGAACAGTTCAAACCTTGGAGGTATTTAAATGACAGGTGGACCTGGTGCTTAATGGTGACGCGACAGCACTGAGACAAAGGTTGCACTTGATCTTAAAGGTCTCTTCTAACCAAAGAGATTCTCTGATTCTGTGGTTTCCATAAAGCAAGCCAACACATCTCCAAATACAAGCATACTTGTGCTACACCAGCACCATCCCTTCCACTTTGAAACAGCCAAACCAAGCAACACCAGAATTGTAGGTCAAAGCCTCTCTGAGCTTAATTCCCTGTTAGAACTATTGTATTTCACTTCCTGAACATGTGTGCAACTCAATGTATTATATAGGAAATAAAGTCCCTACTGTCAGTATTTTAAAATGTTATATTTTGAGAGGTATTTGACCTTCATTCTGGGAAACAGAAAAATTAAACCCTCAGTTGTTTCACTATCTAATTTTGGATTAATGATTATGTTTGGAAGAGCACATGACTCTGCCCTCACGCAGAAAACTGTTCCTTTTAGTATGCAAATACTATTAAGCTTACTTTTAGTATGCTTAATTTCTAACTTGCATCTTTATGCATAATTCAAGACAGTAGTTGGCTAATAATGCCAAGCTAAAAACCTCTCCTCCCCATCCCAAACCTACCCCGCACTCAAAGTCAGCTTTATGTGAGCCATTTCAGAAGTTTTCTGTACATTCTAAAGGGAAGACAATTCCTACTGAAGAATTAAGCTATCACCTTCCATAGTATAATCCTTGATTTTGTGGCTATTTTGCTTTAAGTCTGCCAATATATAAGTGTTATAGGGGAAATACTACTATATGAAAGGTGTGTCTTTCCTGTTTGAAGATGAGAGATTCAGCAATTTCCTTTTAGCACTGGAAGTTGTCCTAAAAAGCCTGCTTTTTCTGCTGGATATCCATCATTCCCATTTTTTACTAGTGGCTTTTTTTTTGGTGAAATTTATGGAGTTTTGTGTAGCAGATTCAGTAGACAATAATATTCTGAACACCCCCGCCCAAAACACCCTGTGCTAAATTTAGTTGCATGATGAGCAAGTAAAATTAACGTTTTTTATTTGTCCATATAATACACTGTTTTTATAAGTTTTAAAATTAGATAAAAGCATATTAAATGGCAGGTGTATGAAGTTCTTCAGAAACAATGCCAGAACAAAAAATTGAATTACAAAATGTTAAAAAATATGTACGTACATTTGAACTTAACATTCCACTAATGCATAATGGTACAGATATTGCCTAATGAAAAATAATTGTGCCACTTACCTATTTTTGTAGTTTCTAGGAACTTTTTATTCTGTACATAGGACAATTCTGTACAAAATATGAAGTCTACATTTTTATTACTTATTACCATAAAACAAGGTACAATGTATGTACAATATTAAAATGAAGCCATACTAAAGCCACGCTAAAAAGACACTTGTAATATACTTTTGACATTCCTGATGTACAGGTGTAATTTCGAAAAATGGGGGAAGGAGTCAGACACAGAACTTCATGAAGAACAACAGTCACCAAAATTCTACTATGGTTTTTCTTTTGATCTTGGATATATTAGTTTTAGAAAGGTTTAGTACAGAATTATAAGAACTATACCAATATTGATAATAAATGTGCTAAGCCAGTAGTGGTGATAGATTTCGGAAAACTGCCTCAACAAATGTTCAGTGGTCCAGAACTTCAAATGTGGATTTATGGTGAACTTTAAGCCACAATATTTCCCTTTTTGGTGAGTGTTTTTCTTCAATAAAGAACAGAAATAAAATCTAAACAGCGAAAGATGTTCTTATACGTTAAGCATTACACAATCAATCAAACATTGATATACAGGTGTTGTTTCTTTTTTCCTTGGGTTAACATATGAATAATTCCTTTCCGCAACCTCTTGCACAAACATACAGAACACCCAAAATCAAAGGTAACTGATTATCTACCAGCTAAAGATGGAAGTTCAAACAATGGTTTATCAAAATACATAGACATTGCTTTACACAATTAAAAAAGCACCCTTTTTCCCTCAAAAGGAGAAGGCATCTTTAAACTGCTTTAATATAGTTTATCCTAATGGTAAAGCCTACTCTTTTTCAAGTTTTACAGGAAATGTTTTCAGACACGGTGGAAATTCCACTTAAAAGATTGGGTTGGTCTTTAAATTTAGTTGCTATAAGCCAATATTTACCACCCACAATTTTCTTCCAATAGACAACATAACAAATATTGGAAAACTGAATGTTAAATGCAACCAATAAACAGCAGGCACTACATCTGCACAAGGTTACTATGAATGTCTGCTTTGCGCAATTATTTTTTTAATGGATGCAGGAGACCTTATACTTCCTTAAAAAGTAAATCAAAACTATTTTTTAAAGAAGCCACAATTTTATCTCTTTATGCATCAAGACATTAAACATTAAGTTATATGATGTTACTGCCGGAGACAAATTAAACTAATCACCCATTTAGAATAGCAGAACACTTTTCAAACAGCTTGTAAGCAGGATAAGTAAGTCAAAATACTGGCCACCCTGAGAGAAATCAAATATTGAAGACAAAGCACTATATTTTGAAGAGATTTTCCTTCCGTGCTTTTCCATCTACAACAAAAAGCTCATTACATGCAAGTAATTTTGTGGAATATATAGCAGCATTTGAAGATCATCAGCAACTCAGATGCATTTTCAGTTCACTCGTGAGGTGTATTTGCAGCACATGTGCTCTTTACTTACAACAACAAAAAATATTTTCATGGTAAAAATATGGTCACTAACTCCTCAGCTCTTAGACTCATTTAAAAAGAATCAGAATGGAATTCAAGGGTCTGTTTTCTCATTTTAGTAAGCTTGAGATACTGTGTTTCCTGAAAGATTCTGTACGAAATAATGCATAATATCTGCCACAGAATACTGAACTCGTAGAGCCCAAGAAAAATGCTGAGTATTAAAAGCTCAGATAAGGGAGAAAAGAATATTTTATTGACTTGAAAAAAATTAAAATGAAATTTAATAATCAGTCTTTTCCTAGTCATAATAAACAAATTTTCATTTTAGGAAAAATTCTACTACCAGTTCATATCTGGAATACTGGTGCCATATTACACAATAAAGACTGGAAAATATGGCTTTAAATACACATAAAGGATTAGGACATGGTATATATAGTACCTACTTTTTTTTTTTCCTACGTGAAGGAGATAGAACCTTACAGAATTCTTAGAAAGGAACAATGACTTAGGATTGTCATGAAGGCTAATGGGTTGTAAGCCATGTTTTATACCACAGAAGAATACCTGTAGTTTCAGAACTGCTGGTATATTACAAGACAGCTATGTGGAAACAACGGTAAAGTTGAGAAAGCCTAGAAAAAGTTTAACACTTAAATTTTAAATAATTTTTTTCATTAGTATAATTTCTCATTAGTACCAACTATTGGTCATTCACTTATTTAGACAGAATTTATAGAATGTTTTTCTCAAATATGACTATAAAAACTACATGTTGTTATCATCTAGCTGGTACAATGATGACACCTCCAGGAAACTGTGTCCACTTCATTACAGTCAACTCAATATTCTGCACATGGAATTGGGTAATTTACCATTGTTTGAACTACTAATCTTGAGCTGTATTCTCTATTTTATTGCCTACAGAACTGGGTTGAAGAAAAATTTGACTTTGTGTATAACTGATTGGTATGGCACAGAAAGTAAGTTCTACTGTAGAACTGGGTCCAGAAAAAAACCCTCTTCCTCCAAAAGAATATTTCACTGTAATAGATTAATGCCCATCATGTGATATTAATTCATCAGCTCTGCAATGTGATTCCAAGGCTTTCATGGTATAGATATCCTGAGGCAGTTCTGACTTGCGTCGCACAAGAGGACGATCTTTTTTCTGATCTTTCTGTGCCTGAAATAAAAACAGAAAAAAAGTTGGTCAAAAATAGTAATTATCGAACAATTAAAAGAGAGTCCTTGCACATTAGTATGTTTGCTTATAGGGAATGAAAAACATGGGAAAATCTTTACACTGTCTCTTTTCCTTTACCCTACCAGTTACCCAGTTTCAAGTCTTAAAACCACTTATTTGCTAAGAAGAAAAATTAGAAACAACTAACAAATTCTCAGCTACCAGGTCATGAAATGATTATCACAATTTGATAACATTTCTGAAAAGGAAATTATCACCTATCTTCTCACTTGTTTTTCTTTTGTATCACTCTACAAGTAAAGATACGATGTTTTTCCGTACTTCAAAGTACTATTTTATTCACATATCTGAAAATGTAAGGTTCTGCTCTATTATTTTTTACTGATGCTTTTTCAAAACCAGACAGTAGTCCTATCAAAGTATATAAAGTGTACTTTGCTGTTATCACATGGCTTTACCTGACAAGCCTCCTCTTTCACTGTCTTTTTCAGCATCTGCAAATCTTCAATTAAAGGCCCATCTGTTTCCATTGCAACAGGACTGTTCAGCAAACTCGTGTCACTATATGTTGGGTACTAATAAAATGCAAAGTGTTAAAACAAACATTCTCACTAGTATTAACTAAATACTATGAGTGCATTTGAATATGATTAATCATTTCAGATTAGCTTCAATATCATATGCTTCCCGGCACTAAAGTATACATTTGAAAATGGAACTCTGATCCTTTAACTTGGCAGAAACATCCTGTTGAGAAATATAATCAGAACACCAAAAAGATGCTTTGATTATCTGAGATGGAATTCTTAAATATGCATATTTTGTCAATATTAAATGTCTGCTTTACATTTACATTGATTTCAAAAGCTATTAATACACCGACCAGTGATTTGTTAAGAGTGTAGCTAGTACCACTGTTTAAAAGGCAACTTATGGCTTTTAAAATAATTTCCAAACAAAGTAAATTTTTCTGTCTTGAGGAAGTAAAAGAACCTAAGTTTTTTGGGAATTACAGAAAAATAATCTTGTAAAATCACTTGCATAGTACCTAAAGCGTACCGTACAACAATCTCAGTATTCTAGATTTCATTTAAATTCAGATGAGGTACATGTGGTCTTGAAATAAGAACTCATTTACTAACACAAAGCTTTTTAATCCACTTTTGCTTAGGAATACTTTAGTATCTGGGTAACAGTAACTCAATGCAGATGAGACAAAATAAAAAAAATCCTGAAAGAAATAGCTTACTAAATATAATGTATTTAGTTAAATGTATTTAAAATGTATTCTTGCGTCACATAGAGTCACAAACAGCTCTGAAGAACAAGAAATTTCAGTAGTCTGATAAAGTAGAAGGTACCAGGAATTCCAGGAAAATCCCAAACCTTAAAAGTCCATTATGTAAGAGTGCTAAAAGCATTTATTTACACCTATTCAGTGGAGCACTCTGGTTCAAACTAATAATTTTTATTTTTAATTACTTCCAATGATTAACTTTCTTGAAGTGTAATATGCAAAACATGCTGCATACAGATTGTGCTAACCAGTTTCAGAAAATAAACAGTTATAAACAATTACTGGTGAAGAAATGTCCATCCACATATCTCACAAGTACTCTTTCAGGCAAGGAATTTTTGTGATTCATCTGACTAGAGGAATGATTTGTCGCTGAAAGTCAACTGATGTTTTCACATGAATGGTTCTTTTTTGATTAATTTATCTAATTGTTTTGTATTTCGTTTAAGAAATTTTATTTGAGAACTTAAGTGGTTGTTGCCTGAGAAATGGCACAAGAGAAAACCCCCCCCCATTTATGAAATTCCTCCTTCCTAAGAAAAACAGACCCCATAACTGTTTCAAAATAGCACTGACATCATGAAATGTCCCACTTCTGTTTATAGACTACTCCCATCTTTCACCACTTTAAACTCAGCCAGATATATTGGAAAGATACAGTACAGTAAGTTTCTTGATGCAGTATAGTAAAATCCTGGCTGCAAAGTGACTGAGAGAGCTGGGGATTATGTGCCCACAGCTGCAATTACTATGACTGTGTTAAAAGAAAAACTTGCAGCATTCTCCAAGTAAATTAAATAGTGGGGGGAAAAAAACACCATCAAAACAAACCGTCCCCTTTCTGCCTTTTAACAATGGTTCTTTGTTTATTACACCTTGAGTTAAACTGAGTAATGTCTGACAGGATGCTTTCCTTTTATTAAGAACTTGAGGTGCAGGCTTGCCAGCAGACAGGCCCAACACAAGTATGAGAACAAATGCAGCAGACAAGAATGTACAATATTACTTTAATCCATTTGACCAGTCATAACTCACAGTTTGCAGAAAGATCTCTTTTGTAATATATTATTTGCAAAACAGCTTTTCAAGAGAAACCAATTATGGCATCCCTGTTTTCCACATACATTATAACTCCTATAGTATGAAAAGCAAGCAGTACTTCATATCATGCTTTTTAGAAACCCCTTTTAAAAAATAATTACTTGCACAAGAGAAAGGTTACAAATTTTAAAAGTACTTTTATTGTATATCTTTCATAATACAATTGGTGAAGTTGCTTTATTTCCATGATGAGTCAGACCTATTTCCCCCACTGATATTTAACAAAACTTATGTATTTAAACATGAACGTTTTAATCTTTTCTATATACCTGGGGATTTGATTTGGCTAGATTTTCTATTTTAACCCATGCTTCTTCCCGTTCCTTCAATTTCAGCTTCTCTCTGAAAAAGAATAATTGGAAGCAGAAATGACAAAAAGAAACTTGGTGAATTTTGCATGAAGAAATTCACTGAAAAGACTTAATCTGGGTTAATTATTTAACTAAGCCTGTTTCAGCCTACTACCTTTTCAGGATAACTTGCCTTGTATCAGTACCCACGATTGCAAAGCAACATTAAAAGGGAAGAACTCTTATTTTCTCATGAAAACAGTAAATTGGCTGATAAGTTTAATAGCAGTAGTTTAATAACTACAGTGTTAAAATTAAACCACAAAGAAGTCCAACAATATGTTGAAAGTAAGTTACAAACACACTGTATTTGAATTCTGAAAAATACTGAAACATAAGACAGAGAAACTTACTGTCAGGCTAACAGTTTCAGGTAAGTTTAAGGAAAAGGTCCAGTGACCTTGTGAACACTAAGAGAAGTACCTGATGAAAACTCACTTCAGTACCTACTTTCTAACTACAGTCCCCATTCCCTAAAATGAAAGGCAAACCATTAATACTTTTGATGTCCCAATCTCACTTCAGTAGGGTTTATAACATACAGGATATTTTTTTAAAATGTCTATTTACCCTGAATTAAAAACAGAGGAACAGAAAATATATTATAAAAATAAGTGTAATATTTCCGCAAAAAGCAGAAATATTCATCCTTCCTTATTCTGTTTGTTGTCCCATGCAAGAACATTCTTGGAAGGATTCTTATGGCAAATAGTGTGAGAGTAACAATTTTATTTTGGGTAATTTTTAGAAGAACATCACATGCAATGCAATGCTGAAAAATACTAAAAAAGCGTTTTGGGAAGAACTGAGTGACAACACGATAGAAAAGAATGCTACACATATAAAGCATGCTGAAATAAACACAGGCTGTGAACTAAACTATTTAACAGGCCTTTCACACTGAGCATCACAATCAGCCATGTTCCTTTCAAAACTGGTGGGTGACACTGGCCAGTATTACACCAAAGACTATATGAAGCATCCTATTCTTAAGTAGTTAATATATAATTATCTTCAGTTAATGATATAATTATAGTTTGTATATAACAAGAAGTTTCAGCAAGTTTTTTTGAGAATGCTGCAGTGCAACTGAGGGCTAAAGGCACAGCAGTTTTACAGAGCCAAAGCACACTGAACAAATAACAAACAGACACACTGACATGAAAACTTACTTCAGTTTTTCTGCTTTAAATTGCTGTGTGCAGTCATCGAACAGTTTTTGGTTCATCTCCATGAAGAGTTTCAGTGCATTGTATATCAAGCCATGTATTGTCCTATAAGTAAAACTTCTGGTTGAAACTCAGAGTACTTTAAACTTTGAAATCTATTTTTCTGGTCAACAGTAGCCAATAGCCTACATAACTGGAAAATTACATCATTTCAGAATAACTGGAAGCAAAACTAATTAGTGGAAGTTTTAGTTTACCCTCAAAAAGGCTACATACAAGTACTGAAATTATCAACTTTTAAACACAGGTTTCTTTCTCTATAGTACTATTTGTCACACTTTTAATGTTTGATTTTTAATACTACATGTATCAATACTAGACTAGTTTTGAAATGTAGCAGATGACACTAATCAGAGTAGGGTTATTAGAGAAAATGCAAGATGACATTAAAGATCTTGATATAAGTAACTTAATAGCAACTGTCACATTAAAGAAAAAAGTGATTAAAAGGAACCTAGAAAAGACACCACTAATTTTGAAAACTGCCACACAGCAACAGAATTGGCCTCAACACAATCATGCAAGGATTCTTTAGAAAAGTGTTAGAAAAGTGAAATGGAAAACACAAGGAAAGTTAAACAAAAATAGTATGGTTTATGAAGCACTTTTCTAGAATAATTTACAATTTCAGTTCATAATCTAGCGCCAATCATTAATTCAAAAGCAATCAGTTAAATAATTACTTTCTCTCACAATGGTGAAGTACAAGTAAGAGTGCAGCTGTATTGGGTAGCATGGCTTCAGCTCAGAATAAAATGAATGCATGGCCTTGGAAGCGAGAAAAACCAACCATCAGCAATCCACATTTACTATGTACAATTGCATCACAGGTTCAGAATTTTATTAGTGAGTATAGTATTTGTTACTGCTTACATCCAGTGACAGTAACCAATCACTTTAACATCACTTTATCTTCCATTTCCTTTCCCACGTTTAGTGGCAGACTGATTACTCATTCTTGGGCAACCCATCAGCATTCCTCAATTGATGGCCAGGCTAGACTGTGATACTTTCACCATCCCAGCAGTTGCACAATAGCTCAAAGAGGCACTTTACAAGAGAACAGCTGCAGGAAGGAGCTGACCAGGACTGTTTTCATGTGTAAGTACTATGTTATTGTGGGGAAAAAAGTAAAAATAGTCAATGGAGAAAGAAGAGGAAACAATAAAGGAAAGGAAAAAATGACCTGATCTACAATATATTACACTAGAATACAGAAGAAAAGCACAACAGTGAAGGGATTAGGAGATGAGAAATCAAACTTAGTCTTCAAAAGTATCTGAACTACAGATTAATGCCAAATTTGCCTCATATTCATAAAAGATACATGTTGTTAGATGCACTAAACCAGTTTCTGAATGACAAAAGGAAAACTGTATTTTAAAATTTGTAATGACTCCTAAAAGTTTTGACAAGTATCCTTGTCCAGCAACTTTTAGATTTTACAGAATAAGCACTGTTGGAAGTAGCAACTCAAATATCTGAACCACTTTTAAACCTAAAACAAGACATAAGTAACTTAGCAGTTTCTTACTTGTTCCAATGCGTCTTTGAATTCCGGTACAAGGATGGAAACATGATGGGTAAAATCTTTGCTGCGTTATCGCTAATTAAACTCATAATATATTCATTATTCCAGTAGTATAATGCTCGCTCTGCAACCTAAGATAACATGAAAAAAGGAGCACTTCTTTAGATGGTCTTTTCAAGAGGAAGCAACAAGAACATCTAGCAAATAAAAGGGAAAGGTAAGAAATGTTGCAACTTTGATTCTTCTAGGACAAATAAGAGTAATGAAGCAAAAAGAAAGGGAATTTAAATTGCGTTTTCCTTGACAAAGACATGATTCAATCTATAACATATAAACTATGAAATCCAAGCAAAGTAATGTCTTTGACAAATACTTTTTCTTTGGAAATTCTACTTCAAGCAGTGAAGTACTTCTGAAAACAGCCAGTGTTAATGCTAAGCATTAATATTTCAGTATTATGTAGTATACTACACTCTTGAAAAGAGACACAGTTAACATCTGAATCACTAAAATTTTATATAACAAATACAATTCATTAGGGTGAGTAACAGTAGGCAATACCATTAACAATTCTGGTTCATAAAAGCCCTCATATTGCACATTCAGTAAGTTCAGACCTGAAAGTGTGGACTGGACACGCATTTGGCTAGCTGTCTGAAAAGGGGTTCCATAACTTTTACAAATTCCGATGGTTCAATAACATCTAAAATTTCTTCTAGTTCATTTAAAAACATCACTTCTTTTGGACTGTGAGTCTTTGGCCAGTATTTCAGCAGTGCCATTACAACCTGTAGAGACAAAGGGAATGTGGTCTTCATGATAATTTGACTTTACCTTGCACTAAATTGTAATGCATTAAGAAGTTGCATATTTAAACAGCACACAACTCAGAATTCTTGTCCCATGTGAGAGTAATGATCAGATATAGTTCAGTGTCACAGAAATAACTGTTAATAGATACAGAAACACTTCTTTAGAAAACAAAACTATGCACTTAAGACACATTCAAAATACATCAAAAGACTAGAGAAAGTAATCTGACATCTATCTTAACATGACCGAAGTGCAAATTTGCTCACATGCTATGGCAAAAATTATCTGCAACTTAATTGATAGCAGCTTTCAATCTCTGGGTTTTGGAGTACATATATATAAATATATAAATACCCAGACTGACAGGTGACTGACTACCTCCATGCACATTGCTTTCAAACACCGAGTTTTATTTAACTGACTATATTACTATAGTCACAGTCTTTCTTCATGATTAATAAATTATTTACCCAGTAGTTTTTTGCCTAGTAAACCTTGAACGCTCACAAGATAGGTGTGAGATTAAGTGGGAGAGAACAGAGGGAAAGGCAACTAAAGGGTCCTCAAAATGTGACACACAAGGAAGTGGTTTGCCAGTGGCTCATGACTCTTCAGAAAAAGTCTACCCATCTGTGGAAAACATTTCTTTTAATTTCTTTTACTTGAAAAGCTCATCTATCAGATGTATAGCTAGAAGAATTTAAGTGTGAAAAGTAGTAATAGTTCGTCAGTTAAATAGATCTAAATATTTTTTTAGTAAACAATTTATTTAAGAATCTTCAAAAATACATAGTTACACTGAAGGAATAATGACTCTTGTTCTCCTAGCAATTTCTGACTTAATATGCAAGTAAGTAATATGTTTTCTTTTTGAAAGGATGACTATTTATTTCCCCCAAAGACATTAGTTTTCAAATTAAAGTGTAAGTTCTAAATTTTTTTCACTAGTTTTACTTCAGTCTGTCAACAAAGCATAGCTCACTCAAGCTAAATTTCTTGTTAAACTGCTTCTGAATCAACCAGTTCCTATTCAGTCAGCCAGAAAAAAATAAGGAGAACAAATTCTGATCTTGTTTGTAAGAGGTATGGTCTTTGTTTTGGACAGTCCAAAAAAACTATTGGAAAAATTAGTACCATAGATCCTAATTCCTAAATATTTGACTCTTCCTAATAAAAAACTAATACATATCAGTAGTTTGTTCCCAGAACCTCCTTAAACAGTCTACAGATGAATGGGCTATTACTATTCCAAAATATGCAATAATACCAAGATAAACTTACTGGTTCTGTAAGCGTGCTGTCCTTTTCTAAAAACTGAACTACACAGTATGCCAGCTACAGTAAAAGAAAAAGAGTTTTATTAATGCTCACCGTGAAAATGAACAACACTGAAATCACTGGCATAAGCATAGAACAACACAATAAAAACAACAGTTTTTCTATTGGATGACAATTTAAACAACATAAAACTAAAGAATAATTTACAAATTTTCATAAGCTTCTCAAGTCTGTCCTCACCTTTTTCTGGGTTATAATATATAATCACAGAATGATTAGGGAACAGAAGGGACCTTGAAAGATCATCTAGTCCAATACCCCTGCCACAGCAGGATCACTCAGACCAAGTCACACAGGAACACAGGAGGCAGGTCTTGAATGCCTCCAGAGGAGACTCCACACCCCTCTGGGCAGCCTGTTCCAATGCTCTGTTACCCTCTGTATGAAGAAGTTTCTTCTAATATTTATATGGAACCTCCCATGTTCCAGCTTGCACCCACTGCCCCTTGACCTATCACTAGATAACCTTGAGAAGAGCCTGGCTCCATCCTGCTGACACCCACTCCTCACATATTTATAGACATTAATGAGGTCACCCCTCAGCCTCCTCCGTGCTAAAGAGACCCAGCTCCCTCAGCCTTTCCTCATAAGGGTGATGCTTTACTTCCTTCATCATCTTCACTGTTCTATGCTGGACACCCTCCAGCAGCTCTGTGTCCTTCTGGAACTGAGGGCCCAGAATTGCCACAACACTTCAGATGTGGTCTCAGTAGTGCAGAGCAGAGTGGGAGAAGAACCTCCCTTAATCTGCTAACCACCCTCCTTCTGATTCACCCCAGAATGCTGTTGACCCTCTTGGCCACAAGAGCACATTGCTGGCTTAGTCATCCTGCTGTCCAGTAGCACACCCAGGACCTTTCTCCTGCACTGCTCTCCAACAGGTCCGTCCCCAACCTATACTATAGACAAATACATGACTTAGTATTTTCTTTTTAGATGTAGTGTTTTGCTTTTCAGCATACTTTACAAACTAAGGAGTTAAAAATCACAATCTTGTCCTCTAAGGAGCTTTTGACTTGCTAATGCTGTGGTGTCCCACTCCACTGTTTTCTATTTCATTACCTCAGTTACTTAAAAATGCACTGATCAGTTGCAAAACGTAGCATTTTCTAGGTGTGAACTAGTGAGAACTATGCATAGCAATTTAAAGCTGATGCAAGCTAAGGGTGAATTAAAGTATTTACCAATTTTAATTCTGAGAAAGAGACTAACTCAAAAAGCATTAAATATAGGCACTCCTTTAGAAGAGAACCCACATCAGAGTGACTGGTGTCCCCTTAACCTCTCTAGACTAGCTTACTGTAACGCTAGTATGAAATGAGCTGAACAAAACTTACCTGTGGATGGTAAACACTGAGTGATTTCACTTTGTGCAACGGTAACAAAACCTTCAATAAGAATATTTTGTGCTCTTCTTTTAATGGTAAGGCAAATCCATTAATTATACTGCCAGGGAAAGAAATTTTAAAATAAAAATCAGTAACTACACAAAATTTACACTACTGTTTTCTAGTATTTTTTTCCTTGTAATCTCCTGGAGAACATGATGCAACATAAAAATTTACAAATCAAGCTTGTACTAGAGACCATTTAGTTTTTATCTAGTTCTCTAAAGATTACAAAATTAATAAAATAGACAAATCAACCTCTGCCCATCCCTTACCCAAGTCTTTCACAGTTCCCCAATTCTTCCAAGCAACATATATGACTATACCTACACTTTATATTCCAACTATTTACTGCCAGCAAAGCTCTGAATCGCTCAGCTTCTTAATAAAGAATGAACCAGAGACTGGATGTAGAAGAGATGGATTCAGGACAGCAGACAGGTCAACACGTGACTTCTCCCAAAATATTACCACTGCTACAAGACCCTAGCATAAAATCAAACAGCATTTCAGCACGTGACATCCCAGTTACAGGTGAGTGCAGATGTGGCTCAATACTAAGTCAGTGGCACCACAGCCCAGCAACAGTGTTTTGAGTTCATTAACTGTTAACTCATTAACATCAGTTACAACATCTAGAATGCTGGTTTCTATTCACTATTTTCTTTTTCTTCATTCACTCCAATGCTTTTCTCTTCACTAATAAGGACAGAAGACACTCAGGCATAAAGGAACCTGTCAAACTCGTATTAAAAAAATTAAACTAAAACATTCTGTGTTACATATATTTCAGACCTTGGATTTCAGATAATGTCCCAGAATTACAGCTTACAAAGTAATACCCATTTAAAAGAATTTTCACTAGTAATGAGTGCACAACTACTCTGAGGAGGTTATTCCTCCTGAAGTCCCTGTGAAGAAGAAACAAGAAATATATAATTTACAACATCACATCTTAAAACTTTACTAGGTTCAGGTTTTTGCTGTGTTTCTGCAATCTTACACAAAATGTACTCTGATACAGTTCTGACATGTGACATCAAGTTGTTTTTATCTGTCCCTAAGATTGGAGGCAACCTTTCTTTAAAGTCTACTCTGTATGCAGAGCAAGTTTAATTAAACAAAATGTACAACTTACCTTCCCAGTATTTCCAGTAATTCTGCTATGCCATTGTGATGTTCTGTTTCATAAATAAACCTAAATAAAAGTTTTACTTAGTTATTGCTGAAGAGAGATACAAACCTAGCACCAAGACCCCACCTAACATTAGAGATAGTCTTTATCTCCCAGATTTTAGTCACTCAGTAAAAAGAAAACAGAAATACAGCAGGGAATAGAAAGTTTGTGTGAATTTCAGTTAACAGCACACAGAGTGGCTTTCAGCCTTGAAAGCTTGCTCTTTTCTCCCTCATTTAACAAGGAAGCACACACTTAAGCACTTTCAATAGTCATTCTTAAGAATGCAAAACTGAATACAGCAAATACAAACACTATACATATTAAAATAACACAAGACCATCTCACACAATCAAATGCCATGACTCAACCTTCTACATTGTATGGAAGCATAAGGTATGTAAATAGTCACAATGAAAGTGAAAAACTCTCTGGCATTACAGCCTCCTGTGCATACAAAAGACTCTGTAAAAAAGAGAAAGTAAAATTTTCCTCAATTTTCTTTCAATAGAGCACTGCAATTTAGCAGGCAATCACCTTTCCATCCTTCTTCCCAATAGACTGAGTATAAACTCGCTGAGAAAGTTCTATGCACAACTTCAGTTACTTCCCAAGTAGTCTCAGGCAAGCACAGTAAGAAACTGATGACTTGCGTGAAGAAATGTAGATAAGAAATATTTCAGAAAATTATTTCAGATCTTATCAGGCACAATTCAAGACAGAAGTTAAAACAAGTTTCCTCTCTGGTGGCCGCATCCGGGACCAGGAACATTAGTTTACACTCAGATGTAAATAATTTAAACTTTTAGCTTCTAAATATTATAAACACAAAACCTCACTCAGTTGTAATTTCACTCCCCCCACCCCAACTTGCTAGACAAGATAGTATAATTTGCACTGTCAAGACTATTTCCCATGTACATTATACAAGCTACTACAAAGTTGATGTATGAACAGCATATTTCTTAGTCTTTCAAAACCTTTTCACCAGAAATATCAATGTTTGAAGACTTTGTTTCCATTACCCCTGAAAATAAAGCACATGAAGTAGCAAATGGAAACACTGTTCAGAAGTGATGATGTTGTAATACCTGGTTTGGGTATTTTACAAACACAATGCATGTTGGAATTAATTAATAAAATCTGTGTGCAGAAAAATCTGCACTTGTTTGAAAGAGAGACCTGTACTTTTTCCTTTAAACATACTAGATCTTGGCATGTCCACTCAAGTGTGTTTTTCTGCAATACAGCGAAGGCTTACTAGTTATTTTAAAGCCCTTCTGTATCTCTTCTGAAGGCTTATTTGTTACACCATCGCCAGGGAAGATAAGCTCTCTCTACAGCTGGTACTGCTGGGTGCCATTCATGAGATGACACCACTGTACTTTAGCTTTTTCTATTCTATTAGAAGTAGCAACATACATTAAATTTGGAATTGAAACAGTGGCAGAGAAAAAGGAAAGCATGATGGAAGCAGCATAGAACTGACGCCAACATTATTTGTAGAAAAAAGAACCGTACCAAAAGTATAAAAGAAAGGCGTAATAATCTTGCATTCATGTTTGACATAACAGCAGTAAAAAACACTTCTAAAGGCTTTTTTTTTAAAACACTTTGTTTATTCCACTGAAACAGTGAAATAATTTTTCCTTTACTTTTTTTTTGTTTTTCTTATATGTGGGGTAATACTATGGTTCATTCTATGTCAATGAAAAAACCAATTTCACAACCCCTGATAAGTACACCTCAATTCTGAGGAAGGAAAAGGGAGTATGTATAAGCCTTTAAGCAAATTCCAGATCTCAGTCATTCAGTTTGAGCCCAGCTTCTGCATTATGAAGAAATATGTTTTATTAAGGCACTACTGCAACACAAGTATATAACATAAGAAAAAAACCCTAACAGATAAAGATACTTATACCACCCACTGAATTACATAACCCAAATTCTAGCTGCCAAATTTATGCTGTAAGACTACACTAATTTAAATCTCCTGGACTGGTATTAATTATTGTTAGATATAACAATATTTGACCTAAAACTAGTAAATAAATAAATAAATAGTAAATAAATAAATTGCTAGCAGTGTCTAGTTCATGCAACATAATACAGAAATACTGGCGTACCTATAAAATATATTATTAATTTGTTTCCGGATGTAAGCTCTTAGGCCTAAGAATTTCCCATATATTCTGTGAAGAGTTGTTTTAAGAAAATCTCTTTCTCGAGGATCTTCACTGTCAAATAGCTCTAAAAGCTGCACGAAAGAAAAGAAGAGATGCACTTTATTTGAATATAATGTATTGTAAATAACTTAGAGATTGAAGTTAAAAATTCTTTTTATCTCACCTGTAATACAAACTTCTGATCAATATATTTCTTGGCTATATTAGGTTGAAAATCTGGAGATTCTAAAAACCTTAAGAAAAATTCATAAACAAGCTGGAAAAAAGTCAATAAAACCAGAATTAGTCTTTTCAACAATGAAAGCAACACAATAGCAAATGTACCAAGTAGTTACTCAAAACTGCACTACTTTTTTTATTTCCTTCTATACCAGAGTAAAAGCTGTACTCTTGCTCTCCTAACAATGCACAAGAACTAGAGGTTCTTTGAACTGCACTGAAATTCTGCTGAGTTCAGTTTTACACAAATGACATAAAGCAATCCAATATTTATCATGCCTAGAACAATGCTTTTGAAAACTCTTGTTCCTCTTGTTTGTCACAATACCTCTGAAAGCTAGAGCTGTGCCAGAATCAGATCAAAGAATTCACAGTGACAAACTGAAGCCCCTTTCAAATCACAGATGTTGTATCTGTACTACTTGGAACAAGCAGCTTTTAACCTCTATCATATAGAAACTTTATAAAATATTATTTAATTCAAGAAAAATATTTTCAGCACTGCAGAGAAGCATAACTGACTTGTGATAAGTACATAACCTAAACAATTGTGTGTCAAAAACCAATTATTTTACCATAAAAATTCTATGACATTCTGGTCTTTATTAAATACCTGTAAATGAGGCCATGCAGCTTCTAAGGTTGGTTCATCTTCCTCTGGATCAAATTCTGCTCCAGTTGGATTGGAAGAAGGTGGTAATGTTCGAAACATATTAACTGCAAACTGAAATCACATGTGCCTTTAAGAACTTTGAAATAAATGAATGATTAAAAAGAGACTTCAGAGATGGTTTTGACTGAGAATTTGTTACATGCACTACTTCAATTAGTATTTACAAAAGTATAAGCAATATAACCCAGTAGTTTAAAACAATGAGGTATATTAATTAATCTTTAAAGATTTCTAACTTGGAGAACACTTTAAAGAGCACAATACTCCTTCAAGTACAAAGCTAGTCAGGATGTGTTTTATGAGGACACTGCTCTGATCTTTTTACAAATGCATGCTTTAAAAGCCCATGCAAAAGTATATAAAATGCTTACAAGTGTTTTTTTATATAGACATTTTCCAACACTTGGCAATAACCTGCAACAGTGCAAGTCAGTAGAAGAGAAAGTTTATCTGTAACTCTTCTCTGTAAGATACAAAGGGTCTCATTTCATACCGTGGAAACATACGTGTGGAAACACTTTAAAATCAAATTCCTCCCTCTTTTAGTGTTATTTCTCTCAATTGATGTCCATCTATCTGACATCACCTGGGCACCATGGAAGGAGAAATGCGTAATCCTAATCCTTTAATTTTTCATTTCATTTTAACATTTCCGAAAACCAATTACCATCCTTATGGAAGTAGTACAGACAACAGATTAACTTATTTTGTTGTTAATATACAGACAGATATATTACTTTTGTATTTCCAAGTGCCTGGCTAGACAAACATTCACACTACATATAAACCAAAGTACTACTCTTCACAAATGCCTTCAACATGAGTATAGTTTCAAAGTTCCCAATAAAGAAAACAACAAAACTATTGCCTGACATACAGACAAAACCTTTCCCTACAAGGTCCTGTTCCAGGAAAAACAACATAATTACTCAATTTTCTTAGAAATAAAAATATATAATCAGAAATAATAACATAACAATTTATACAATGTATATAACCACAAACACAATATGAAACTAATTTGTTGGCTGTGAGAAGATAATCTTAAGTGATTTTGGGGATAAGGTTACTCTTGAGCATTCATTCTGGATTTATCACAGAATCACATAATGTTAGGGGATTGGAAGGGACCTTGAAACATCAGCTAGTCCTACCTCCCTGCCAGAGCAGGATGCTCCAGATCAAGTTGCACAGGAACATGTCCAGGTGGGTTTTAAACGTCTCCAGAGAAGGAGACACCACAACCTCCCTGGGCAGCCTGTTCCAGTACCCTGTCACCTTCACCGTGAAGAAGTTTCTTCTCATGTTTATGTGGAACCTCCCATGTTCCAGCTGACACCTGTTGCCCCTTGTCCCATCATTGGATGCCACCGAGAAGAGACTGGTTCCTTCCTCCTGACACCTGCCCTTTACTTATCTGTAAACATTAATGAGGGAACCCCTCAGTCTCCTTTTTTCCAGGCTAAAGAGACGCAGCTCCCTCAGCCTTTCCTCATCAGGGAGATATTCCACTTCCTTAACCATCTTTGTGGCTCTGTGCTGGACTCTCTCGAGCAGTTCTGTGTCCTTGAACTTAGAAGCCCAGAACTGCATACAATACTCCAGATGTGGTCTCTCAAGGGCAGAGTAGAGGGGAGGAGAACTCTGATCTACTAACCACACCCCTCCTAATCCACTTCAGGATGCCACTGGCCTTCTTGGCCATAAGGGAACGTTGTTGGCTCATAATAATTTACTGTCTACCAGGACTCCCAGGTCACTTTCTCCTATACTGCTCTCCAGCAGGTCAGTCCCCAACCTATACTGGTACCTGGGTTGTTCCTGTAAGACTCTACACTGCTCTTGTTGAATTTCATTGAATTCCTCCCTGCCCAACTCTCCAGCCTGTCTAGCTCCCAATGAAAGGCAGCAGAACCCTCTGGTGTGTCAGCCACTCCTCCCAGGTTTGTGTTATCAGCAAACTTGCTGACAGTGTACTCTAATCCCTCATCCAGGTCGTTGATTAGTTGTTGACTAGTACTGGTCCCTGGGGGACTTCACTAGATACAGGCCTCCAACTAGACTCAACTCCACTGACCACTAGTCTCTGGCTTCTATCCTGCAGCCAGTTCAACACTCACTATCTGATTTTCTAGATCAGACTTCTAGAAACGTGCAGTTCCCTAAATTCACCATCCACAATGACAACTAGTCAAACCAACTGTTTTTTTTTGTGGATAAGAAAGGAACAGCTAGTAAGTAATTCAAATAGCTGTTCTAACATCTTGAAGAGTTTATGATTAAAATTTATTGAACAAGCTGGGAAGAAACTGCTTTCTGTGCGTGCCAGTAAGAAAACCTGAGAAAGCCCTTAATCTGTGTATGCAAGACAACTACGTCAGTACTGAAGAGACTACTTCCTTGATTCTGCTTGTAATCCAGAGCATTCGGTAGAATGGATCTTAGGTGACAACCAAATTGCTAAGCAGAAAAAGTAATCTATGTAGTTGTCTAAATGCACCCCAATAGAGACTCTCATTCTGTTTTGTTACTTACTCGTTATCAAACCCAGGATCAAGCAGTCAAAACTTTTTTTTGTACCCCAAAATAAAGTAGGAAAAAAATTAATATAAATTCAAATTAGTATACAGTCTCAAACAGAATCCATTACTTCAAAATGATCCTGAGACAAATGCCTCAGTTTCTCAGTAGCTTCAACATACTACAGGAACGATGAGAAAGTGATGAAAAAAAGGAAAATATAACAGAGGTGTAAGCACTGTAACGGTGGCAAACATGCTAGTACTGAGAATCTTGAGGATTAAAAATAAAATTACTCCACTGGAACTTGCGCTGAGCTGGATGTCTTACTTGATGCAAAAAATTGTTTAATCTGCTGAAAGGTTCCCATACTTTCAACAAGTACATAATGGTGCTCAAATTAACGAAAAAACCCCACAAACACTGCAAGTTTGAATTTACTTACAACACAGCTATTCGGAATGCAGGGTCTGTTCCATATCACATTTTTGTTCTTTTATCAGGTTTTACTAAGTTTTTTTTTATTTGATTGGTTGGTTTGGGGGGGAGGGCTGTGTCTTTTCTTTCTTAAAATAGTATCAAAGCTTTCTTGCTGATCACTTGAAGACTACTTAGTAGCTGTGAACATGAACCTGTCTCAGATTAAAGACACTACTTTGCAGAGGAAAGTATTCCAACTGCCTTTGGAAAGATTCTGGGAAAAGCAACAGAATGCCATGTTTCTGCTTCTGCAGGTTTAAAATAATGCTGTTGACCACCTATTAACTGGTAGGGCAAAGGAGCATATGTATGTGCTGTCCTGCCATCTCACATGTGACAGATGGCAGGACAGTGGGAGGCAGTATCAAACTGCATCAGCTAAATCTACAAGACTTGTATCATATTCCTGTGAAGGAAGAGTCATACCCATTCTCTATTTTTCTTCAGAATATTCTCCCTCATTACACCAACTGTGATGTAGGTCTGATACAGACAGAGACTAGCATTTCAAAGTAAATACAGTTTCAGAGAATTAAAAGCAAAACTAAACAGTAAAGCTTTTTTTCTTGTATAAAACAGACATCAGCAACTACCTCCCTCCAACCTGTATTTAAAAAAATACAGTGAAAATTTATAGCAGTCAATGACATTCCAAGAAAACAAATCCAGGAATACTAGACTTGACATTTAAAACTTGCTAAAGTTGTTAAGCAAACAGAAGAATATCAGCCACTTCTATATGAGAAAGTCTCAGGCTTTCACTACAAAGAAGTTGTACAAAAAAACCCAGAAGGATCCTGAGATTTATGGAATTTGGGTCTTTATGTAAACTTGGCTAGTGTGCCAAAATTCTCCCTGTGCTATTAGCACTGCCAATACTTGACTCCACAGAACCTAACTATGGGAAGGCAAACCACCTGCATTTTACTGCTTGACAAATAAGTTTGTAATGGTAATGGTAGCTATGCACCCTCTTTCTGGTGGTTCACTTTGCATAATACTGGCAGATACTTTCAATTACGTAGCCATCAGAGATATCATTACACATTTTCTCATCTCTTTCACTGAGCAACCCAAGTGAAGCCTGATTAAGAGCTGCTCTGGGTTACAAGCTACATAACCTCAAAGTCTGCACCTTCTACATTAACATGAGTGAAAGCATTCTAATAGCTAGAAGCCATGAGTAGTATAGTTCTATTTACAGCAATGCCTCTTATTCTAGACCACAGACAGGAGTAAAACAAACCAAAAAACCACAACAGATCAGCCAAAGCTGCAAAACCCCCAGAACAAAAAAAAAAATAAAATCAGCCTGGAAGTGATATAACTAAGTATGTAATTTAATTTTCACTTTCCATGGAAAATTGCAGTGAAAGATTCAGTTGCTCAATAAAGTTAATCTGTTCCTTTATATGATAAATTTAATAAAATTAGGCAATGTATTTCACAAAAATATTAGTTTACCGTCCACAAGTATTACTTACTTCTGTAGCTGCAAGAAAAATTTCCTTAGAGCTGGGGTTTGTTTGTATTATTCTGACAGTTAGAAAAATAAGTAAGGCATATGTTCACATGCTTTGACCTACTCTCTCAGAACACTACAACCCTGGACTTCCACATCCTGTACTGCTCATGCCTCTTGTCAGCTCTTAATATACTCTGGCTACCTGGCGAAGCCAATATTCATACTGATGTTCACTTTCACAGTCCCTCTTAAAACAGATACACTCCAGATACTGTCCATCCTTCCATGAGGGGGCAAGTGGCATTAATTTGGCCCCACACAGCTAGCAATTCTCACAATCTTAAGCATGACAAACAGCACACAAGAGAACATTCTCACAGAGCCCTGTTTTCTTCAAAAGCCATGTAAAAACCAAAGCTATTATTTTCTAAATAAGAATCCATAACAGATGCTTTCAATCAAAAAATCTAAACATATAATTTACACTTGGAAGATTTATTAATTCATTGGACTATGCATTTTGTAGATTTGAGAAGAGGAAAGTTCTTGCTTTGCAGTTAATCCAAACATTTTAAGTGCTACATTACACTGGATAGATGCAACTTGTTACACAAGCATTCAATAAACCATTTCCTTTCTCATCACATCTTTTCTTAGAAAAGTAAAAAGAATTTGAAAGACACGTTAGCATGCTGTTTCAGGAAGAAAGGGAAGAAACTCTTGCATCCATTCTGGAGAATAACGGATCCATTTTAGAAATTATTTTCTCTTGTATCTTTTGAAAGGAGATAATATAACTCAATGAAGCCATTATATGTATATATACAGCTTGAATACAAGATCTTACCATAAATTAGCCCAGAACATACGTAGCATTCAAAAAAAAAAAAATCATAGAACAGTTTAGGTTGGAAGTGATGAAGATGAAGATGAAGAGATCATCTAGTTCCAAACCCCCTGCCATAAGCAGGAATACCTCTCACCAGACCAGGTTGCCCAGAGTCTTATCCAGTCTGTTCTTGACCACTTCCAGGGATGGAGAAGCCACAACCTCCCTGGGAAACCTGTTCAGTGCCTCAGCACCCTCATAATTTCTTCCAAAAAGTAAATCTAAATCTATCCTCTTTTAGCGTGAAATTATTCCCCTTGTCTTATCACTACAGTCCCTTGTAAAAAGTACCTCTCCAGCTTTCTTGTAGCCCACTTCAGATATGGGAAGGGTGCTCAAAGGTGCTCTGGCCCCAGATCTTTCTCTTCTCCAAGCTGAACAGCCCCACTTCCCTCAGCCTGTCTACATAGAAAAGATGCTCCAGCTCTGTAATCATCCTTGTGGCCCCTCTCTGGGCACACTCCAGTAGTTCCATGTTCTCGTACTGAGGACCCAGAACTACAAGCTGTACTCCAGGTGAAGTCAAACAGAAGGGTGGGTTGCATGCACATGACATGAGCATTAGAATTAAATAAAAATCCCTATGATGTAGATGCTTGTCTTATCAGAGAAGATTTGAAGCCACAGCAAAGGTAACTTGTGGAATTCATTAACCTAAATATTTTGCATAAACTGAACAGAAATTAGAGACACACACATGCACGTAGGTGTATATATACACATATATACACATTTATATACAAGCAACAAATTGACAAGATGAACAGAATAGCACGTAAAAACTTTACAAACCAAGAACTTCTCCCAAATCCAAGTAGTTCTTGCTCACTCTCATAATTTTACTGAAAACATGATTCCTCATTAAAATAATTCAGTGGCAATAGAAGCACACAAATTACTGGTGCGTCTTGTAAGAGACTTAAACCTGACATCTTTGTGTACTTTATTTTTCCTTAAACACCACAAAACAACAAGAACCTAACGAAAGCACACCTCAACATTCAAAACACACAAAAAAGTACTCCAGGTGCTTTTGCTGACAGCATCTATCTCAGGTCTAAGTCCCATATAAGGAAATCCTTCACCTTGCACTTAAAAAAACATTTTAAATTCACTGAAAGAACCATCAAGCAAATGCCATGTACTGCCCTGCACAACACTAACAAGAAAACAGCTAAGTTCTGCACAACAATTAAATTGACTGAAGCAGAGACTTTGTTACTCTCAGTTGCCTCTGAAATTGAATCAAAGTACTCTGGCTATAACTGTTTGATGGAGGAAGATAATCATAGAATCACAGAACCATTTAGTTTGGAAGAGGTCTACAAAATCATCAACCCAATGCCACCCTGTTTTCAAGTGCCACATATACATGTTTTTTTAACACCTCCAGGGACAGTGACTCCACCACTTACCTGAGTATCCTGTTCCAACACCTGACTACTCTTTCAGTTAAGAAAATTTCCCTAATATCCAACCTAAATCTCCCTAGGTGCAACTTGAGGCCATTTCTCTTGTATCACTATTGACTTGGGAAAAGACACTGACCCCTATCTCTATAGAACCTCCTTTCAGGCAGTGGTAAAGAAAAATAATGTCTCCCTTCAATCTCCTTTTCTCCAGACTGAACAATCCCTGTTCCTTCAACTGGTCCTCATAAGACCTCTCTTCCAAGCACTACCTAGCTTCACTGTTCTTGGGACACACTCCAACATCTCAACATCCTTCTTGTATTGAAGTACTCAAAACTGAACACAATACTCAACACAAGGCCTCATTAATGCCGAACAGAGGGGGAAAATCACCTCTTTAGTCCTGCTAGCAACACTATTTTTGATGCAGACCAAGATGCCATTAGCTTTCTTGGCCATCAAAGCACACTGCTGGCTCATGTTCAACTGGCTGTTAATCAGCACCACCAGGTCATTTTCCACCGAGCAGCTCTACAGCCACTCTTCCCCAAGCCTGTAGTGCTGAATGTGATTATTGTGACTGAAGTGTAGGATCCAGCACTTGACCTTTTTTAAGCCTCACACAACTGATCCTGGCCCATCAATCCAGCCTGTCCAGGTTCCTCTGCAGGGACTTCCTACCCTCAAGCAGATCAACACTCACACAATTTGGTGTCATCTACGGACTTGCACTCAATACCTTCATCCAAATCATGTTAAACAAGACTTGCCCCAATATTAAGCTCTTATATTCTGTGGGGAACACCACTTGTGACTGCCTGCCAATTCAGTTTAACTCCATTAAATGCAACTGTCTGGGCCCAGCCATGCAGCCACTTTTTTACTCAGCAACAAGGAGATTTAAAAGTACTGTTACATGATCGTTTTGAAGATGCACAAATATAATTAATCTATTTTGAAGATTTCAGTAATGTGTCTCAACATGTATTAATACAAGCAAAGTAGTACCCATGAATTAAAAACATTAAAAAGAGTTCTCACTGTTCAATCACTTACCATATGTACTACTTCAGGGTAAATAGGTTCCGTAATCACATTGCGATTGTGTGTGATATATTCTACCATTTCACTTAAAGCTGCTCGTTTTACTTCCTTCCACTTTAAGTCACTTAGTGGATCAGAAACAAAGTCAAAAAGTACACAACATTGTCGTAACTTCTGGATAAAAAGCTTTTCTTGATCAGCAGGAGGAACATCTGAAAAGTAAAAATAATTTGTTATAAATGATACTGCAGTAGACTTTACTTTTAGTCACATTTTTACTTCCCACAGCTCTGGTACAGCAGTGTTTAAGACTACAAGCAAGCTTTCTGAATCTACAAACATCTTTTAGGAATATAATAGTCCAGAGTATCAACCCCAGTAAAATTTCATGAAATTGCAACAGTGATGGACACTTACCTTTACCAGAAAGAGATATTGTATAGGAATACATACATAAAGAGAACCTCAAGAATTTTCCAGACTACTCAGTTGGCATAAAGAACATTATGCCATATGTGCAGAAATACCATCCATTATTAATATTAGAGAGAAATGGTTGGGTTTTGAGATTCAGCATTTAAGCTGGAGCCACTTTGTAAACCTAGGAGCTGCCACCTCACAAAGTCCATTTTTATATCAAGTCCCTCCTACAACAAAACAGGCTGCAGAAACTGCATCTAGGCACAGAATGATTATTCTTCAACAACACTGGTCTTCTGGAAAAGGCCATACTTAATTACCAAGATGAAAATATGCTATGAAAAAATTGATCAGTAATTGCATAAATATCCCATTTGATATTTACTAGTCATGTAACCACACAGTCAGAGCTGATCAGGAACTATTTTGATTTCTCTCTTTTTTGTGATTCCTATTACAAGTATTTCATAGGCTTCCACGTGAAAAACGTAAAAAGACAAATGAGTATTTGTAGTGTTTTGGTAACATTCTTTAATTGATTTTTTGCATCATTGTTATAAAGATATTTAACCAGCTGAGACAAGGGATGCCTTGCCTTACACTGCTTTTTGTTTGCAGTAGTAATTTTTATTATTTAACAAGGTATTGTAGCTTGAGTCTGGTGGAGTTTTAGCTTGCATAATGGAGTATGACAACTCTGATAAGTGGCTTCTGTGACAGTGCTCCCCCACCCCCTCTCCCTGCCTCTCTGCAGGTTTGATCCAATCGGTGCAAACAAGTGTGTTTTAGGAAAGAGAAATTCTGTGGATGATTTCCTGTTGGCGTGGAGGTCTTTGTTCTGAGATCAAGCATGTGGCCACTGATAGGGTTATCAAACACTGGAAAAGGAATTGAATGTATTTCAAGGGCATACAGATGTAATGCTTAGGGACAGAATTTAGGGGTGACCTAGCAGTGCTGGGTTTAAGGTCAAACTTGATGATCTTAGGTCTGCTCCTTGATGCCTGAGCATTCTGCTTGCAGACTTTTCCTGTGGAGATGGAGGGGAGAATGAGAATTTGGAACCCCAGTGAGCAGCAGAGAAAAAGATTTCCTGCAAACCCATAGTGTAGTGCAATGGAGGAAGAGAGTCCTACCTGCAGACCATGAAGGATAACACAACGGAGCGTGGGACTGGCCTTGAGCACAGAGGGCAGGCAGCGTGTACTTAAAAGTAAACCCTGTCTCTGAGGACAGAAAAGCTGCATTGGAACGGTCAGGTGCAAACTTAAGGAGAGCGTGGCCCCCCGTAAGAAGATTCCATCTTTCCACAGTGAAAAGAAATCCATGGGTTTTGCCCCCTGAGGGGAAGAAGGTAACAGTGCTTGGCCTTGCTGTGCAAGAATATTTGCTTTATTTCTGTATGTTTTGGTGGTGATGTTTTTATGCCCTTTGAATTAAATGTGCTTTTCCCCTATATGAAGCCAGTCTTTTTTTTTTTTTGTCTGTAACTTGTAAGTGGTATTTATACCACCCTTGTTTTTGTTTAAACTCATTAACATGTTAATTAAATTAATCAGTTAATTTGTCCAGGATCTGGTTCTTGTGGCCAACCAGTGACACAAAGGCACCTAGGTTATAAAACCAGTTTAATTTCTACCTCCTTATTTTCAATTCCTGTGCTTTACACTTTAATCCTCCCTCTTGATCCTCCATATTTAGTGCTTGCATGTAAAAGTGAAATTAGGCTGCACAGTTCAACCTTCATACACAGAATTGGTAAGCAAGAATCCAGCAGTATTTTTGCCATCAGTGTTATAAAAAACTCCCAAACTTTCAAAGAATTAACATACTCATACTGACATAAAACTGACATTAGATTCAAATTATAATTGTAAGTCTAAATCACTGAGTCTAAGTATAGATGCAGAAGTTTGTTACCATTAAGAAAGAACTAACACTAGACTGCTTATAAAAACTTTCATACTCTGAGAAATTAAAATACCTCTTGTGGCTCATGTTTCAATGGTTACAGAAATTATGTCTTTAAAATATATATAGCACTTATATCCTTGATGCCACAAAATTCCACACACTTATTTTTTTTTTTTGCATAAGTAATCCCATGAGAATTTAAGATGATGCCGGTAAAATTACAGATCACTATGCACAGCAAAATTTCAAGAATAAGACCTTAACTTTCAATACTTAGATAATAACTAAAGACCTGACCAGAAGTAAAGAAAGCAGTACCAGATTTTTGACAGCAGCAACAATTCATGTCCAATTAAAATGGCCAAATGACTACAGCATTATGCTTCAGACAAGAAATGTGGACACACCACAGCAAGGCTGCATAAATTAACACCATAAACCATTATGTTTCAGCATAATTACTTTTTTATTGTTAGATATTAACTTCTAAGATGTAAACAGTGTGTTAAAAAACAGTAGATTGTCTAGATTGTCTTTGTAAATATTTCTGCAGTTCACTCCTACTTTTTTCAGATGATTACTATGTTTTCCTTGAAGTATGGTGAAATGCTAGGTTTTCTTAAAATCAAGTAGTGAGCTACCAAACAAAAAATTTCAAGTGGTACCACTGAGTACAAGTGCACACAACCTAACACATATATGCATGTACAATCTAACAAATTGAACATCTGACAGTCCATCTACAACCCAGTTGATTACATGGGATGAGCTGCTCTCCTTTAAGTGCCTAACAGCTTCTCATCCTAAGATAACAGAAGTTGGAGTAGCTCCTTCCAAAAGCAAATGTACTTTTGTTATAACAAACCTGAAAAACATTTGATTCAAAATCACAGATTTTTTTTTTTTTGAAGTCATGTATACTGAATTGCTCTTGAGGTTAACGCCAAAAAAACCACCAACCCTGTGACTCAACATCCCCAAAGACAATACAGAGGAAAACAGTAGCATATATAAAAGAAATAATGAGTAGTTACAGATTTCAGCATCACCAACACACCCAGAGTAGTGAAATCTTCAAAAAAAGAAGTTGCTAAATGACAGATGTCCCTAACAAAGCAACAACCTCCTGGCAAATAACCAGAATTTCTGTCCAGAGTTGTGAATAAACGGAGGATTCTTTAAGTGACACAAATTTGTCTCTGCATGCACACAATTTTGAATTAAATTGGATTTTTTAATTGGATTAAAAACTACAGCAGTGAAGAATTTATCCTGGAAAAAGAGTATTTAACCAAGCAGAAACCATTTCTCTGAAAGCCATCTAAATTTATGACCCAATTGTAAAAGTCTCGGATGCATAAAGTGGTTGCTTACCTTTTCCCAACTGATTGTGAAAAGGAAAGTGGTTCATCCTGAAGTGTAATAACACAATTTCACTTAGGAATATTGTGCTATTGTATGTATGTATGTATACATATTGTATGTATACTTCAGAAAATCCAAAGCCTACATAGAGGCTATAATCATACAAGAAATGGACATGCAATTGCAACAATTTACAGTACACTAACCTGAAAGGAGAGGAAGCATTAAAGTTGTAGTTACTGCTAATCTCGGAAGATAAAGTTTGACAACTAAGAGGGTTAAGAAACACCCCCAGAAAGGCAAGCCACCTCCCTTGTAATTTATTTTGAAGTGGCTCAACTGTTAAGTACCTCAGTTCTTGTTATTTCAGCAGAGATATTTTTTATACAGATAAAGAATGTCACATATTTCTAAGCCACTGTGCTGTTTGGGGTGTTATTCTCTACTCTTTAGGAGGTTCTTCAGCTTGCCATCAAATCAAGAGGAACTCTACTTTGAAGTTTTGAAAGGATCTTTTCAGTGTGACAGAAAATAGAATGTAACTAAGAAGTACACTGTAACTTTTGTGCAGAGGACATACATCTGCAGAGCAACTCTGAGATGCCATGGTTAAGTCCCTAATCAACCACATGCCAGGAATAACATGGTTACATTCTTTCTGTTAACTGCATGGCAACTTCTACATTACCTTCCCATTTCTATCAAGCGATCACCTCCAACTTCTAAATGCTGAAGTTAACTGACGTATTTGAAGAGCATGTTATTAGGTAAAGGTTTACATAATTGAGCAACTCTGGTTCTCCATTCCCCAATGACCATGGGAAAGCCATGATATTCAGAAGCTACTCTTTACAGTAATTTCAAATGTCACATTTGGAGCTATTCACTGAGTAATGTCTGGAAAAAACAACCAAACACTAAAACAACAAATAAACCAATGCTCCCTCCATCATAACAATGCAAAAATACCCATAAGAAGCACTAAATGTTGGTTTGCCAGCCAATATTTACAGAGAATGTTTGTATTGTCACAGAACTTGTTTTTAACTTGTTTTAATCTTAAAGACACTCTCTTATACAATCCAAACACTCATCTCTATCAGTAATCATACTTTGGAGTATTATTTTTGGTCTTCTACTGAAGCAAGAGTATAGGTTTTCAGAATCACAAAGAATTTCACTCCTATGTTTGGACAAGTTGCCTAGAAATTCCTGACCCAGATTTACACAAATATAATGGCATACTTTACATCTAAATCTGCATTATTTATCCTATCCTTTCTATGAGATGGAAAAATACATTAGAAAAAGTATCTAAAGGGAAGCAGATACTATGGTAAGTAGCTGTGGAAGATGCAGCTGCCACGTTCCTGGGTAAGATCCTGACAGACATCAGCCCACCCAAACTACTGCACTTGATCAGTACTTTATGTTTTTGACTTTGCGTTTACCAGCAACTACTTAGATTGACCCCAGGCCACACCTGACTTGGGGTATAAACAGAGTCCTGCCAGAATAAAACTTGGGTTGGTCCTCCATGGAACAGCAGGTCCTGCAGTCAGAGGACTCTCCCCTTGGATCAGGATGCTGTTCAAGGATATCTCCTTGGGACTGAGTGACTCTTCACCTCCCTTTTGGTGAGCAGCTTTTCATTAGTGTACCCTTAGGTGGGAGATTCTCGCTTGTATGTCTGGTTTTGTGGGTGCCTCTGTGACAGTAGTATCCAGTTTGTATCATCTTTACCTCAAGATAAGCCTATGGGTTCAGAGGCCCTACACTATTGTTCAGGATTTTCAGAATTTCTTTCATTTCAATCCCTGGTTAATTTACATCAATTTACATGAACAAACTATAGAGATGCAAAGCTCTACTACTAACACTTGATACAGAAGTGGCTACTCCACTTAAAATCATCAGTGTCATCTCTGACTACAGGCTCGGTCACTTGCTGCTGGGTATAAATTACATTTCTTTCCACTGTACAATAGATACAGGCTGTGCTTTTATCATCAGATTAACTGCACCAGTTATCTCACTCTGTGAAAGCCAACACTTTCTCCATAGGCCCATATCTCGGTTTACAGCCAGGGAAAGGCCCAGTACTCTGCTACCCACAGCCTTAGCAGAACACAGGTGATTGGCTGTCAAAGTTAAAATGTCAACAGCCAGCTTTGTATGACGATTGCTTCAGGTATGTCTTCAGCCAGTTAAAGGTAAATGAGCTCACTACAAACTAACTGTTCACAGGACTCTTCTCCCTCCATCCTTGCTTCTTAGACAGGATGGGGCATCATTCTGCACCCAAGAGCTACAGATTACAGCACTCTGAGAAACCACATCATTTTTGAAGATATAAGCATAGCTAGAAGTAGTAAAACATATTCTAACAAATTAAATTATTTCCTGTCTTCATATTAAAATAATTTGCCTGTTTATGCAAACTAGAAATAGAAAAGGTAAAAATAAACCAGGAAACACTCAAGTTTAGTTAAATGCCTGAACATACACTCAATGCATGACTATTTTTGCACTACAGCACTATATAGAACTTACTGTTCTCTGGGTAATATTTTTATGTTCCTTCAAGTCTAAAACTACCTTTTCTGTTTTGTATTTTGTTTCTGTGTGGGACCCATCACCATTTTCTTCATAAAAACAATTTTTCTATGACAATGGTGTAACACAGTATCACTGAATGAAGAACAAAAGGGAACACAAGGTAGTGATGTAACCCAGAGACGTCATACAAAATGTTTGTTTTCTAGTGCAGTCTGTAACTGAAATAAAGCTGGAAAATGAAAGCTTTTAGGTCCTGTCCTGATAGGAAGAACAGATGATACAATTTCTACAACAAAACCCAATCTTTGGTCAGTAAAACTCACTATATTACATCAGCAGAGATGACAAGAGATGCTGATGATGTATCAGCAGAAAGCAGGAGACTTGGTTGGTAGATAGCAGAAGACAAATACAGAAGGTAAAATCAATCTAAGTTGTGTGAGCATTTTCTTGCTTATATGTAAAGGCTTAGAAGAGGTACCAGTTTTGCTTGGCTAACAGCTCCTTACATTAGTCAAAGCAAAAAAGCTTGTCTTTAAAACTACCACATACCCATGAGTACCAATCAGACCATGCACACATACATCAGTAAAAAACCTTCCTCTCATTTTAAACTGAAAGCTTGATTTTTCACATAGAACCACACACAGTGGTTTAAATCAAAGAATACACAGACCAGTACACAAAGAGGTCTGTACAAAAACATGATTGTAACTATAACTCATATGCTAAAAGTAACTACCTCCTTAAGACGCTTATGCAGAACAAAAGTCAGAGTGTGCAAGGTGACTCCTGCTTCTGAGTACATAGTACATCTTATGAAAAGTACCTGCAAACCTACTGATGGACTAGTTTTTTTAATGATAAGGAAAAACACTCAAACTTTGACTGGGGTGCTACCTAAAATGCTGGTAACATTTGTCAGTATACTGGCAACACGGCCCCTTCTGCTGGTTAAAAGTAAGGATCACTGAATTTCTGGTTAGAGTCCACTGGAAAAGCAAGCAGCATGAAAGCTTTAATGAAGCTTTGTAATTTGTACTATATAGTTGTACTTAATCAAGGGGAATTCCAAAACCTTGCAACATTTTCTTAGGCATTTCACTTTGGACAGCAAAATGGCTGCATTTCAAAGAGTTAAAAAGAGCTCACTAACTTCAGTAAGAGAAATGAGAACTACCACACATGAATGCAGAAGGATTGAAAAGCACAGATGAAGGGATGCAGTTGAAATGCAGATTTACTAGAATTACTTTTCCCAGAACTAGTGATCAAGCTCTTAAAAAGAGAAGAATACAAGACAAGAACAGAAAGCTAGAAAAAAGATGACAAAAGCCTACCTAGTAATGGATAGAACGTCTCTTAAAATATTTATTTTAAAACAGTTAAATTACTATCCTAATCCAAAGTAAAGGACACTTCTCTGTGTCACAGAACTTAATTTTTATTGTATTTCTATTATTTGACAAACTCAGTTTGTGCTGACATTACTCAAGTCATTATAACAATAATTAACACTGCTTAGAGATGACACTCGCACAGCTATCATTATTCCATCCTAATACTTAAGCGTAAAATAAAATCACCGAATGGGTCGGAAGGAACCCTAAAAAGTCACCTAGTCCAGCCCCCTTACAGGGACATCTTCAATTAGATGAGGTTACTCAGAGCCCCATCCACATAGGAAATAAAACAATATAACCAGCAGGATATTTTATGTATTTGGAAGATTATGTATCCTGTAGAAGCATCTCTTTATCAAAAGAAATGCTTAAAACAAGAAAAATTACCACAGTGACCAATGCCACAGGATGGTAAAGCAAAACCAAGATTTAACAGTGGACAAGCTATAAGTAAGCCTTTTAAACAGCATATAAGAGAACAAACTTCCACTCTTTATTTTACCATTAAAGATAAAGGAATGCATATGCAAGTGATATGAAGCATCATAAAAGAATGCAGATTTACTCAAAAAAATACTGTTGTAAAGTTTAAGGTCCTTCTCTAATTACCATTATATCTGTAAAGATTCCTATAGAGAGTTATAGATTGTTTGGTTGGTTTTTTTAAACATTTACCTCAGAAACAGGACACAAAGGATTAGATGGACTTTCAGTCCAATCTACAACAGAGCTCCTGATCAATAATTAAAAATATTTTACAGGTACTTGAGAGTTTCTTTATGGTTTACAAAAGAACACTATTCCAAATGTTATCATAGTGAAGTATTTTGTTCAAGGCCAGTAAGAAGGTAAGAGTGGATGCACAAAGGAAGTTTCCAACCTCAAAAAGCAATTGCACAGCAGACTGAAACTTTCAAAGCATGAACCCAGCCTGCCTCAGCTGCCTTTAATGCAGCACTATGCAGTCCAAGCAATCAGGAGAAGGGGAAAAATTAGAAACAGTGTAATTATAGACTGTGTCCACACTCCCTTACTTTCAAGGAACTGAGCTGCTGTCAGAAGCAGCTGGCTGTTCTTCAGGTAACCAAACTGTAATTTGAAATAAAAGTTGCTTTCTGCTTCTCTGCATTTGGAGTAACTGCACTGTACCTAACTACCACTGTTTCAAATTCAGTAAAACACCTGAAAAAGATTGTCATCCAAAATATGACAATTACTTCTCTATATTGTTATTAAATAAAGCTTAAAACAATGCTCAAAATCATACATACATTCATGGCATGTTTTTTACCTAAAAATCAAAAGCAAGCTGCATTTCACTTTATTTTCAAGTAGTTTAAATTTCTGAACATTCAGGTACTCCATTGGTTTTAGATAATGATACATTTCATTGCCACCAAACAAGGCAACTGAATCCAAGTTTTATTTTAGTAAAGCAATAGCCCTGGTATTGAATCTATTTGATCTAACTTCACTTAAAAGAATTACTGCACCTGTGCAAACTAATGTATGAATCCATTCTAAAACATGATACAGAAATGGGGAGGGGGAGGGCAGGAGCAAGCTGAAATTCATTAAGCAGAAATGCACACAACATTTAAAATGTTCAATTTCCACATGAAGAAATCTCTTGGTTAAACTTTCATTCAAAAAAGCAGCTTTTCATTGATTATAACTCTTTTAGGGCAATATATTCTTCCATTTAATAATAATAAAAAACCCGACAAAAATCCATCACCAACCAAAACAAACACCCACAGCTCCAGAGTGCCTGAAAGGAATGAAAACCATGTGTTCTGTCAGTCCTGGAGTAAAGCTCAAAACAGGTGTTTCACAATACTAATCCTCTCTGAAAGCTGCAGTGACCTGGGTATCCAGTGCTAAGGCTGTTGCTGTTGGCAACTATCTCCTACCTACAAGATGATACTGTAACTAAACTAAATAACGACACACTTAACAGTCAGAAATTTGAGTGGGAGATTTTAAGGACTGACCAGCAATGATGCAGAGAAATGCCTGCTGCCATTTTATACTAGTTAGCATAATATATAGAATGGCAGGGATTGGAAGGGACCTCTGGAGTCTAATACAGAGTCCAACATCCCTGGCTAGAAGCAGGTTCTCCAAGAGCTCTGCCATCTCATGTTCAAATAGAACCTTTTGTGTTAATTTGTGCCCAATTGCCTTGTCCTATCACTGGGCACCACTGAGAAGCGTCTAATCCCATCATCCTGACCCTTTAGATACTTACAAGCATTTATGTGAACTCTCCTCAGTTTCTTCTCCAGGCTAGACAGCTCCAGCTTTCTCAGCCCTTCCTCATAAAGGAGATGCTCCATCCCCCAATCCACATGTGCTCTCTTCCAGTAAGCATTCTGTCCTGCTTGAATTGGGGAGCTCAAAACTGGAGACATTATTCCAGATGCAATCTAACCAGGTCAGAGTGGGGGGGAGGGGGAGAATATTCACCTACTGGCCACATTCTTCTAATTGCATCACTATTTGCCTTTTTGGCCACAAGGGCACACTGTTGGCTCATGTTCAGCTTGTGGTCCACCAGTACCTCCAGGTCCTTTTCCCCAGAACTACTCTCCAGCATGGGATTGGTCTTTCCCAGATGCAGCACAGTACGCTTGCCCTTGTTGAACCTCATCAAGTTTCTGTTTAGTTTACATACTAAACAACCTGAGTCACAAAACAATACTTAGAAAACCTCTTCCTGGTGTATCCAAATCTAACTACATCAACAAAGAATAATCCCTACACCTAATTATCTAATGATTTTTCAAAAAGTGGACTAGCACATAAGCTCCTGCTTTAGAAAGACTCTTATCAGAGCTTGACTGTTTTCTTAGAAGCCTTTAGAATATATTGGTAATAATACTTATAAGAAATAAGGATTTTTAGACTATATTAAAGTGTTTAAAAAGTGAAGAGTACAAGTGCTAACTGTATAAATACTTTAAAGGCGATGTACCATGAAGAATAACATGACAAGTGAAACAAGCTGAAATAGGCTTGAGCTAATTAAATAAAAATTTCACCTGAAAATTAGAAAGAAAAGTGACAGAGGGGATAATCAAATAGACAACAAAAGAAAAAGCTGTCTTAACAAAGTTACAGAAACCAAAGAGACAAATCTCAGTAGAGCCATGTAGCATACACACAGTTAATATGACAGTAAAACTGATTTTGAAAAACAAAGCACTTACTGTAAACATAAAAGAGAAAAATCCTCAGTTTCCTAGCTGTTACAGTGTGTTTGCATCCATTCTCACAAAATAAAACCAAATGTTATGCAACATCTGAAAACTTGACAATTGTTTTAAAACGTATCTAACAGTCTCTGGAAAAATTAAGCACTACTGTGGTGACACCAGACTTGAGTTACATTACAGAACATAATGCAAGTGTACGGTGTAATTCAGAATATACTGATATTGTGCAAATTCAAGAAGCCCATGAACCACTCAGTAAAGTGTCACTTTGGACGCTTGCTTTAAATAAGTATCAGCTAATGAAGGTCAACCATCTGATGTAAGCAGAAGTGCTGCTTCCTGAAACACACCCAAGCTCTTTGAATCAATCTACAATTCTAGTCAGGTAGCACTCACCAGCACTCTTGCCAATCAATGTTACCTGTCACACATATACAATAAATATAATTCAAGGAATCATCAATTGCTAAAATGTAAAATAGTGTGGTTATTTCCCCAGAGCTGTCAACCTGCTTCCTCCTTTCACTCCTGGTACATCTTATAGAATCATAGAATGTTTGGGTTGAAAGTGACCTCAAAGATCATCAAGTTACAATCCCCTGCCATGAGCAGGGATACCTCTCCCTAGACCTTAGGTTGTTCAGTAACCCATCCAACCTGGCCTTGAACACTTCCAATGTGGAGGCATCTACAACTTCCCTAGGCAACATATTCCAGTGCTTCACCACCTTCACTGTGAGGAATTTAGGCATCTGAATTACAGAATAGGTGAATTTAATTATGCCACTTAGAGTACTTACTAAGAGATACCACAAGAATTCAATGAAGAATTCTAGGCCTTGTACTGGCTTAGAAAAAAGATGATACAGTATATTAGAAAGCATGAAGAGAAGTCCCCCAATGGTTTCATATCCTACCTGTTGTACAGCTACATGTATGTACATGACAATATGCAGGTCTGAAATAGCCAGAGAGGCAGTCATTAGAAAATAAAAAATTCGATGCACAGACTTTTAAGATACTATATACAGCAAGAGGATCAAAAGCTATTAAAATACTGTCTGCTAACCAGTTGCCAGAGTATTTTAGTATTAAGACCAGTCTGCTTAGAAAATATTTTTGAAGAAAAACTTATTACTCCCAAAGGACACACACCACACTTTCCTTAAACTATTTATGGGATATCAAGCTTTCATCTATTTTTCTTAAACTCTTTTTTCTAACATGGCTTAAGTGAGCACACGACAGTTTGGACCACTACTCACAGCTTCATGCTTTCACTTTAAATATGAAGGCAATGAGAATTTGGTTCTAGAAGCTGCCTGAAGCCACACAGTGAGTAGCTTTAATTCAAAATCACACAGTAAAAACCTTTCATAAAAATTAAACAAAGTGTTTCAAATTAGGAGGACTCCTATAAGACTGCTACAAACAACAAAAACAAAGGGTAATGAATTAATTTTAGTTCTTTTTTATATCTGATGCACAAAATGTAGAATTTTTTCTTTGTGTAACTTATTAAAATAGCTACTTAATAAAATTCATATAGTTATCAATAACTTGGAAATTACAAAAATTGTCATAGAAGTGTCACTTCCACTACTAACACTCCAAAGCCAGACCTCTCATTTTAAGTACATTTGAAAAAGAGAACTTAATTGGCAGAATTGGTATATTAGCAGAAATGGTACTGCATGATTTGCATTAAGTGGAATTGATTAAATAGATAAGGATGTGGCTTCAATACGTCACACACTCCAAGCATCATTTGACTCAGTTTTGTCATTGAGACACAAGCACGTGGGCAGAAGCCAGGCATCGCCTCTGCCAGGCTGAACAAGACTGTAATTTCACTGGTGAAGGGTGTTCACCTCTGGCATAGTAGTGAAAACAAAAAAGCTGTCTCCATCAGAGAAACATCTTGTCTGCATATGATGTCAATATTCCGGTATTAATTAAACATTGCCAGTGCTCTCTTAATCACCATGGTTTACAATGCAGTCTCAGTAACAAACAGTATGTGATAGCATATGGAATTAGCTGACTCTACAGAAGTTTAAATGCATTATTAAAAGCTTTGAACAGAAATGAAATCAGCTGTTTCCTCAGAAATAAACTGTATTTTAATCTTAAACTGTATTTCATAGCATTATTCACCAAACAGAATATTTTTAAGTATTGGGGAAAATGCCGATTTATGCCAACATGATTTTGCTTCCTTGAAAGGGTGTGCAAATTACATCATGACTCAGGAACATAAAAATAACCTATGTTAAAAATTCCAGCTGACTACCTTCCTGTAATTTCATGGGATTTTCAGCTAAACAGAAAGCCCCCTCTAGAGACACTTTACAGCCATAGTCAGAGATTTTAAGCGCAGAACTTAACATGCTCATTGTTTCCAGCAGTTTCATACACGCAACAGACTTATATAAAATGTAAGAATAACTCAAAATTAAGACAAATCACATGAAACAAAAGCAGTAACAAAATATATACTGCATTACAAAGCGACGCACAGTTACTGAAAAGTTAATACTACATTGAACACAGCAGAAATGTAACCAAGCAACTGGCTTTAAATCTGCTCTTGGTCAGTATAAAAACCACTCCCTATGAGCTGCTTCACTACCTACCAGCAAGAAACCTACATTCTAGCCAAGTGCTGTGGCTACATCTGCATGCTATTTGAAAAACAAAACAAAATCTAGAAAAACACACACCAGACACAATACAGTAATACAGTCATTTGTACCACTAACAGTCCTTTGACAATTCAGATGATTATCTGATCCTAACTGATGAAACTCTTCAAGTACATGTTTCACAGTCTTACAAAGGCTTAGGTTCATTAAGAATAGAACTGCTGCTGTTTCTTGAGGAATATGGTCCTGTTTCTCATTTTTGAGGTAGTACTTTCAGAAAGGAACATTGAATAGGTTTCAGTGGCTGAGAAAATTGCTGCAAGGATTATTAGGAACTTTTGGCAAGAGAGATGAACTACAGAAGTCAGGGTAAGTTTTCACCCCTTCAGATTATCAAACTATAAGTGGCTCATATAGAAATAAAGAAAGACTAAGCATTTTTATCCTCTTTAAACCTCTCCTCAGCTGAGGTTTGTCCATTTGATGGAAAACCAACAACTATGACCCAAGAGCAGGGCAGTGCTGGCCACAGGAAATCCCATTTGTAGGATTAAGGGGTCATAGAATCATTAGGGATCGGAAGGGACCTCAAAAGATCACATAGTCCAATTACCCCGCCACAGCAGCCTCACCTAGACCAAGTCACACAGGAATGCATCCAGCAGGTCTTGAATGTCTCCAGAAAAGGAGATTCCACAACCCCCTGGGCAGCCTGTTCCAATGCTCCATTACCCTCACTGGGAAGAAGTTCCTTCTGATATTTCTATGGAACCTCCTATGTTCCAGCTTGCACCCATTGCCCCTTGACCTGTCACTAGATGACCTTGAGAAGATCCTGGCTCCATCCTCCTGACACCCACCCCTCACATATTTACAGACATTAATGAGGTCACCCCTCAACCTCTTCTTCTCTAAGCTCAAGAGACCCAGCTCCCTCATCCTTTCCTCATCAGGGAGGTGCTCTACTTCCTTCATCATCTTTGTTGCTCTATGCGGACACAGCAGCTCTGTGTCCTTCTTGAACTGAGGGACCCACAACTGGACAGAATACTCCAAATGAGGCCTCATTAGTGCAGAGTAGAGGGGGAGAAGAACCTCCCTCGATTTGCTAACCACGCCCCTTCTGATTCACCCCAGGATGCTGTTGGCCCTCTTGGCCACAAGAGCACATGGCTGGCTCACAGTCATCCTGCTGTCCACTAGGACCCCCACTTTTTCCTACACTGCTGGTTAAAAAAAAGTTTTTAAAGTTCTTTTGCTCAGGGATATTTTCATAAAAATTAAAACAAACCTTCAATTTTTAAAATTTAGCTTCACTGAAAGAGAAAAGGCATGATTCATCACTTGTGATGGAAGCACCTCTGAAGAAATCTATTAAGCTGACTACTCTGTGCATCTTTTTTTCTCAGGAGTATTTTTCTTACCTCTCAAAAGAAAGAGTTCCTACAACTTAAATGTTTACTAGATTTAAATGTGTTGAGGATTAAAGGAAAATAGTATTTAAATAGGCATACATGCTTAGACTGATTAAGCATTTTTAAGGATGACGAATTTATGGATAATTAAAGATGAGTGTGGAAGTCAAGATTATCATTACACAGAAAATACATAAAGGATATAACAACCTCATTTTCCTCTTCAGTGTACTCTAACAGGCAAAAACCAAAACTGTAGCACAGAAAACCAAAGGTGACTTCGAGATTTTTAGGTACAGTTTCATAACCAGCATAGGGTACTTTTAGAGTATAATATGAGGTTAGTAACTCAAAGGTCAAACTGAGCAAATGTAAATAATACTATGTTTGAAATGTGTTAAGTTCTTGGAAAGTATTATAAAGTTGGTAAATTATAATTATCCCTAGATTTTTAGACTTTTAATATTAACTTTCTTATAATGCAGGAAGATAACCAGAAACATGTTGTAAGGACCTGTGGAAGAAATTACACTGTTCAATACTTCCATGAACACCACAGAACACAAGTAGCAAGGTTAGTTTGCTAATGTCATATTCATTGTCAGCTTAAAGCTTGTTAAAAAAAGCTACAGAATATCTCACAATAACTGAGCAAGTGAATGTGATCTATTAGATCATTCCAAAAGCTGATAAATGTAAAGAAATATGAGTGAAATAACTAGCTGTGTATATATGGGACTGAGCTTATTAATGAGATACTTCGAGAATTATGGATGTTCTGTAGAAACCTGCCAGAGTATCTACTACCACTGCAGGTATTAAGTAAACAAAACATACCTTTAGCTTGCCAGTATTTTTAACACTGCACATGGCTCCAGTCACCCAGTTAACAGTTTGCAAAAACATTGTAGGAAACATTTAACATCAAAACCAGAGATTAACAAATGTAAAAATGTTACTAATAGGCATGCTAGCACCAAACATTACAAAAAATCTGCCTTAGTAAACAAAAGTAAACCAGTTTAAAATAAGAATATTCCACTTTGAATTTTTAAGTGACAAAATCAAGAGTATTCTAACCTGACAAGATGTCTCATTTCTGCTCGTCTCAAAGCAGAGTGAATAAACCTGGCTGCTTGTGGCACTGTCCAATCATACTTCAGTACAACTAAGCAAGAGAGATTTCACAGCCACTTTTGGAATGCTGTTTCATTATTTAACCACTTCTACAGTGATTTTTTTCTTGTCCTTGTATACAACTGTAATCTCCTTTTGGTTACTTTTCAGAGGTCCACAGTGACTGAGTGAAATTAGCCTGTCTCTGTCCTCTTAGCAGTCTGAAGATTTCCCATTAGTCTTTTCTCCCTTAGGCCATATAAACTCAGTTTTTTCAACATCTTTTTATACAACATGAAATTAATGGCTGCTGTTCTGCATACTGAATCTGTTCTGTGCTTTGGCCTCTACCTCCCATTTCACTACAAAACACATTTTAAATTATTTTTAGCTCAGAAACAATTCTTACAAATCAACAGCCTTTGTGGCCTTTTAGCAAGTATGGTTAGACAAAACTATCTTCAAATAAATTGTGTTTTCAAGAAAAACGCCGAGTTCTTTATAGAATTAAAGTGTCAAGTTTTTCCTCATTTAATAAATAAATCACTCACTGCAGGTTTAAATGCAATATGCAGCTTACAAGCTGTACCCTATGTTCACCTATCGTGAACATTCATAGCCAAGTACACAAATAAAAAGTAGAAATGCATTGTGCAGTAGCTAGGTAGCTCTTAGTTGCTTTACAAAGCCAACAGTAGTTCATGAAGATCAGCTCCTGATCTAAGGTAGCCCAAGGTCAAAGAAAACACTATGGACAGGTGTTCCATGCTGTGTTAGTACTTAAGCCAACCAAAAATCATCTTTCATCACGCTTTGACAAGCACGCAAATTTGTATCTAAATACTCAGCTATATAAATACATCAGAAAACCGCAACCACTGACATTTTTAGTTCCGTAGAAAAGCACTCTGTGAAGATGGAATATGAATAATCTTTCACAACCCCTTGCTCAAGGCTATGTATAAGGAGCACACAGAAAGAATGAAGAACACTAATGTCACACCTTCTTCAAAACAAAGTATTCATCACAAAATCCAAACTAACTTAAATATGAACAAATCTGAATTTGTCAAAAAGGATTTGCTGCTCTGAAAGGCAGAGAAGGATGGACAATTACATATATGAAACAGGTTATGGCCTACAGGAAGCATCAGCTTGAATTAACACAGTGTTAAGGTGTTCTCACCCTCTTTCCCACATAACTTTCAGAATGCCTTGCAAAACATCTTGTAAATAATTTTTGAAAAGCATGAACACATATTACTAGTCCCAGACGCTCAGTAACTAAGCCACTAAAATGACTTCAATATTTTGCTAATTCTGACGTTGCAGATCAGAGTAGAGCTGTACAAGTATTTTTTCCTTATCAAATGTCTGTGACTTGTGCTATACAAACACTAGCACTTGGGCTACATCTACTTACTGATAAAACAATATTAAGAATTTTTTCTTAATAACATTGACCTGTACTCCCAAAGAAAAATGTCTGCCCCTTAATGAACAAACATTTATAATATGCCTACAGAAAGAACTGTGATTATTTTCTATGTGCAATTGTGCTACAGCTACTGTGTTCAGCAATACAACTAATTAACAATTGTAAATACAAACTGGTGACCCTCAAGTCTAGTGATAAATATTTGTCTAAATTCATGCTGATTTTACAGTCACTTTCTTTGCTTGAATGTTGAGATGGAAACCACAAGACCTTGATTCCTTCTCCCAAGCTTCATCTTATTTGTGTGGATCCTCCTTTCAGGGCCCTGTGTACATTCGTTACCCTTGAGGTTGAGCTGCTACAGGGGATCCATGAGAAGAAGGACATTCTGAAAACATCTCTCAGGCTCCACTTCCCACCCCAAGGTAAAAAATATTAAAATTCATAACTAAAACCTACTAATTAACAACCATAACTAACAATTCTATGCTGCTCTAATGCAACCTGTCTACACACAATCATCCTAAAGGATCTCTCTGTACAGATATGCTGCTTTGGATACACCATTTGTTTCCCAGGCAGCTACAAGTTTAAGTCTATATCCAGGATCACAAACCATAGCAGTTAGTCCATGGCTCTAACGGCTGCTCAAACTGGAATAATAATTTTCTTGAAAGTTTTGGGTTACTACAGTACAAGGTAAATTTTCTGTTCACTGTGATAACCAGTAACAAGCAGCTGAGCTGACCATTATGCACTATCTTTGTACTCTATAAACGTCAATGTAACAGTAACCCAACTCAGATCTGGAAAGCCATTTGCAGGTGGAATGACCAAGGGCTCACTACCTCAAGAGGCCAAATACTCTGAGCCAGTGCTTCCAGCACAAGCAAATAAAGTAGTGATGGCTCCATGTCACATTCAGTGTGGACTAGGCTCTTTTGGTGCTGGGTGTGTTCCAACAGCAGGTCCAAAGTCATCTTCTGCAGTCCTGATTTCTACACATCGGTCTAGAACAGCTGCCAACAGTTTATGCTTGTTACAAAGGGCATAGTCACATAGTACCTGAATAAGGAGATCAGGTGTTCTGGCAGTGATCAGGGTCAGCAACAGCCCAGCTGTTGCTGAACAAGTCCACAGAGAAGAGGCACTCCAAAGCAGTCAGCACATCAGGATCCAGATCACCAAGGTATGTGTCTGGACAACCACAGAGCTGCAATATGGCTGGAGCAATGGCTAAAGCCAAGGATCTACGCTTAAATCAACTCCTGAGTGAAGGAGACAAGACTTCTTACAGCTCTTTCCATAGCAGTCTGACTCAAGATTACATAGCTGTACCATAGCTCCATATCCTTGAGCACTGGTAGTCATGTGATCTGCTGGAGGCGCAAGGAACCTTGCAACCTCTTACCCTACAAATACCTACTGCTTTTTCTTATTTGTGATGGTGCACATAACAGTAGCAGTAAGAGCAGTCAATAAAATTCTTCCTAGTCACAATACATTTAACAACACTTTTAAAAACCACCTGCCTCTGGTTTTCCAACTACAGTGTTCTGGCAAAGCTGTAAGCAGCCCAGACAATAAAGCTCTGGCAGTTCAGGAAGACCAGAAAGAAGGGAAGCAAGGCATACATGTCACACCAGATCAGATTTCTTTTCGTTCTGCAAACATTACGTACTCCATGTGATCCCAGTACAGAAAGCACTTTAGAATTAACTTTAAAAACAAGACTGCAATTTTTATTTTCAAGAAGTCCTGGTAGTGTAATCCACAAGTCTTCACAGACTTTTTTAAAAAGAAGATTAAGGCCATATATCGTAGCTATAATAAAAGGGTTAAAATAAAATAAATTTTCCTGGAATTTTAAAGATTATATGGAGATGGTAATAAAGCAGGATTTTCTCTATTACAACAAACCAGATCTACCTGAAACAACTGAAGGTCCTGTGTTCCCTTGCCCCATGTTGCTTTAACTCTTACAGCTGCAAAGAGAAGTACTCCTACTAGCAATTTAATCCTATACTGCAACAGATGATGTAAAAGAACAATGGCAAAAACACCATGGATTGGGACATAAACTAAATGCATGTCTTTAGGCTTCAGTTACCAGTTATTTTTTTTTATTACTATTAATTTTTGCATACTGTCTTGGCAGGCTTCATTTTGGAGGAAGGTCAGTTCTTAGTAACATCAGAGCAGCTAGTGAGATGAGGTACACACAAAAAAACTCCATAGCAAATACATGCATCCTACTGTTAAGAAATTCCTCTTGGCTATAATACTACAGACCCATCTTACTTCCTACCACCTGAATAATGCAAAACATTTTCTCAGTTATTCCTTAACTGCATACAAGAAAGTCCACTCACACCACCTAAGAAGAAGCAAAACAAACCACAAAACCCCTTTTTGACCTCTACCATACTACTGTATTATACAGTGCACCAAAAATATCTTAGGAGAGTAAATTTCAGAACAGTTTCTTAAAATCTCTTGTAACCACAATTATGTATTTGATTGGAGTAACAACAGGGATGATAAACTCACAGAGAAGAACCATGTTAATGTATTAAGACAAAGGATTATTAAGGCTCAACATTATGACATTTTGTCATTCTCTTCAACAACGCTGGAATGTCAGTTTCCCTGACTTACACTTTTAAATGATGGTGCTTCTCCCATTCCAAAAGGCAGCAGCATCTATTGGAGAATTAAAGTCATTTGCACAGAATGAAAAACAAAGGCCTGACTATAGGTGATTTATATTCCCTTGACTACAAGCACAGTCTGTATTCTAACTCAAGAGAGTTTTATTGCATTTCATCCCTACTCAAAGAATGAATGTTCCAGAATAAATCAATTGCCACTTCAGACAGAAAAGGATATAGCTCTTAAAACTTAAAGAGAAATTGTATTTTTTTAGTAGCTGAAGATAACTGCTTAAAGGAACAGAATTTGGAATGTATTTTTTTAAAAAAAATTTAAAGAATTTTTTTTGTATGAAATATTAACCAAAAAATATCATTTTCAGTACTAACATCTAGCCTACACCAGTAAAAGCTGAGAAGGAAAGGTAGCAAAGAACAGCATCAGCTGTGCTTCTGGCATACAAATGCCCTTGTTTGAGGTGTGCGTATCCCACCTAAGACATATTCTGCTTTTTAAACCAAAACCACCTTAAGGAAGACATTAAAGCATTGGCTGGTTAACAACCAGCTAAAAGCTTACACACACACACACAAAAAAAAACAAACCAAAAACCAACCAGCAAAACTTTACTAGCTGCAAAAATATTGAACAGATATAATTCAGTTATTAAGCAGAAGTGTCATGCCAACGCATATTTTTCCAAAGACTTAAACAAAATGCAATGCACTGATTCTATAAAGCCCAAAGTACACAATTCACATAGAAATTTAACATTTTGAAATGCACAAAGAAATAGGCACTAAGAGCTCACTTGTTAAAGCCAAACCACATCTCTTCTAGGAAATGCTTTCTGAATACATAAAGGCTATTTTCAAAATAAATGTCACATCTCTCCCCTTCTGTTCCAACAATACTGTTAATTCTTTCAGAATCTGCAGTTGATTTTAGAGAATTTCTATCTGAATGGTTCACACAAAAAAGGCTTTGAAGCACACACCAAGCCTTTGCCCTTATTCTATAGCAACTGTATATAGCAAGAAGTTGGCTCTTCCCTCCCCCCACTCAGTACCTTTCTGAGGTAGTGACTTCACATCCTTTGACATCAGCACAGTCTGAAAGGGGGGATGGGAGAGTCACAGCAGAAAGCAGTAAAACCTGCTTTTAACTGTGCAATGCCTCTGCGAATTCTATCTTCCCAAAACACATTTAACAAAAAACGGGATTCAGTGTCCCCCCGGTTTTACTGCAGCTCTGACAAGCCAAAGGGGACGGGGCCACAAAGGATTTCCTGCTGCCCTTCTCCAGCACCACAAAAGCCATTTATTAGCTCGCAGAGGGTCGCGGTTTCTCTCACTCGCACAATAACTCACCTCGGATATGCAAAAGGGCCACGGGCTGGAACGGCCCGTTGGAATTGGCCGCGTCAACCACCATCCTGCTACCAGATCTGTTACATGTCAACATCTAGGCTCCGGCAGGCAAGGCAGCGCTCTCCTTAAGGCAACGCTCTCCTTAAGGCAAGGGATCGGCCTCCATTTTAGTTTAAAAAAAGACAGAAAGCCAAGCGCTCTGCAGCTGGAGGGAACCGGCTGCGCGGTGATGTCAGCGCCAGGGCGGAGCTCCATTGGCTCACGGTAGCAACTTAAAACGACGCGGAGGCCGCAAACAAGCGGGGGCGGTGCGGGGCCCTCAGTCACCGCACCCGGGGTTGGGGGGGGCCTGAAAACTGGACACCGCATCTGCCTTGAGAGGCGGGCAATGCCGGATCAATTGTCACTAGCTTTCTGCGGGCGGGATTTTTACACCAGGATTGTTTTACTGCTGCTCTCTCATCTTCCCCACGGATAACAGTGCGCACCTGCTGTAAGACCACAGGCATTAAATTTTTTTTCTTTAGAAGGCCAAAAGCTTAAATTGACTTCAGGTTGTTGAGCGACCCATTCAACCTGGCCTTGAATATTTTCAGTCATTAAGTGTCTGCAACCTGTTTCGGTGCCTCACCACCCTCATAATGAAAAATTTCTAACTAAGATCTAATGAAAATCTACCCCCTTTAGCTTGAAACCATTCCCCCCTTGTTCTGTCACTGGATGAAAAGAGTTCAGCCTGACTATAGACAAAGCAAACTGTTACACCAACACCTGTAACTTCAACTTTCAAAAGCTGTATCGAAAAGTAGCTGTAAGAAACAGGTCCTTGAACCACTATTATTGATTTAGGAATCTAAAACCCAATAAGCATTTCCATGAAATGTTTAATCTCTGGCTGCCAACATGCATGTCATGAATACATAACTATGACAAAAACAGATGATGTACAAGACTGAGATATTCTCATGTTTCATGCTCTATTTCATTTAACCCATAAATGGGCTTATTGTAGATTTAGTTAATGGTATTAAGCTTGGATATTGCAAAATTTCCCTACGTAGAAAGTTCAGCAATTCCTAGCTTTTAATAATAAAATGTTACTTAAGTAAGCTGGAACATAGGAGGTTCCATAGAAATATCAGAAGGAACTTCTTCCCGGGGAGGGTAACCAAGCATTGGAACAGGCTGCCCAGGGGGGTTGTGGAGTCTCCTTCTCTGGAGATGTTCAAGACCTGCCTGGATGTGTTTCTGTGTGACTTGGTCTAGGTGATGCTGCTGTGGCAGGGGGATTGGACTAGATGATCTTTTGAGGTCCTTTCCAATCCCTAATGATTCCATGACTCTATTGCAGCACTAAGAAACAATATGTAGGCGTATAAAACCAGTTGTGTAGTGTAATCCTAGAAATACAAAAAAATCCCACAGAATAACAATTTCTAAAATTTGTAGTTAAATTACTTAAGGTATTCTGAACAAATCTGTAAGCAACCTTTTCTTCATTGTATGAAACTTCCACATTTCTTTTATGATGAGCTATTTTAAGGACCGTTTTGTTTCATCAGTACTGCACCTCTAGGAGTGATGCTCAGAGAAACAGTTCTCCCCAAATACCATTTATATCAGTACGCCACCTTTTAATATTTAGACAACTTGATCTATGACATTGTCCTAACTTGTACCTGCTCAAAAAAAAAAAAACCACAAACCCCAAAAAACACAATGAAGAGACTTTTCAATTAGGTAATTTGCTGATGAAAATTTGGAACAAAAGCAAATTATAGGGCAGATGCACACCTGGTTAAAAAAAAAAAATGTACCATGCTACAATACAATGTCAAAGATTAGTTAGATCCACACTGAAAACAATTGAATTGGATGAAAGTTAAATACTAACAGAGATATCACAACTATTGAAACGTTACCCATAGGACACATGAAGAAATAAATTTGATCTACTGATCGCTGCCAAGGTCTAATTTGAAATGTCAGTTGGAGTTTTTTTGGTGGTTGGTTTTTTGCTTTTTTTTACTTGGGTGCCTTTTTATAGGAAGGAATATACTGAGAATGTGTAAGTATTCTAAAGAGTAATTATGGAGATTGAGGGAATTATTTTATCTATTTTCACTACACACAGCACATTCCTCCTACATCAAGGCAGATTAGATATCAAATTAAATCATCTCACAATAAGCACAGTAAACAAGACACTAAACTTTCTTAATAATTTAAAAAATGGCCAACCATGAACTACTTTTAAAAAAAACTAGATTAAAACCCAGAGTTGACTTCAAAGTTTTCGTTAGAATATTGGTGGATAAAGTAGGAAAAAAAGCCCTGAAGAACAACTCAAACAATTTATGAAATATTTTAATATGCAATTTTAATAATAGAATTCTGTTTATTTTCCTCTTCTTAATTACAATTACACAGTTCTACAGTGATAAGCTGCAGTATAAAGCAGCAAAAATAATGTCTAAGATTCTAGTTTATCCTAACCATTCCTTTAAAAGGCAGCTGCTAGCTATCTCCTCTACATGTGCCTTTGCTTTAATGGTCAACTGCTGCTTCTGTCTCTTTGAAACTCCCTGCAAATATTAAATGGATACAAAGACTGCAGGTCCAATGGCACACTATCTACTGTTCTGGAATGGAAATGCAACAGAGCAAGAAGGAAATGTTACTTTAGTTACAGTGCCATTTCCTATTTTATACATAAGCATGGCTTGATTAGTTGGAGGTTCATTAGCAAATTTTAGGAAATTTATTGAAGTGAGTAAATGTGACATTTGCAGTGCTAGCAGTAGTACTGGCAGAGCCCCAACTCACATTAAAGTAAGCTTTCTCTTGCAAAATAGGCATATCCTGTTCACATTTCTTCCTCTTTCCAGGACTGTTACATCTGAGTCTAGGACTTGGTAAAAAAACACAAAACTGAGTCAAACAGACATAATTCAGAATATTTCTGGTGTTCTTCTATCACCAATGGAGCTGAACAAGTTCAATCTTCATAAGAACTTTAGCTTCTCAACATAATCTGGTATCTTCTCGCTAGTTGTATGGATTGAGAGGTATGTTGTACTCAGGAAATCTGCATACCCTCCCTTTGTTTTAGCCTTAAAATATTTGATTTGCTACCAAAAGGAAATATTTACTTGAATTATTGTACACAACTTCAGTTACGGAAAAAAATTGTAAAGAAAATTGAGTTAGGTATTAACTTACTAATGGTGAGGTAAAGAATATTAGTACAAGTGGGATGGAGCTAATGAGTGTCAATGGGAGCAGGAAGAGTTCTCTTAGACAAATTTAGGAAGACACTTCTGCTGCAAGAGAATAGAAAAATATTAACTTCAGCTACTCATTTTTAGAATTAAATGGATGAAAAAGCATGTTGAGAGTATAGCAAAACTGTAGCTATTACAGGTTTCCTTTGAACACTGCTCATTAGTTCAATCTTCCACAAGATGGGAAAGAAGGAAAACCCTGTGAAATTTTCAGGAAATGTGAATGTGTTACATTTAGGATTCAATATTGCTAACCCAACCAATAAATACACCTTTATTTCTACTCTAAACTCGCTATTATTCTGATGGCAACAAATAATGTAAGATTATAACAGAATAAGGTAAGATAATTAAAACTGGATTAACTTCTACTTACATGACACCTTGGACAAAGCCAGTTACCTCTCAGGCTGTATGATTTTTCATTTTTGAATAGGGAAAAGAGGGGGCTATTTAGTATGAACTCTGGTAACTAAAGGCATAATACCACAACTGGTGAAATTGTTATTCCTCAGCAACCTAAGCCAACCTAGTTGCAGACTACTTTAGTCCTCTTCCTACATTACCTTCTGCTTTACTTTGCTCTTATCTGCTTCAGTGGTCATCAGACCCACAGCTGAGCTGGTTTAGTCCACTAGTCCAACAGGAAACCACTTACTGTACTGTCAGGGTGGCTTGCTGTTAATTTACCTTGTATTCTAAGGCATCCTAAATTGAGCTCAGTCTACATGAGCCACTGCTACAATCTCTCCTGTGGTAGAATGTGCACAACATCTGATACTGCAGAAGGAGCGCTTGGGCAGATGTGTGCCTGAGCCAGATCAGGAAACTGAGCAAAGTTAAAATCAGAAGAGCAAGTTTAAACCATGCTGATTCCATTACATAGTTTCACAAGACAGTCACCCAAAAAAAGGCTGGGGAACAAACATGATTTGCTATTACTAGTAGGACAAACATAACTTAATTTTTTCTCCCACCCTATTGTAGCCTGAACAAAACTTACAATTCTTACAAATTATGTCAGGCTACAGCAAATAAGGGTCTCTTCATAAACTGAACAATGAGTTACTCAAGGACAGTAACTGTGTTGTAGGGGAGAAAACACATACTACACATTCTAAGGAGAAACTGCAGTAATAGGAGAGATACAGGGCTTCTCCTGCAAGCTTCTAATTCAAATCCAAAGGACAGCCAAGAAGAAATTCTTCAAGAGAACAGAGGCAGTAAACACCATGTTAATACCTAGCTATTGCAAAAAAATACAGAGAAGAAAAAAGCAAACCTTTACCTGGATGAAAAGGGTACAGATTATCATTTAGCTTCCTTAAAGAATCCATAGGACTGAAGGAATTAATGCACAAGATAACGTTCTACATTCCATGTTGAGAAACTGGTGATATTTACTTCTTCCAGTACATGAAGGACTGACTAGAAGTGGAACTGGCAAACACCTGTGTCTTACTGGATACGTGTCCTTCTGGATTACCTAATATTTGCATGGCCAGTGTAGCACACAGAGAAGCAACAGTTCTAAATTTTCATTCAGCCAGTACTCAAAAAGGTATTTTTTGAAAGAGGGGATGGGAGAGGGGAGATAGAAAGGTAATCAGTAGATAGCTGCTGAATTCAGAAAGCCATACAACAGAAAAAATAGTTTGCTACCTTAAAAGAAGGTAGTTTTAAGAGTAGCATCCAGTACAAAAGCATCAGATTACACAGGACTGTTTTAAGCATTGTCACACTATTTTAACCAAGGCCAGTATAATATCTAACACATATCACCGAAGTCCATGGCCTTTTTTCATAAATCACACACATAGTTTTCAATAAATGAAACATAAAAATTATTATTTAAGAGTAAAAACTTGAGAATGTGCTAGTTATCCAGCAAACACACAAGTATAAATATTGCAGTTGATGGATGATCAGCAGAGATCTTCTGAATAGAGTTTAGTGCAGCAAAAATGCTTAGGTTTGTTTAGAATAAAGACCTGTGCAATGGAACAAAACTGTTTTATTGTAAGAGCATAACAAAAGACATTTTAAGAGAGATATGAACTCAGAAGCTGGGCAAAATCTAGAAAATAAGACAATACCAGATTTTAAATCCTGTTTTTATGGAATCTATCCAAACTTCCATAGAGACAAGTTTGGTAGGAAATGCTGCCAGTGACAGATGTAGCACATTCTTCTACACTTTCAGCTGCTGACTAATGAGTAGGTGTTTGACAGGGCAGTTGAAATGAAAAATTGCTTATTAGTCCAAGCCTGTGTTTTAATGTAAAGCTAGCTAAAGAAAAAAAAATGTGCACACTCAAGTAAAGTACTTTTCTCTATAAACTTTTTTGTGTTATTCACTCTCCATCATGTTATTCAATCTTTAAAATGCTATGTAGTAACAAAGACTGGATAATTGCTATATATTTTAATACTAATAATTAAATAATTATTAAATATTAAAATATTTATGCAATTGTTCGATCATGTACCTTTGCATGAAGACCAAATAATCATCAAGTTTTGCTTACCACAAATGTATTTTAATTATTATTCTAAACATGTAAAAGAAAAATAAATACCGGAAAATCTGATTACGCAACACTATGATAACGTTACTAAGATCAAAGTTCACAGACAAAGTTACAAAATTTACATGGCAAAGAAGGTATCCATGGTTCTTTTACATGATACAATACATACACTCACTGACACCTATCCTCACTAATGTAGGAAAGAGTAAGCTTCTGCAGTATTTTCCACTATGGACTCTTTGTTTCAATCAATTCAATACACTACTGGGCTGCCCTAAATACTATAAAAGCAAAAAATCAGCCAGAACCAGAAAGACAGAACTTAATTTGTTTTGCCTCAGTATTTTGCCTTTTAAATGCATTATGTATTAGGGCAAATTATATTTTATACTAGCATTATTTAGTTTAATATGCCATTAGCTAAACAGTGATCCTACCATCTTGCAGCTGGACAAAACTCCTTAATTTTCACATGTGCACACAAGGAATGTAATTAAACTGGAAAGGCTGAACACCTTTGTTCTCTACTTAAGTTACAACTGACAGGAGTAGGTTTCTGTGATGAAAGTGATGCTAGTTTTAAATGAACAAATAACACATTCAGGTTGAGTTGAAATTTACCCCAATATGAGTTTGTGGAAATTACCAATACATGTTTGAATTTCTCTACACCACAGAGAATGATACTTAATCTGCTTTTTAATTAATTTTGATAACAGCTTTACTTAGTTGTCTGTACATCTCTGACCTCTTATGAAGTTCTCAATTTTTCCTCATTTCCCATGTTTACAACAGTTTTACCAATGAATATCTGGTCCAATTGTGGTTTTTTTTCAATATCAGAAACTTAAACTGGAATCACCTCTTCTGCAATCTTGATTCACCAGACTTTAATGCTGTACAGATGATGTTAACAGAACTATCTCCTAGACAGCCACTTCTAACTTGAAAACATTAGGAAAGGTTTAATAACACTTGCCTCAGTATCAGAGTCCTATATCACAGGCAGACAAGTCGAGACATCACCTTGACATTCTCTTGCATACAGAGTCAGAATTTGGCACAGCTCTAAAGTCTCTGCTTAAAAAAATGGAAAAAGAAACCATGCACATTGCATGCTATGTGGTCAGAAAAATGCCATCCTAAAGAGCCTGCTGAGTTAAGTTTTTCCCCTATTTTTTTAATTTGCTAGGTATAACTAATAGTACTACCCACGTTGAATCATACATGTCCACCATGTCAAAACAAGAGCTGATCAACATGCACTGCAAATCTTCAAAATGAAACGCTAGAATCTGTTTAATCATATCACATGCAGTTATTCTACATTAACAGAACGTCACAGTATTCTGTATTCTATACCTCTCAGCACAAAACGTTAGTATGTATGTCCACAACATAAAAAAAATCCAACTCCAAGAGGTAAACTACAGTTCTGTAAAGAAATAAGGAACTGCATTGAAAGGAAAAGGTGAATTACAATAGCTATCACCATGACACAAGCATCATAGGAGTCCAGTGTAAGGCAACAACAAGATTCTATCCTGCATCAAAACACATAAGCAGAAATGCTACCACCCCCCCCATATTTTTGAATCATGCCCAAATTTACGTATACATTACTACCACGCTCATTGAGACATTCTGGAACACTCTGGAATATCAGGAAGCCTTGATCTTCTTGAATGTATTATTCTAGGACTGAAACAGAATATTACCTTCTGGTATTACTTGCAAGTTAAAGTTAGATTTGTGACACAGTCATATTTGACAATGTATAAAATCTTTTATATTATTAATATGCCCTAACTGGAATATCTAAGAATTCTCACTGCAACATTCTCTTACATATTGTAGGGATTCAGACCACATCCTTAAAAATCTCTCCACTTTGTAAAACAGCTCTATGTGATGCACATTTATAACGTTTACTACAATCAACACATTCTTGCAAAATAACATACGCAATGACAGTACCTTTGGTTGCTTGTACTGTTAAAAAATGCTTGCAGCATTATAAACTAAACATCTACAATAGACAAGGGAGCATCTTAGAAATACATAATTATCAAGACTGTACCATGGGTAAAAACCTGTCAACCTGTAAAGGAAGTATTACTAAATATATTAATAGAAATTATCATTTTTAAACAATGAATATTTTTAATCATTAAACTTTAATCATTAAAATAATGTTGTTTTCATGAACTATTAGTCTTGACTATAAGTAGAACACATTAACATTTAGGTTGCCAGTTAACTAGTTATGACATGTCGTTGCTGTCTATGGTATTTTTTTGTTCCTTTCTGAGTCCACAGCAGCAACCTCAGCCCTGTGCTGGCTGATATTCACCCACTACTCAGCTGGAAAGGGGCAAGTACACTCTCAGTAAAATCACAGAAATATTTACGTTGGAATAGACCAATAAGATCACGTCCAACCTTTAACCCTACTCATATCTTTATCACCTCTAAAACATACTTCTAAGCACCTCATCAAAAAACACAAAAGGATGGTGACTCAACCACCTCCCTGTGCTGCCCATTCCAATGCTTTACAACCCTGTCAGAGAAAAAAAAAAATTCCTGATGTCCAGACTACACCTCCCAGAAAGCAATCTAAATTTGTAAACAATTTCAATATACCCGAAGTTGTAAACTGCTTTCTTAAGAAAGATAAAATGAAGAAATGTAAGCTTCTGAAGGCTGAAATACCCTTTGCCATTTATCTTTGATATGCCTAAAGCATTAATACACAAGTTTTTAAGCCATAATAAAACAAAACACAACATTAAGGCCAATGAGTTATTTTTTTCCCAATAAACCGAAAACAAAAATCAACTCTAACTGAAGTATCTCTACTACAAATGTTGGCTAACAAGGTGAATTGGATAAGCAGGAATTAGCAATGACTGTGCCACAAAAATTATTATTTTGGTGAAAATACATAAGATGTTTTCATGTTTTCAAGTCATTTGACACAATTATCTAGAGATACTTCTGGGTTATCTGTAGGCAGACAACCTACCTATCCTACCTGATCTGAATGACATTGCATTGCACTGCGTTGCAGGGAGTTTCAACAGCTTGCAGCTTTGCTAAAATACAGATCTCAATGCTCCGCAAACTGACTGCACCAGAGACCTGTCTTTTCTATGCTCATCTCTAAGAGAGTTTCTTAACTCATAATTTAGTTACTTTTCTTTTTGCATTACCTGAGCCATTCTGCTCCTCCATTTCCTGAATAAACTAAGAGTGTACATGTTAATCATAAGCTGCTCTAATGAATATAAATCATACCACACTAATACCAGTTGTCAGGGCAAACAGGCTGGTATTTCCGGAAGCCCTATCATCAGCACTTCAGTGCAATGCCTAAGAGAAAGTTCACAGCATGCCTGAAGATCACAAAGTATGTTCTAAATAAGAAACCCTGATGAAAACCTACTTTGGCAGCTCCTCCCTTCCCTCTATTTCAAGTGACCCTAACTCTAGCCCTATGGCACAAATGCAAGGTGGTTATTTCACCAACACCACACAAATCTAATACAAAGTATGCAAGGACAACACATTCTATATGGTGCACTTAAAATATGATCTCATGTAAAGTACATCACACTACACAGCAGCAAACTCAGTATTTATGAAAAATATGCATCACTTGGCCTAGTACAGCTAGAAGAAAGATTTCCAGGTACTGTAGATATAGAAATGCAGCCACCTGTCACAAGTAACTGGAGTTTTGAAAGTTGGCTAAATACAGCTACGTTCTTCCCAGTACTTCATGTAAGTCAAAACTGTCTTAATCATCTCAGTCCTTTAAACTACAGCGTGACAGTCTGTTCTAACTCCTGTCCAGACACAAACATCAAACGCCACACTTGTCCAAAAGGTGGACAGCTTCACTTGACACACTGAATGCACGTTAAGTCACATACCTATGTAGGCATTAGGAGAAAAGGGTGACTGGCCAGTAGAACTCCCAGCAACTCTAACAAGTAGGAATTAAGTAACAAGCGAGCACATGCACTAAGCACACTAATTATACAGACACCTGCTATGATCCATGAGACTGGACACAGCTTTTATACTAAAATCAGCAATTACCACCCATCACTAGATCAGCAACCACACCAGTGTTTCATCACAAAGTTTGAACATGAGCTGCCTGGGGACAGACATACTGTATCAGACATCCAACAGAGATATAAGCTCAACATGTTTTCTTTTGCTTCACTTGAGATGTTGGGGACTGAATGGAGATTGAAAGGCAAATACAATGCATATGCACAGCAATACTGCTGTTTCTTCACATCTAAGTACTTGGCGTCAAAACCACCAAAACACTCCCAGTACATACCTTATACATTTTTTTTTGTTTGTGAATTAATTTATTTTTATTATACTGCCCCTCCCCATATCCTGCAAGCCCAAGAAAGCATTCTTTAGCACATCTCTGGCACACTAGTTTAAACAGCAAGAGCCAAGGTGGAGTTAAGATATAAAATTACACCTTCCCTCCTCTCCAAGCATCTGCACTCATTCTTTGCATTTCCAACTCACTGTCCACTCTGCTATTACTGCACACTCAGTTTTAAACTCCCTGAGCTGACGTTCCCAAACAACATCAGAAACATGCTATTTAAAGTAGGACAAAATGGAGGTTCTAGACCAAGTAACAAACATTTTTCCTTGCAGCTGAGCCTTTGAACAAAAGGCTGGGTGTCACTTACCCTGTATGCATAAATCTTTACAAACATCACCAATTCAGTGTCTTTGATTGTGTCACACCCTGGATGTGTGCATAAACTTACTATGTCAGTTTAAAAAATAGGATACATTATTCATAATCAGTGGTGCTAAGTATTCTTATTTACAAGTCTAATAGATTGAAATTCACTAGTAGATGAAAAACAGTTATGCCCTGAATAGTTTTAAGCAGCCTCTTGTATGTAGATTTCAATACTAGCATCATAGACAGTATTTTATATTCGTTTTTAAAATACACTGTCTGCATGAAGAAATCTTGCAGTCTAATTTGATCTATATGAAATGCAGTATAATTTACATAAGGTAAGAAAGCTAAGTTTTTTATTTTCAATAAACACTAATGCATTTATCAATTACTGAAGGAAAAGGAAGTCTTATTCTTTGATATTTTCTCATTGCCTACAAGAGTGCTATTCAACATTTCAACAACCTATTCAGCTTTCAATGGCAGCTTTGAACACTGGAAAGGGGTGTGCATCACACTTGAAAAAAACACTTTTTTTTTTTTACAATAAACCTTCAGAGCAAGTAAGTTGCTCATAAGCAATAGATCAGTACATTTGATGACACTTGGAAAACTCTACTTGCACTACTACCATAAACCCACTATACGCACACATATCTATACAACAGACCACAGCTAAAATAAATAAGAGTCATGTTAGTAAAGAAGATGCAGCATTTGTCATTGTCTTTGAATCAGAGATGGCAGTAAATATAATTCTAAATCATAAAAAACTCTTTCCATCTTCAAAAGAAAATTCATAATCACTAAAAAAAATCACTTTGCTTGACCCATGATCAGGAAAAATCAAGATCAATAAATAACAATACACAAATCTTAACAATGTCAAGAGATTTTTTTTTTTAGTGCAAAGAAAGTAAGGGTTTGAACATGTTGCCCTGAGGACAAATGATTGCAATTTTACATAGCCCAGATACCCTGCTTTTACATGAGATGAGTGAAGAAACTTAGATATTTCCTGAACCAACTGCTAAAAAGGCAACACACTGTAAGTCCTCATAAAAAAAAAATGAAAGAAAAAGAAGAAAGCGCAGTGTATCTGAGCATGTCTGCCCAAGTTTGCACATGTGTATATGTGTCACATCATGTATGTTCTCCCAAATAAGGTGTATGATAGTTGAGATATTCCACTATCTCATGCCCAAGATCCCCCACATGAGTCATTCTAATTGAGAACAGCATACCTTTTAAAGCTGGCAGTTTTTGAAGCTCCCTGTTATTGCTAACATTAAACCTTGAAGAACTCTGTCGCTTTTCCTTCTTCAGTACTGTCTGTGGTGCTGGTACTTTGATTTTAGATAGTTGTGCTGGGGGAGGAGCGGTGTTTGATTTTTTGTTTGATACCTGTTTAAAAAAGAAATTAAAGCAGCAAAACTTAGAAAGCAAAACCTTCAAAGATCATTTCTGTTACAGAACTTAATGAAGAATAATAGTTTAATAAAACTGTTCAATTCATCCTCTGAACATACAGCCGCTTATTCTATTCCATCTTTTCAGTGTTCATTTCTGCATCATAGCCTCATTTACACAGGAATAAATCAATGTGTTATACATACTAGCCCATTTATTTGAAGTTACCAGGCAACTTAAAAGAAATTTTCAAATAATGCAGGTCCACAGCTACTCTCACCTTTTCTACAAGAAAGCATCTGGCTGTATAACTTCACCTTCAAAGGGATTACAGAACCTAGTCTACTTGAAGCAGGCGAACCTTTCACTGCCTATTTGTACTATGCCTCGCTGCTGGAGTCCTAAGCTTGGCTTGGGCATTCGGGCTTTTATGTGAAGTTACAGGAGAAGGGACTTATTACTGTAGTAGCTTCAGCAGCTTCTAAAATATACAGTAAGATTTGCATCAGTTTACTGCCTATTCAGAGCAAGTTGCTTCTACTGTAATAATACTCATCAGGTTGTCACTGTACCTTTATATGAAGTTTGTAACATAAAAACAAAAAAACAGTTTGCACCTATCAGTTTCCAGTTTGCTGTTATTTTCCAGCCTACACTTGGCAGTGCTTACTCTCAGGCTGAATAACTTGCACCATTATCAAAAGCCTGTCAGAACTTGTGATGCTGCCTTTCTCATACCATTTACAAAGTAGGAAAACAGGTTTAATGTAGTCAATTCTTACTATGAATTCTTTGCAAGAATGATAAAACATCTAGGAGTGACCTATGCAGAACAAAGAGATCACAAAATATTATTGCAAGTATTGTAATTCATTTTAAAGGACCTTAATTTACTGTATTAGCCTTTAAAATTTGCAGGCTATTTTACACTGATACACACACATCTGAAGAAATACCTTGACACTTTTCACTTAGACAAAAAAAACACATTACCTTTTCAAAAAGTGCTCATGTAATAAGAAATTGGAAAAGAATATGGGAACAGAATTCAGGATGGCAATCAAGTTGTAATGCTGCTACCTTGCAGTTGGAATGGATTTAATTAGTTTTGTGTAGTAGATATGAAAACAGTGTTTCATTCTCCCATGAAATAACATCAACAATGTTTTCACAAAGCTATGGCTAGAATAAAAGAAACCACTTTTCTTCATGTTCTGAAAAGGATTTCTAGAATTGATTATTCATCAACAATTTCCATGTGGTCTGGGAGTATATACATCCAGTACACAGAAATACCATAAAAAAAATTATCTACCTTTAGAGTCTCTAAAACATTACTTTTATATAAAATTTGTTCTAGCATAACTGGGAGAAATGTATATGCTTCAATAATAGATTAACAATTATGTTATATACACAAAGTACTTAACAGGTTTCAGATATAGTTCAAAGTAACATGTAGTTTTCTTTAAATGTATTAAAGATGACCATTTTGCCTATTCAATATTATAATAGCCAGAGCCCTTACAGCCTTAGAAAATGAGTAACGGAAAACAATACACATTAAAATTACTCTAGAACTTGTTTCAGCAAAAATGGCATACATCAGCACATTGAAAGCACTTATGTACAAATACTACCAGTTACATTGCAGGCTTTTTAATCCCAAACACTAAATGCTGAAATTTGTTTGCTAAAATACTGTTGTTATCTGTAAAGGTAAATTCTACCCATTAATTCCAAGTTTAAAAACACCATTTCAAATAAAAAGATGAATAGACAAAGCAGAAAGAATAACAGCACTAAAAATGAGGAAGCAATGATTTACCATGTAACAAATAGTAAAAGCTAATTGAGATGCATTATAAACACTACTACCACACTGGATGCTGTACTTTCAACCTAACGGTGTTTTTCTGAACTGGCTATCTTCCACTGCCACTTGCTTTTGGTTCATTACTTAGAACAGGAAAAACCACTTTTGTGTCATCTCTATTCCCAAGCAAGTTTTCAATTTCAAATTAACAAGTGCGCACATGTGCCTGCACACATGCGCACACTATGATATCCTAATTTAAGGCACACCTCAGGGAACCAAATACTCTGAACTGCGGATAAATTCTAAAATTAGCCAAAATGGTTATTTAAGAGGAGGGGTAACTTTTCTAATTAGAAATGCTGAAAGAAAGTAGTTTTTGTTACTATGGTAACATCCCATCTAGCAGTGATTACTCCAGTGTAATTCTAACCCTGAATCACTGCCCAATTTATCCAACTGATTTCCTCCTCCCTTCTATTGCCATGATCATCCCTGTTTTTCAGTCATGTTCCAGTCACTTAGCCAGCACATACCAGAAAGCAGTCAAAACGGTTTTCAGCTCATTATGATTCAAATACTACACTATATAGCAGTACACAATGACCTCTGCAAGCAGCACTGTTGTGCTAGCACAAGAGAGCAGGCCTCCCAAGTCTGCAGACAGCCAGCCTCTAGACAAAAGGCAGAAAGTGAAAATAGTCAAGACTCACAGTTCAACAATTTTAACTACCCCTCTAAAAAGAAAACAAATTTGGATCACCAATTATGTGTATTCACTTGCTAAAGACTGGCAAACTGCTCCTTCCTACCCAAATATTTATATACTCTGATATATTAAATTCCAAAAGTGTTGATAAAACCTTAGAAGTCTGCACAAATTACTCCAAAAAAATGTCAGATTGGGAATGCATTTATTTGGATCACAATTAAAACACAACTCACATGTTTTCTCATCAGTTTTGTTTTTAAAAACAAAAAACCAAAAAAGTCATGATTATGACTTAAACTTTTGCTTTTAGCAACTTAAAAAATAGAATTAATTTCCATGATGCTCTTGAATAAGCTGAAAATTAATTCAAGACATTGAAATACAGGAAAGAGAGGTTTGGTTTTTTTCCAAGCCTAGAAGTTCTGTATAGATTGTCATTGCACTCATTCTTCCTGTGATTCCTTCTGCATCAAGCAGGATGTGGAATGTGGTCATGGATGACTATGACCTTTTCAAGAGAGACAGATCAGCAAGGCCAGGTAGTGGAGTTGCTCTTTACGTAAGAGAGCAACTGGGATATATTGAGTTCTGTCCAGGGGTGGATGAAGAAAGACTTGAGAGTGTGTGGGTGCAGATCAAGGGGCAGGCTGGTAGCGGTGACACTGTGGTGGGTGTCTATTACAAGCCACGAGATCAGAGCGAGGAAGCAGATAAGGTCTTATACAGGAGACTGACAGCAGCCTCACACTTACAGGCCCTGGTTCTCATG